>CM045758.1:136586282-137068468 GCA_025200525.1 Camellia lanceoleosa | reverse complement strand
ATAATTTATTTTGTTTTGAAAAGCTTTTTTAAATACGCTTATTATTTTTTGGTGCTACACCTTTTCTAGTATTTTTTTTGGTATTATTAGGGCACATAAAAAGTACATTTATAAATATTTATTTAGTTTTTTTTTTAAATTTTAAATTAAGCTTCTTAGAAAATATTTTGTATTAGTTTGAAGACAATTAAAATATATGAATAATTTTATTTTTACACACCATTTACTCTCTATATAATACTTAATGAATAAATTATTATTATTATTACTATTTTTTTTTTTTTACAATTTTATTGTTAAACAAAATATTATCTGGATATCAATACATAAACCAAACTTTAAAAGAAGAGTACTACTATTAGTATCCCAATTAATACTTTGGACCTCTATTTCTTTCATTTTTTTTATTTCAATAATAATCTCAAACAAAGTTACTAAAATAGACATCTCACAAATTAAATACACTCATCTACTAAATCATAACATAGGATTTATGAGAAGCACCATCTCCATCACCACCCACTTTTACTTCAAAACTCTCAATACCTATACACCCTCAAAACTTTCAAAACTCTTTGGTAGCTAGTTTTCTAGAGGCTTTTATGCGCTGACAACGGCGACAACAATTTGATAATATACACTTATCTAGCAATGGTAATGAGTGAAAAGTTTTTAGCAACCATAATGCCATGTAATGAATGAAGCATCACAATGTAAGCTTCTGGAAGTTTCACGACGAATGATGTTTTGCGAGGTCGGAGAACTTGACCTTGTAATGATAATTTTTTCAAAACACAACCAAAAAAAAAATGATAAAAATGGTTTGACTTTTTTCCAATCTTGAACTCCCAAATATATATAAAATATATATATATATATATATATATCTATATGGGGCAACACATATGGCCAAATTAAATGCATTAGTTAGACAATATCTAATTGAACATTATTCATATATTGGGCACTTTGGATTGAATTTTTTATTCATATATTGACACTTTAGATGTAGCCTTAATGCATACTTATGCTTTGGTTATATGATGAATTTTAGTTTTATTTTTAATCAAATTTGTTGATGCATACTTATCTTTATTTGTTAAACTTTAATGGGTCAAACTTGTTTGCGAGACCTTACATGACTTTTACGTTTTTGTAATGTTTGGTAACACATGTTGAATATGTACAAATTATGCGATAACCTGAGTTTGAACATGAGTAATTTGTTTAGCAACACATGTCGACCATGCTAGCGAAGAGATCGGCGGCGGAAAGAATTGACAATAGAGAGATCTACGTGACAAAGATCGATGGCGAGATAGAGATCGAAAGCGGAGAGATCAATAACGCCACTCTCTTGATGGTGAAAGGAAGATTAGTGAGTTAGATTGTTAGAATTTTGGGACATAGCGAGTTTTAGGCGTGTGCATTTTGGTATATGTGATGTTTTTAGAAGGATAGTTTTGGTATTATTTGGGAGGTCATTCTTAGAAATTTTTAGAGTGTTAAATTTTGTAAGTGGAGGTTCAAAAGAAATAAAGGGGTCCAAAAGTATTAATTAAGGTGTTAAACAACACTCAACTTTAAAACTAGGTTTCTTAATATCTTGTCTTTTGAACATAATTTTTTAGTGCATATCTTCTTTTCAAACATCAAACCTTCTCTTCCATTCTTACTCCCTCCATTGCTCCTTGTTCACTTTATTGTTCTTCCATTGTTTCTCATAAGTTTAGCTTCATTATTCACTTCCTAGATTTCTATTATACCTCACGTTATTGTTAATTTGTGTGAGAAGGAGTTTACAAAACAATGAAAGTTCGAGATGTAACAAATTAGCGATGAAAATGTGAATTTTATGTTCATAAGTAGATTTTATTTTATTTTTTTTCATGGTCATGATTATCATTGAAAAAATCAATTATGAAAATGTTGCAACTATATGAAATCAACTTTAAAAATATTTCATATATTTGAAACCAACTTCCAAATTAGTTGTATGTCAAACATTTATATTGGGTTGAAAGTATAAAAAGAAAACTATTACTTGATTGTTGATTATCGAATTTGTTTAATTTATTTGGATAACCAATATTGGTGATTTTCCATCTCTTCACCGGGAAAATTCTATTTTCACACACTTACTTACTTGAGTACACATACTTAATGAAATATTATTTTAATAACAATTATACTCTAAAATAAAATGACTATAATGGGCGTCAAAACACACCCATAATATTATATTAAAATATTCTTTGTCCAGATGTTTTAAAAATACAAAAAAGTCTCAATGCATTATAAAAATCTATTTCCATCCATTGTTCCCCAATTATTAAAACCCCCAATCTCATCTAAAATTCACCTCATTTTCATTTGATCTCTTTTCGATTCGTCCGAAATATAAACCCTAATTTGTTGTCCAAACATTGAAGAAACGATCACAAGTGGAATAATTTTTGATTTCATATACTTATATTGCTTTTTCTTTTGATTTCAAGAATGTTCAATGGGATAATGGATCTTGAGTTGATGAGAAAATTCATGTGCAATTGAATGTAAAATTTTATGAATACAAGATATTGGTGGGATTTTAGTTGATAATTTGGATGAAGATAGGTTCTTTTGGTGACTTGTTTGGTTTTATTTGTGTTAAATATGAAATTGCTTCAAATTGAAGGAAGAAAAGAAATGAAGATTGTTTCCTTTTATTTTTCATTGTTTTATTTTCCTATTGAAATATTTGAATCATCATGAGAATATTTCTCTCTGATTTTTGCTTTTTTTTTTTTTTTGTGGTTTTTTGGCCTTTAGTTCGTTGGTTCATAGTAATTTTTTATTTATTTATGATAGGGTCTTCAATGGAATGAAGGTCTTCAATGGAATGAAGGTCTTCAATGGAGGCCCATGGTCTTACGTATGCAGAATGGAATAAGTAGTAGTGGGTCTATAATTTTAGCAAGTGTATGGAAGGGCGTTGATGTGGTGTGTGTACAATGGTATGAGTGAAGCATTATAATTGAAATATTTAGTGTGTCGATTGAGAAGAATAATTAATTATCAAATTAATAAGAATGTGTCTTGAGAAATGATGTTGCCTTTGAGATAAGTATATATGTCCCTTCACTAGCCAATATGAAGGTGTATGCAGTGTGAAATAATCTTCTCATATAATTCTGTTAATCAAGTTTGCGCTCTTCCAAACGTCGTCGCTTTTACTCCCTGAAAACAAAAACGTGAGCTAGCCAGCGGGCGTGCGCCGGATACCTATCCGATGCCTAAGTCAGCAAAATAGACAAATAGACAAAAAGCTCGTGTGTAGAGAATCAAAGTTGTGATACTGTACATAGGCCTGTTATAAGCTTTTATAGATTACGTGTGGCACAATCCTAGTAGGACTCTTGCTCCTCAATGTGGGAGTCCTCCCAGGAATGCATCTCAAAAGATGATGCTTATCCTTAACATCCTTTTCTTTGCTATAACCAAGTGAAATGGTTTTAACTTGGTAGCATGACAAAGCGACCAAGCTAACAACTGCTTTGTAGGCACCGGACTTAACGAACTTCACCTAGCTCGGTTTCCATCTTGTTCTTGTAATTTAGCTCCTGTACCTCGGTTTAGCATACTCAAGCGGGCTATCGATCACTTATGGTGAGCTAGCTAGGCCCAATAAAGTCCACTCTACTTGGCCCACAGCTTCGCTTCTTCCATTCTTAGCTCAGGCCCAAATTAGCACATTTTACCCTCTCAATTGCCCTTAATACTATCTACAATGCATGATTTGGGATTATACTTCTCGGCCAAGCTAAAATATTCAAGCCAGAGCTCACTTTCAGTTGAGCTACCTGACAGTCAGGTCCTGGCGTCTTTTCAATTGCTTTGCATGTCGAACCATTTCTATTCTCTTGGATCGTGGCAAGCTCTCATTGGCCAAATATAGGCTGTCACAACCGTTTCATATTCCTCAAATTTTGAACAATCCGCCCTTTCTATGCTTTATCTGAAAACCTAGTTTCAAACCGGTACTCTTGTTCACCTTCTCTCTTGCCCTTTGAGCTCCCATTTTCACAATCATATCATTTAAAGCTCGTGTTCTAGCACTTAACTTCACCGTTTTGATCTTCATCCTTTTATCTTAAAACTGTAAGTGCTTCAATCCTTTGCTTTTCCTGTTTATTTCATAAGTATGTATAATTTAGACATACATATACATATATTTTCCAAAACACACTTCCGTAGCTTTCATATCAATGGAAAAGAACCTCTTGGTCCCAAGAACCACGTAATAGATCCTTCATTAGATTCACAAACAATCTGCAAAATGATGCTTTTGATCCAAATAACACTATGACCGTGATAGGAACTTCTTTGCCATAGGTGCGTATTAGACTGAACTAGAAGCCTTACCCTTGGACCAAGCTAAAAACCAAACCTCGTGTCACATTCAGGCTTAAACCTTGAAGCCTCTTCTTGAGTCATAACCGAACTAGAGCAACTTTTTGACCATCGAGCCCGTACTAGGTTTTATTTTTATTTATCCTTGTTTTTAAGCTCGGCTCCATGATCGGGCATAACACTTTTATCTCTACTTGAGACTTTGACTAGGTTGGTCGAGCGCACACCTTTGAATGCTCAAGAGATACTCAACATCATCTCAACGAGCTAGGATCGAGCTAACTTATACATAAGTTTATTTGGAATGGGTAAATACAGTTCTTAGTAAACTCACGGGGCCATTAAATTAGTAAGGACTACAACATTCTGATGATGTTCGTCTCTCTTTAGCGAACTAGATACCATGCCAGGGAAAACAAGGTTTCGTTCCATTCCTTTGTAATATCCATTGTTGAGGTAGGTCTCCGATTCCCGATCCAGCCACTCTATGTGAATTTCCTAGGTAGACAAGACTCTACCCCTCGACTCTCCACAAAGTCATACGAGAATAATAAATGGCATCACCGAGCTAAAGCTAGGCTTGGTCTCAACCTCGGTTTAGCCGAGCTATTCCATCAATATTCACTTAGCCAAAATGAAGGCGGTACGGGTGTATTATTTGAGAATAAGAAGGCCGAGAAAAAATAATTAAAAACACAGGACAAAGGCGTGAATGACAACAACTTTTGGGTTTTGGCAATTTGGAGACCAAGAAAGCCTTGAATCTTAGAGACTCTGATATTAAGCTGGAATAAAGGACGGTAGGTATGAATACCTCGGCTTAGTTTGCCATTTTTATTTTTTGCTATTTATAAGTTTTATATTGTGCTAGCAGTTGCCTTTCTCCTTATCTTGATTTGAACCGGCTAAAGTCAGTACCAATACTGATTTAGAAGCTCTCTCTGCCGATACCATGATCGAGGTTGAGGTGAGCTACTTAACCGAACCGACATCTGAATCTGTTGATGAGGAGGAAGACGGGGTATTGACTTTCTTCTCGAACCATCACGAGAACGGATCAACCCTTCTCTAAATCAACCTTATTCGCAGAAGAACAAGAGATAGCAAAAGCGCCGAAACGTCAGAAACGCGATCAGGGCGACATCAACTCAGGATATTGGAATTGAGGCAAGAGACAACACAAGCGGTCAAACAACTAAAGCGATGGTGGCCCTCCCGGCGTCCGAGCCTCGTCATCTCGGCCAAACAAAGCGTGCTCGTATTTCCTCGAATGAGCCTGACAACACCTTATCGATGAAGATGACGCCATGCTACTATGGAGCACCTTCTTTGAGCCAGAACCCGTGCTCTCGGTAGGGCTAGCCCTTGAGTGGGCACCAAATTAACTTTAGAGGCGGGCCATATCAAATTGACTTAGTGGTTGCGGATAAGGACCCGCGATCTTGCCTTCAATCTTGCCAAGGCGTGTATGCGCGGTAGATATGGAGCACCACGATCATCTGACCGAGTTGAAGGCCATCCATTCGGCAACTAAGTCGATAGTGCTGGTGAGTGCTCCCTCTGTTTTGCTTTCTAACTCAGATCTGTTTGTTCGGTTTTAATCACACTTGTTATCTCTCATTTTGCAAGCTATGCAGAAGAACCACGTCCATAAGCGTGTTAGAACTGCGCAAAGCAACCTGTTTGGCGATGGCGGTCTGCCAAAGCCAAAACTAAGCAGTAAAAAAGCAAAAATGACGAGCTTAAATCTGAAAATGCAAGACTTACGGTAGTTAGCAGCGAAGCGAGATAAGCAAAAAGCTTTGGCCGTGCAAAAGATCGTTACTTGACGTAGCCAAGCTTCGAAAGGAAAAAGAATCTTGCGAGATCGCCGAGTTAAACAAGAAAATGAAGCGTTGAAGATAGGGGCTACAAGGAAGGGAAGCCACCTCGTCTTGCAATGCAAGCTTCAAGGATATATTTTTCAAATGCGGATGGAAGGCAATTTGCCTCAGCTTCGGTTATGGTCAAGAAACCAAGGTCTTCCAAACCATCATCTCCATTTTATTCCAAGTTATATGGCGACTACACCAATGCTATCGAAAAATTGCTTCAAATGGGGAGGAGGAAGGCATCCCAGAACCAAACAACGCCCGGTACATTACTAATGATCACGGTCTCCTAATTGCTCTGTCGGCTCGGGTGGATCCACGGTGCCCATTACGATTGAAGATGTGGTTGTGACCAACCTTCTTGCTAGAACCCAAGGCTACCAAGTGGTGGAGCTGGGTTGACTTTGGATGTGGATCTGGATGATCTATTTGCACGATATTGTATTTTCTTCTTTTAATGCTAACTTTTGAAATAATTTGTAATAATTTGAAGCCCCACCTCTTATAATGCAATTCTAATCTTGAATGAAATCGACTATTTTTCCATTCTTTTTGCCCGTTCATACCCTTCTTGTGTTTGTTTCTCAACTTTAATTGGCTTATCTTTGAATTTTTAGCGAGATAGCCATCTCGGTTTAATTTGGACAATCTGTATACTTCATGTTGGTCATAACGACCAACCTTTTCGTGTTGATCCTTTATCTCGCGAGGTGAGATAAATGTTGTTATTCTATAACCTCTTGACCTAGATTTTTATCTCGGTTGGAGAAATAAATGTTTGTTATTCACATCAACCTCTTGGCCTAAATCCTTATCTCGGTGAAGAGAGATAAATATTGGTTATTCTGCCAACCTCTTGACCTAGATCCATATCTCGGTTGAAGAGAGATAAATATTAGTTATTTACGCCAACCTCTTGACCTAGATCTGATCTCGGTTGAAGAGCTCAATGTTAGTTATTTAGCGTTCTTGACCCTAGATCCTTATTTTGGTGAAGAGCTAACTGTTTGGTTATTCTGCCAAACTTTTACGATTGCCCTTGCAGACAATAGCGAAACTCTTTTACAATAGAAAGACTTATCTTTGAAAACTACTTGTTTTATTTGAAAAGGAAAAAATTACAAATATTCTAAGAAAGCTAAAAATAAAATAACTTGAGATTGGCGGTGTTCCATGGCGAGAATAGCCTTGTTGTCTCCATCTTCCAAGTGATATGCCCTTTTTCCATTAAACCAATCACTTTGTATGGTCATTCGATTAGGTCCCAACTTGCCGTCTCCGGGTACCAAAGTGTTGCCCATTACTTTGCATAATATCGATCCCGATCTTGAATTGCCTCGGATGCCTTTGTTTTGTTATATTTTACGGATAACTCTTGGTATGAGACAATGTGAACTAGAAACTCTTTCCTTCTCTCTCTTCGCAAGATCGAGTTCCAAGGCTATGGCATCTCCATTCATGTCGAGGTCAAAATTTTCACTTCTAATAGTGGGGAGGCCTACTTTCGGTGGGATTCTTGCTTCCGTACCATAAGCCGAGGAAAAGGCGTTTCTTTAGTTGATCGCCCGATGTGTGATGCAGTAAGCCCATAAAACATGAGGAAGCTCCTCGGCACTTGCCTTTTGCTCTCTCCAACCTTTTCTTTAAACCATCTAGGGCGACTTTGTTTGAAGCTTGTTTGGCCATTAAGCGAGGGTATGTTGGTGTAGAGTTGTAGAATTCTATCTTGTATTCCTTGCAAAACCCGAAGATTTTGCCATCGAATTGAGTGCCATTGTTAGATATTAGAGCCTTGGGTATCTTAGAATCGGGTTATGATATTCTGCCAAACGAACTTCTTTACATCTTTCTCCTTTATTGATGCGAGTGCTTCAGCCTCTACCCACTTTGTGAAGTAGTCTGTTACTGCGAGAAATAAATTTCTATTGCCAGGTGCTACCGAAAGTACTCCCACTATGTCCAGGCCCCACATTGCGAAGGGCCATGGGCTAGTTAATGGTAAGCTCTCTGGTGTGTGTATACGGTGTCGAACCGACATTTCTCGCACCTTTTGACATACTTCTTAGAATCTACCTGCATGTATGGCCACCAATATCCTTGTGAGATTGCTCTGTAGGCCAATGATCTTTCCCCTTGGTGGCTTCCGCATACACCTTCATATATCTCGAACAAAAATGCCTCAACCTTGCTAGGGTGGACATATTTCAAGTAAGGTCATGTGAAGGATTTTTTGTATAATGCCAATGATAAAGAGATCCAGAATCACTGTGACTTTGCTCTTATTTTGTTGGCATCTTTCTTCTCTTCAGGTAAGATGCCGTCTTTTAAGAATACTATAATGGGATCCATCTATGAAGGGCCTAGTTCGGCACAACATACCTTAGCTACTTTGGGTTCTTCAATACTCGGTCTGGGTAAGAAGTCGATCAGTAATGGATGTGGGATTCATGTATCTGTCATTGAAGCAAAACACGCTAGTTAAATGCGCTCTATTATTTTTCTTCTCGGCGATCTGCTCTATTTGTACTACTTCATACTTCATGATCTCCTTCACGACCAACTCTTGGTACTTGGCCATCCTCTCGTCTTTTGCCTCGTAGTCACGAAATCTAGTTTACTACCGGTAGTCAATTGTTGTAAACTAATAGCTCGGTTGCCTTCATGAAAAGTCTTGATTTTAGGCTGCTAAAGTGCCTCAGACTCGTCTCATTGTTTGATGCTAGGAAGTGAGGTTGTTGCTTGTTCAATTGTTAGGCCGTCCGGTGAGGCGAGAACTCGCCAAGTCTGTCTGCCCGTGTCTATTGGATGTTCCATCCACGAAGAGCTTCCACATCTCTTCTGAATAGCTTCCGGCAAGTAGAGGATTGGATGATGTCTTGGGATCAAAAGTGTTGCCAATGTTTTCTTAGAGTCCATGCACATTGTTGGGGTTTGATTTTCATTGTCTAACTTGCCCCAAGTTTTTACTTTTGATGAGTCTTATTTGAGAACAGTGGTTCGCCCTCTCCCTTATTTCCTCAATCCTGTGTGGCCTGCAATGTGGTTGGGCATCTTGTATTAGAAATTTGTCTTGATTCTAGCGTTTTCCACCTTACTTGATTCGTTGGATTAAATCATTGGGCGAGATGTGATGACTTCCTGGTGAAAATTTAGCCACAAAGTCTGCTAAAGCTTGGGTTTTTATTGTTGTTCTGGGTTGAAACTTGATATCGAACTGCCTCAACTTCACCACCCATTTCAAGATTGGCCCCGAAAAATCCACCCTTTCAAACAAGGCTTTTAATGGAAAAGCTGTTAGGACGATCACGGTGTGGGCATGGAAGTAGTGCGACAGCTTTCTTGAGGCCATCATCAAAGCTAATGTGAGCTTTTCTAATGGTAGGTACCTTGTTTCAGCGGCTAGCAAGGTTTTGCTAACATAAAAGATAGGTAGATGTTGGATTCCTTTCGCTCTGACCATCACTATGCTGACTGCATGCTGTGAAACCGCTATGTACAAAAAGAATTCTTCTCCAGGCACTGGGGTTACTAACAATGGTGGAGAAGACATGTACTCTTTTAAGCTTTATAGACGCGATTAGCATTCTTCATCCCACTCAAACTTGGCCTTTAGCGCTTGGAAGAATGGTCGACATCTATTTGACGACCGACTTATGAATCGGTTAAGCGAGGTCGCTAGGCGATTGAGATCTTGTACCTCTTTAAGCGTGTTGGGCCTCTCAAGATCTGGATTGCTTTGATCGAGTGGGGTTTGCTTTTATACCTCGGTTGGTCACCCGAAAACCTAGGAATTTGCACGATCTCATGAATGCACACTTGGCTACATTTAGGCGTAACTTGTTTTTTCAGAATTTGGAACATTTCATCTAGGTCCACGAGATGGTCCTTCTCATCCTTGCTTTTGACCACCATGTCATCTATGTAAGCCTCCATTATGCAGCAACAATGGTTCAAACATTTTGGTGACCATCCGTTGGAATGAAGCTCCTGCGTTCTTTAGGCCAAAGGGCATAACCTTGTAACAATACAATCCTCTAGGCGTTGTAAAAGAAGTGACCTCCTAATCTGGTTCGTACGTAGCGATCTGATGGTAACCTCTACACGCATCAAGGAAGATAAGTCGATTGTGTCCTGCTGTCATGTCTACCAGTTGGTCTATCTGTGGGAGGGGAAAATTGTCCTTTGGGCATGCCTTATTGACTGTTTTGTAGTCCACACAAACACGCCATTTTCCATTCTTCTTTGGCACTACAACAGTATTAGAGATCCACCTGGGATAGTGCACTTCTCTGATGGCTCCTGCCTCCAGTAAGTTTTCCACTTCCTCCGCCACTATCTTTGCGTGGTGGAGTGCCGATCTGCGAGTGCGTTGTATAATTGGTCTGGCAGTTGAGTGGACATTGAGTTGGTGATAGATGAAGTTTGGGTCAATACCAGGTATGTCGTATGGTGTCCAAGCAAACACTTCGATATTAGAGGTTAAAAATTCCATGACTTCTATTCTCTCAGTGCTAGACAACAACGAGCCGAGCAAAAAGAACTTTTCTGGGTTCTTTTCATCTATCCTTACCTCTACCAAGTCTTCTACTGCCTTTTGTTCAGCTGCCTTGCCAACATCTGCAAACAGTTCATTGCTCTCTGGCTCTTCCACCATCTGTGCAAACCCTTTTGCAGCACAGCTTCCATTTACTGTGACGAAACATTGCTTCGACATGATTTGGTCTCTTAAGACTTTTTCAATCACGCCGGTTTAATTGGGGAATCATAATGCCTGATGGTAGGTTGATGCCACTGAGCGCATGGCATGCAGCCATGTCCTTCCCAAGATTATGTTTTAAGTGGAAGGGACTTTCAATACCTAGAATTCCACTTGTTTTGTCATGGTTCTTGCCTTGATTAGGAGGGTTATCTTGCCTACTGGCCACTCTGGCATCGAGTTGAATCCGACAATGGGAGATGTCGCAGGTGCCAAGTCTTTGTCCTTCAATTTCAGCTGTTTGAAGGTCTCGTAGTACATTATCTCACATGAGCTTTCTTGGTCAATCAGAATCTGCTTGATGTCGAAATTTTTGACGCGCAAAGTCACCACTAGTGCGTCATTGTGAGCGCAATGTAGCCTTGCTAGATCCTTGTCTGAGAAGGATATGACGTTTGTAGCCTCTGTTCTGCCCTTTTTGATGATAGGCTATGCACTTAATACCTCTCTCAAGTGTTCAACCTTTTTTATCATCCCCTTGAGTTCACATACCCGCTCAGGTTCGATGATCCCATGTATGACGTTGATTCGCCTTGAGGTGGACGTCGTGGCATCCCGTTCGGTTTGTTGAGGTCTAGAAATTTGGTGTCCTTCCTTCTATGTCTTGGTCCAGTGCCCGATTGCCACTAACTTTCCTCTAGATGTTGCTTCAAGGCGTGCAATTTTCATCGCGGTGCCCTTTTCATCATGGAAGGTGCCTTTGGACCTCTACGTCATAACCTTTTGTGCTTCTCCCAACTTAGGCGCCCTTTGGGCCGAAAGGTTCATTGTGTATCTCCGAGAATCCAATAGATAGGTTTATTGAATCTTGTGCTAATGGCGGTCACGGACTCTTAAGTTCCTTTTTACGTGTCCTCTCTATTGGCTACTTTCTTGGTACCCATTCTGTAGCTGTTCCATCGTGTTGACTTTTATTTGTAGTCTTTTTATCTGGCATTCTTTGTTGTGCATTTTGCTTTAAATGGGCGCCGTCTTCCTCTACTTTCGGATATGTTGATGCACTTTTTAGTTAGGGCCTTCATCGTGAGGTGGCATCATTGTTATTAAGCTCCTTTGTTTGTTTCCGTTGGTAAACCTGTTTATATTGTGCAATGGCGAGATTGGTAGGGCAATCCCCAATATGGTTGAAGGTCTTCCAATAGCGGTACATTGTAAGACCTCAATGTTTCTTTTTGTCCATGTCGATGGAGTGGTAGTCGATCTCCCTTTGGCGTCTTAGTATTGTTTTGAACACAGTCTGAACGCTTCGCCATTTGTGCCCATGAGGCTATGTTGCTTTACAGCGATCTTCGAACGAGTTAGACCTGGTTGCCAAGGCTAGATGGAAGCAGGATACATGAGAGCCTTGTTCTCTGGGTATCTTGCCATAACACAGCAAAAAGTGGCTTAAGTGCATGTAGGGGTTTGTCTTTCCTTCATAGGTGGTGAATTTGGGCTGATGGAAGCCTGAAGGTAGTGGTGCGTTCTCAATTGCTGGAACGAACGGTGAGCTTTGTAACCTTGCTAATACTTTGTCTACTGGTTCGTAAGCAAGGCGCGACATTGGCATCCCTACCTCGACGCTTTCATACGTCTTAAGGGCCAACCGCTGTAGGGCTGAAACTCTGCATGGGTCGCGAGCCCTAGTGTTCTTCTTCCATCGGGCCCTTTCCTCGAGCACTGTCCGTAAGTTCGCTGATCTGGGCAACTCCGTGTGCCTAGATGTCGTTTGGTGCATATGTGAGGGGCGACAATTGTTTCCCTTTACATATGACCTTTCAGTCCTCGTTCTCTCAGACTTGGAGTGACGAGTCACAGAATCCTTATTTGATATCGCTTTGTTTAAGGCTCTTACTTTCTGCTGGTGAATGTGTGGTATGTCTGTCACGGTCTTCTGAGTGGCGAGGGGGCGTGTTGCCTTTGCGCCTCGCTCCAGTCGCCACTCATTTTCCTTTTATCTGGTGCTTCATTGTCTCCATGTCTGCCGCCATCCTCTTGATTAACTCGTCTTACTCTCTCACATGATCCTCCAGAACTTGAGGATCAAGCCTCCGCCTCTGCCTTTCAAGACTTTGAGAGCGACGGGGGCTAGTGCCCCGTCTCTCCCTTGAGTCCCTCTGAGAGTTCCGTCGCTGGGATTCTAAGTCTGCCATGGGTGGGATGGAACGTAAACCTTCGCGCCTCACCCCCTCTGAATTTGCCCATCAATAGCGGATTCGACAAGTCTTCATTTTTTAGCCATTGCTTTCAACTAGAGAGGAAAACTTGATCAAGAGGTTTTGTTCTTTGTGAAATTCCCATAGACGGCACCAATTGTATGAGCGTGAAATAATCTTCTCGTATAATCTTGTTGATCAAGTTTGCGCTCTTCCAAACGTCGTCGCTTTACTCCCTGAAAACACAAATGTGAGCTAGCCAGCGGGTGTGTGCCGGATACCTCTCCGATGCCTAAGTCAGTAAAATAGACAAATAGACAAAAGCTCTGTGTATTCGAGAATCAAAGTTGTGATACCTGTACATAGGTCCTGTTACAAGCCTTTATAGATTCTGTGTGGCACAATCCTAGTAGGACTCTTACTCTTCAATGTAGAGTCCTCCTAGAAATCGCATCTCTAAAAGATGATGCTTATCCCTTAACACCCTTTTCACTGCTATAACCAAGTGAAATGGTTTTACCTCGGTAGAATGACAAAGCGACCGAGCTAACTGCCGTTTTGCTTAGGCACTAGACTTAGCGAACTTCACCTAGCTCGGTTTCTATCTTGTTCTTGTAATTGACTCCTGTACCTCGGTTTAGCATACTCAAAGCGGGCTATCGATCACTTATGACCAGAGCTAGCTAGGCTGATAGGGAAGTCCACTCTACTCGACCCACAGCTTGGCTCGCTTCTTTCCATTCCTAGCTCGGCCCAAATTCACACATTTTACCCTCTCAAAAGGAATAATGAAAGTAGTATACTAATAATCTAATTTTTGTAAAATAATCGAAAATTATTGATTTTAGGAAAATTGCATACCTTGGAGAATATCACTGGAATACTGTCAAAGAATGCTAGAGAATTGTGCTTTAGATGCTTCTTTTATCATTCTTTAATCGCCGAAATGCTACGGAAGAGTATCAAAAATTATCATGTGTAGACACAATTTAGATTTAGGTTCAGGAGTGTCTTGTAAAGCTTGTAATCATACTTGTGCTTCAAAACTGAGCAAATAAACACAAAAACTGGTCGAGCATGGATCCAAAATGGTGTGCTCGCTCTAAATTTGCTCTTAGCATGCACATGTCTTCTTGGCAACCATTCGATTGCTTCATTAATGAGGTGGTGTGCTCTGGTGAAAGCTCCACAAGGTTTGGAGAAAAAATATGTGAATCTGGATTAAGATGACTATCAAATGGGAATATGACTGGATTCAGATTAAGGGGTGGTTGGATTCGAATCCTCTTTAGTACTTTTTTTTATCCTATTATTATCTAACAATTGATGTAAATGCTGAATGATAATTAGATGAAAAAAATGTTAAAGAGAATTCAAATCCAATAACCATAATTTATACCCCATTGAATTAAGGGCCAACTCTAGAGTGTAAAGCGAGCATGACTTTGGTTTTGATGAGTTTGGATACTCTGTAATGGTTTCTTGTGCATATAAAATGACATCCTTTTTTGGGTAAATTACCCTTACCTCTCTTGAGGTTTAATAAAGGATAATTCTATTTATACACCACTTCTTTTCTTAGCACCCACAATTTTTTTATTTTTTTATTAAAATTTTGTCCATCAATCAAATTACATTTTTGGACAAAATCTAATCCCTAATTTCTCATTGCACACTTATAGCCCCACCACTATCCACTAATTATAGCCCTTAGCATCTCTAGTGCCATATTTTCCCTCACTAGCGCTTTCGCCTTCCTACCTCCCATTTTATTCTTCTTTCTAGTTCTTGAAACCTTAGATTGATTGATCGATCTCTTGCGTCCGCAACTATGGATCTCGATTTCTCTTTCTTCTTTGCGAGTTGGAGGTCGTGATGGGTAGGGTTGTAGTAGTGGTGCATTGCGACGATGAGGGCTATAGGGATGGTAGGTTCTTGAGGTTAAGAGTAGTGATTACGACTAGTCGGGGTAGCTAGGATTGGTGACGACAACCAAAGGTGGAGAATAGAGGAGCAGCTCAAGCTGAAGAAGAAGAAGAAGAAAGATGAAGTAGAAAAGGGAGGATGTGATGGGAGGCCAGGGAAAGGCGAGTGACAAGAGGATGGAGGCAAGAGAGAGGGCGGCGATGTGAATGAGAAGGACTGAGTAGGGGTGGTGGCTAGCGGTTGTAGTGGCTAGGGTTAGGGTTTGGTAAAAAAGATAAGGGTAATTTGGTATTATCCAACAATTAGTGGTGTGTATGGAGAGAAAATAAAAAATATTTAACTTGTGTGAGGTGTGAACTAAGCAAATGTAAGGAAACGGTGTGTATTGAGAAACGGCTTGGTGTGTAAATAGAATTTCTCTTAATAAAATTGTAAAAACTCAAGAGATTTCTAAAATGACTTAAATCTCACTTGAGATTTAGTTTTCAATTTCTTGAGATTTAATGAAATATAGAAACCTCTGTTAAAGTTTCTAAAATGATAGAAATCTCTCTTGAGATTTAGTTTTCAATTATATTAACATTCCTTGAGATTTAATCAAATTGTAGAAACCTTTGTTAAGATTTTTGAAATGATTGAAACTTTACTTGAGATTTAGTTTTTGATTATTGATTTTCTCTTCTGTTACTTTTTTGTTAAAAAAAAAAGAAAAAGAAAGAAAGAAACATAAAAATGGACATTATTAGATAATTTAATTACATTTTAATTTATCATTTAA
Source organism: Camellia lanceoleosa (assembly GCA_025200525.1). Lineage (NCBI taxonomy): Eukaryota > Viridiplantae > Streptophyta > Magnoliopsida > Ericales > Theaceae > Camellia > Camellia lanceoleosa. Next base: position 137,052,610 of record CM045758.1, on the reverse strand, counting down.
AATTGTGCAAATTACAAAGAAGTAACAAATACAATTTTTATTTATTTTTCTTTATTGTGCATGTAATTATTGTTGATTGTGTGTACCTCCTTGATACAAAATCCTCTGGTGTCATAAAAAATTGACATATCAAATAATTTAATTACATTTTCAATTTTATTCTTTAAAATTGTGTCCAATTACAAAGAAATTAAAAAAAAAAAAATACAATATCTATTGAGGTTTTGGATAAACAAGCATTCATTTTTGTTGTTGTTGTTGTTGTTGTTGTTGTAATTGGACACAATTTTAAATGGTAAAATGAAAATGTAGTTAATTTTAATGATATCAATATTTTTTATGTTTGAGTTATTTATTTATTTTTGATAAAGTAATAGAAGAGTGAATCAATAATAAAAAAATCAAATCTCAAGGGAGATTTCTGTCATTTAAGAAACCTTATGAAATGTTTTTGCAATTTGATTAAACTTTAAGGGAGATCAATGTAATTGAAAATAAGTGGGGTTTTTGTTATTTCAAAAATCTTAGGGAAACTTTTTACATTTCATTAAATATCATGTAAATCTCAAAAGAGATAAATACAATTTATTTGTTTATTTTATCTTTTTTTCTCTTAATATAGGGATTGTTTGAAATGATTTAAATAAGTATACTTTTTGATATTTTATGAAAAAATATGTAGAAAAATAGAGAAATGATGTGACCAAAATAAATAAACTTATCTAAATAAGTTTATTTATTAGTTTATGCCAAATAGTGGGGAAATTCTATTTCCACACACTTAATTAACTTAGTGCATATCTTCTCTCAGTATACACATTTATTAATTTGATTATTGATTAATTTTCTCAATCCATATACTGAAAGTTACAATTTTACCTTTCACTCATAATCATTATACACATACCACTCAACTATCCTTTAAAAGCATTGTTGAAAACCCTCTACCAAAGACCTTATTGAACTTCCATTAAAAACACCATTGAAAACCTTCCAAAATATTGTTGAAAATGAGACATCTTTTTATTTTTGTGCAATGGACATTTTTGTCCATTGCCATAAAACCCTCATTTTTTAAATTTTTTTAATGTTTTTTCGATTTGGGGGATTTCGGCATTGGTTTTTCAAAATTATACATTTAATTCGAACTTAATTTCCGAATAAAAGTGATTAGTTTGACAAATTTGTTAAGAAAATAATTTTAAAAAAATTCGGCAATTAATGTCCGAATATAATGAAATAATTCGGTACTGATTATCCGACTGAAAACTGCGAAAGGAAAAAAAAAAGTTCTGCACAAAAAAATAATATTTTTGTCATTAATAGAGTATAAATCAAGAGATTAAAGCAATATGAGACTTGTTATGAGAGTATTGTCTTGCAAGCAATAGAAATATAGAGTGTGTAGCAAGTAAAGTGCTAACAATGAAAAAAATTAAGATTTAATTTTTTTTTAATCAAAAGATGTACATTGAGATTTTTTTGTTTAAAAGATGTGTATAAAAAATATTTTCATAAAATATTATAGATATTAATGAATGTCTATTACTGTCATTTTACTTTAAAATATAATTATTATTAAAATAATAATTTATTAAATATATATACTGAGATAAGTAAGTGTTAAAATAAAATTTCACCAACTAATGTCATAATTTTCTAGGAAAATGATTTGGAATCCTAAAAAGAGATCCCCTAATCCCTCTAATTTTCTGTTTTGAAAACTGTTTCTTTTTTTTTTCGTACTTGATATGAAAATTAAGAAGATTAAGGGGATGTTTTTAGGAGATATAGCATGACCGAATTTTGTATATACATTACAAACTGCACTACAAAATATCACTAGGATCTGGGTCCTGATCCGATCGCATGTAAATCGAAAATATTTTTCACACTTATAGCAGGGTTCGACCAGACAACCAACCACACACCAACAAAAAGCCACTTATTAGTAGAGAGAGAGAGTGTCGGTGCAACAACCAAGCAAAAGAGAGTTAAAAAAAGTTCACCACCCACAACTAAAAAGCAAAAAACATGTCTGTCAAAAACATTAGCAAAAAAAAAAAAAAAAAAAAAAAAAGATGAATGAGAGAGGGAGAGAGAGCAGTAATTTAGATTGGTGCCACGTAGTGCATATTAGAAGGTAAAATTTACCGTTGAGGGTCCTCCTGAAAAGGACACACCTTTCCATCATCATCAACTGTGGCTGCACTAATCAATTCACTGCAGCTGTTTCTTGCTTGCTTTCTTTCCTCCTTGTTTTATTCTTTCTATGTATATGTATATATCTATATATATCACATTCTCTCTCTCTCATCTCTCTCTCTCTGTCTCCATGTGATTTGCTTTTGCTGATGCCGATAGGATTTACATTGAGTTAGAACCCCTTTCCTCTCTCTGTCTCTCTCTTCTCTCTGACTTGGGTTGGGGAAGAGGGGCCTCTTCAATTTACGACCACCAGAGTCACTCAAAAAAAATCAAGGCCTGAGCTCACCACCGACCACCCGCAGCAGTATGACGGTGAGCCAGCGCAATCACGGAGGAGCTCTCGCCGTGCTGATTCTTGCACTTTTATTCCCTGCTCTTTTCGCTCCATTTAGCTACGCCTCTCCTTCCCTTTTCTCGGTATTCCTGCCACCGTTACTCTTTCAATCATGTCTCTCTTTTTTACTCTCCTTTTTTTTTTCTTCTTAATTCTCTTTCCTCTTTTTCTCTGGGTTTTGTTTAGTTTGATGGAAAACTGTTTGTTACTAGAGGAGAAGAAGAAGAAGATTTTTACTTCTAAAGCCTCAATTTTTCTTCAACTTATCCCACTTTAAGATCCCTGGATTTTTTTTTTCTTTTTTTTTTTAAAATATTTTTTCTAGGGAAAAATATTCTATTCTATTCGTGTTCAGTTGGCTTTTTTGGTGATACAAAACAATTATATTTTTCTGGGTTTTGGGTTTTTTATATTTAAATTCATAGGGGATAATAATTTGGGTGCCATTCTGAAAATGGCAGTTTGGGATTTGGGAACCTGGGATGGGATATAGGTTCATTTGGACTCAAATTATCAAACAGAGAGATGAATGTTTAATTATTGACTTCCTGGGATTTGGATATAATTCTGCTATATTTTATTACAAACCAACACAATGGTTTGACATAATTAGACCCTTGGAAGCATTGACTTATTAGGTTGTATATGGCTTTGGTGAGTCAGTAAGTACTCCTTGGCTTGGATCAGTGGATTAATTGGTTTTATTTTATTTTTTAATATTTTTTTGGTAAACAGTGGGTTTGCTTTGATCATAATATTCACCCAAAAAAAACAAAAAAAAAACAAAAAGAAGCTTTGATCATAATGAATTTATTTATTTACTTTTGTCTGTTGTTCTTATGCCATCTCTAAATTGAATTCACTTTCTGTCAAGTGGCATGCCATTTTCTAGGATCCCTAAATTTGTAATGTGTGAATTTTATTACTGCTTTGAGAATGAGGTATGTGCATGTGTTTGTGTCTATCCTACTTCAAGTCTGTGGCATCATACTCAATTATTTTATTTTATTTTGTTTTGGGATTGGTGCTAATCATGCCATTTAATATTCTAATTGCGTTGTGCAGGAATGGAATGCTCCAAAACCCAGACACTTACGTCTACTTAAAAGTGCTTTACAGCGCGAAAATGTGAGCATCGGTTTGCATTTACATAATTTTGTAATAAAAACGTTGTTTCACTGAGTAATTGCTTCAAAACTCACTTTTTTCCTCCCCTCATGTAGTCAAATGAGCAGCAGTCTGATCTCTGGACTCCTTTGGCTAACCAAGGATGGACGCCGTGTGTGGATTCCACTAATGGCCCTCGTAAGTGATAAGACATAGAACAACAAACACATAAGTTTTCATTTATGAAAAAATTCAATGGTTTTGTGAAGTAATGAGGCTTGAATTTACATGAGAATAATGGGCTCTTTTTATTGTAAATTTCTTTCTCTGATGGATTCATCCTTTAATTCAAGCAGCCCTACCAAACGAATCTCAAGGATATCTCCAAGTGTTTCTTGATGGAGGGTTGAACCAGCAGCGAATGGGGGTAGGCATATGAAGATTTACCTTAACTGTTTGCATTAATATTAATAGATGAAATGAATGTTTTTAATGATCAATAATTGCCTGCTTTGAGAAAATATGAGTTGTGATTTAAAATTTAAAATTTTCTGTTCTTGGGAACAGATCTGTGATGCTGTTGCTGTTGCTAAGATTCTGAATGCAACTCTCGTCATACCACATCTTGAAGTGAATCCTGTCTGGAAAGACTCAAGGTTTTTCTCACATAATTCATGTGTTCTTACCATTTGTTTATATATTTTAAAATCTCATATACTTTGAAGAAGTTATTAATACAAAGTTGTGGTTTTTTTCTTGCTCTTCTTTCCTGCAGCTCATTCATGGATATCTTTGATGTGGACCACTTTATTGATGTGTTGAAGGATGATATTTCTATAGTTAAAGAGCTGCCTGATGATTTAAATGGAGCACAAGGGAGTATTATGCAATAGCAATTCGTGCTACCAGGATTAAAACTGCACCAGTTCATGCTTCGGCTAACTGGTATCTAGAGAATGTCTTGCCCGTCTTAGAGAGGTTGGTATGTACCTGTGTTTTTTGTTTCACAAGTTGACTTGTGCTTCGAAGTTCTAGACCTCCTATCTCTTTCCTTAACATTTTGTAGTTTGATAAACGTGAACAAGGTAGGTCTTGCAACTGACAGAAGAACAACACAGTCTATTGGTTTCCTAAATTACGTAGATTGTTTGCAAATTGAACTGGATTTTTTAATTTTAATTTTAATTTTAACAAGAGCAGTAGTTACTTAGGCATTTGTTTGAATCTAGAATTGAATGCACTTATTGTGAGAGACCCAAGATTCTGCACAAAAAGATATGTCATATGATGGTTTTGGACTTGAGGTCGTGACGTGCAGTGATGCAAGTGCTATCCGCTCCCATTGTGGCGTGGGTTCGAGCCTCTCCAAAAAAAGTGGGGGAAGGTTAACTACCTGCTACCTCTCCCAGACCCTACTTTAAGAGGAAGCCTTGTGCACTGGGTACAACCATATGATGATTTTGGATTGTTTGCCAATGTTGCTTGTTTATATGGTGGAAATTTTTGAGAGTAGTGTTGGTAGAAATTTGACAATTTGTAAGGTCCAAAACTATTTAAACATTATTTATTTATTTATTTATTATTTTTTTTTAACCACATCTTAGTGTAAGCTTTTGGTACATCTCTACAAAAATGCAATGTTTCTATGGCGCCTCAAAATTATGTATCAGCTGTAAACCTAAGAAATAAATGCTTCTCTGTTTGTGTTATTATTAGTGGATGGATGAATAATTTATGCCTGTTTCTTGGCATGAGTGCTTCTAGCAACAACTTACAAGCCGCTAAATGTTTGCTTGCTCGCCTGGGGTCAGTTGATGGCCAACTTGAAACTTCTTCATTCAATCTGACATTGGTGGAAAAGAAAAGGAGGTTGCTTTAGCAGGATGGGATGATTTTTTGTATTGAACTCTCTTATTTATTAAAATGCTATTTGGTGGCACATAGCACACTTATGAAGAGGCTGGCAACACTCTTTCGTAATTTTCATTTAGCAATGTACATAGTTGTCACTTATTTGAAGTATCTGAGTTGAAGGGGACGAGCTTGGGAGAGCAACAACTTTAGGGATTGGAAAGTGTTTGAACGGACTAAATATAAAATGGGTCGGATCCAAGCCTTGGGCCGGCCCAATCTATTAGACTCAAGTCCTGAGAAGCAGGGTAAGCAACTGGGCCCATCAGATTAGCCCAATTACATCATCAACAATCCACCCAAATCCTCAAGCACTTGGGCCCAGCTTGTAGTGAAAAGGTCAATCCAGCCACGATCTTTGAATGGGCAGCTGCGAATCGATCCTTGGTGAACCAAGGGCCGAGTCCATACAAAGATATCCTGCTGGGCCAGCCCATCTCTACAAGCAATCTTGTAAAGGGCAGTGGCCGGCGTGTGATCTTGAGCCAAAACAACCCATGAGCGTGGAAGCTGAGAATGCATGCACAGGGAGGGTGCCACCTCAGCTGGTCCCCTTCCCCTAAAATCACAGAAATAGTTGATCGAAGGAATGTGATCTGTTACAAGCATGGTTACAATGAGTATATACACCCCTTGTCAACTACCAGATGGTCCCCACCTGGGGCAATGCTAAAAGGAGACTTTGCAGCACAAGAGCTCCATGAAACCATCTTGGGCAGCAAGCAAGGAGTTCTATATAAACTACATTGACTTCACATTGAAGGTAACTGATCTAAGCTAAACTATACTCACCAAAACACAACTCTCTCAGCATTGAAAGAGTACCCCTCAGGGTCTTGATTCCTAGATAGTCCAATCAAGTGCGGAGCTCCGATCCACAATCATCTAGTGCGGTATTCAGTACGCACAGTGTTGAACTTTGAGATAAGCTTGTGCCTAGACTTGGGGACCTCCAAAGTTGTGGGAGGGGATGAGTGTTGGGCCAGGGTTCCAGCAAATGCCCAGTTGAAAATTGAAGGATGGATGGTTGAGAGTGGACTAGAAGCTTGCCCATGAGATGATGTTAGATAGAGGGTTTGAGGCGATAACAGAGGGAATAGAAGAGCTATCTCCAATGGATTGTTCTTCGTTAATAGTAATGAGTCCTAATGATAGGATTGGTTGTAAGATCTGGTCACTTGGTAGTTGGGGATGATAAGGAAACAGAGAAATAGAAAGAAGCCTTTACACAATGACGAAGATCAGAGGTCTCAAAAAAAATTAGTGAGTGTCTTTACTTGAGTTATGAGGAAGAGGTAAATGACATTGTTGGGAGGACAGAGAGAAAAGATGGAGGCCTCGGAATAGGGGAGCTGTGGTGGGAAAAAGGAAGGTCGTATAAGCCTCTTTGAAGAAGTAGAAGGTAGACTTGGTGAGTTTACAAGAAATTGAAAAGGAGACCTTCTCCTTAGAAGCAAAGCTTTATAAGGCTTTATTGAGGCTTGCATCGAGGCTAGCTTCAAGGCGAGGCAAAGACAAAATGTATTGAGGCTTTGATTTTTAGGCCACACTTCCCAAAGGCTTGCGCATTACAATCTCGTTACGGACTCGGGGGTTTTAGATGTGGATCGGATCGTATTTAGGGTCGGACACTTTAAAATAAAAAATTGAGGATCGTGGATATAGATCCAAATTTAGATCTGAATCTGAGAATATGTTAAATAGTTATTTTTAAAATATATTTATTACATGAAGATAAGTTAAAAAAAGTTAAGAAATAATAGATTTTGTTAAAAAATAAAAAATAAATAAAAAATAAAAATTATATTCGGCATAAAATAAATTATATTATATATGATAAAATAAATATATATATTTTTTATTTTAGACATAAAAATTATATTATATATGATATAATTTATGTTATATATTAGTTATGATAAATTATATTAAAAAGAGAGAGAGAGAGAGAGGCAATCGGTGAGAAGAAAAGCAGAGAAGGGGAGGCGAAGAGAACGATCGAGAGTGAGAAGAGTGAGAAGAGAGAAGAAAAGCAGTTGAGAGAAGAAGATCGAAGCCGTAATCTCCATTTTTGTAGCCCTAAACAGAGGTTTGTCATCTTTCTTCTTACTTTCGTATGCCATATCCACTTCTTCCATGTCGTATCCCGGCCGGATTCCATACCTGTACCCGTGTTGTGTTGTGTTGTGGTGACACGAGTACTTCTCCAAAAACTAACAAGTCCGTGTAACGTAGATCACAATCTAATATGTGTGCCTTACATGCCTTTTGCACATAGGCATATAAGCTTTACGCATATGGAGAACTTGTTGAGCTATTGTTAAACCTAATCTAATACATGATTTAAAAATAAAAAGGAAAAACCTCTTTTGCAATGATATTCCATGGGCAAAATCAAGTAAATGATTAACTAAGAAAAAACTAGCTCAAACTCAAGTGGAAAGCTCGATAATTGAAGTTTAGAATGTCGTTTTCATCTTTGATAAGGGCAATCTTTTTTCTCTGCAATGAAATGTTTGACACTGACTAGAAAAGTACTTACACCTTTATATTATGAAGCACGGACACAGACATGGACACGCATATGGACACAGACACGGATACGGGATACGACAATTTCTAAAAAATGGGGACACCGATACGGTAGGGGACACGGCAAATTTTTTAATTTTTTTTTATAATTTTTATTTTTATTTTAATACACATTAATTATTTTATTTATTTATTATATTTTGTAAATAAAGTATTATTGTTAATTTATTTTTTTATTTTTAATTGATATATATATATATTATAAATAAAAAAATATAACAAATAAGGAATAATAAAATATGTTAAAACAAATAAAAAGAAAAAATAGATATTTTATTATATATGATTTAATTAGATTTCTTTTAAATAATTAGATGATTTATTTTATTTATTATATGTTAAAAAGTTAAGAAATAATAATTTACAAAAATTATTATTACATATGATATTTTCAGAAATAACAATTAGATATTTTATTATACATGATAAAAATTATAATTTATAAATTTTATTATATATATATATATTATATATGATAAATCATTTTATACATTTTATATATGATCAATTATCTTATATAAAGTAAATTATATGCAAATAGAGAGAGAGCGAAGGCGATCGAAGATGATCCCATGGCGTGTCGATTTGGACACGTGTGTCCCCGTCGTTATCCGCCAGTGTCCCTTGCAAAAAAAAAAATAAATAAATTAAAGGGACAAGCCATCTGGCGTACATGTCCTCGTGTCCCAGGCGTGTCCCCACATCCGACACCACCACGGTTTCCATTTTGGCGTGTCCATGCTTCATAGCCTTTATATTTAATACTTTTTACTTTTAAAATATTTTATTTATTAAATAAAAATTAAAATTCAAAAACAAAATGCTTATGCTTTGATGCCTTGAGGCTTATGCCTCGCCTCATGAGGATAAAACGCCTCACGTTACGCATTAAGTCTTTAAAACTTTGCTTAGAAGTGGGCAAAAGTCTTTTGGGGCAGTAAGTGGGTCCAGTGGGAAGTATTGACCACTGTAGGAATAGCATGAGGCATTATTGTTATTAGGGACTCGAGGAAGCTCTGCAAGAAGGGGATGAGTATTATTTCTTGTTTGATCTCATGTTTGTTTGAGAATATTGAAGAGGGGTTTTGTTGGGTATTTTTGGTGTTTATGGCCCTAATTTCTTAATCTAATAGAAGAGGCTTTTGGGAGGAATTGTCTAACACTAAGGAGGGATAGAACTGAATGATTTTAATGGTAAAATTCCCCTTTGAGACTATGGATAGTGGGGAGATAATTGGTACAATGAAGCAATTCTGAAGTTTTTCACGAAGGAGGAATTAATGGATTTGCCTCTTGAGTAACTGTTGATCTAGTCCGTAGTTGACAGATCCCTTATTTCTTTGATTGGAAGAGCATTGCCCCCATGTTAGACAATACCTCTTCCACGGCTTGTATTAGTCCATATTCCTATTTTTCTTGATAGCGAAGGGTTGAATCAGGATCAAGTCCTTTTTGATTTGATAACATGTGGTTGATGGAAAAGGAGTTTGTTGACATGGTGAAGAATTGGTGGCAGGGGTATATGATGTAAGGCTCTCTCAACTTTTGTCTAGCTAAGAAGTTAAAGCTCCTTAAAGAATATTTGAAGGTGTGGAATAAAGAGATGTTTGATAGGGTGGATATCAAGTCTGCTAGGTTTCTTGAAGAAATAAAGCACCTTGATAAGGAGGGAGGGCGAGCAGTGTTAAGGGACGATAAGAAAGGAGAAGTCCGTCGTTTGATGATCTTGTAAGAAATCAATTGGCAGTAAAAAGCATGATCCCTTTGGTATAATGAAGGGAATGAATGTAGGAAATGTTGAATATAAAAATTAGAGCACATAGAATTTTTTTATTTTTAGTATTATGTATATAATCTATGATTGTGTCAATCACTAATTTAGCATTGTTTCTCTATTTATATCATTTTCTTATTTATATCGTTTCCTAAATTGTATCATGAATCTATTATACATGGCCTCTACCTCATTCATGAAAAAGCCAAATAATTCTTTTTATTCCTTTTGGTATCAGAGCTAGGTTAAGTACTTAGTAATTTTGCTTCACCGACGGGTGACAACCTTACCTTAGTCGTCCGCTGGACCTCAATCCATTCCATTGCTATATTTTCTTTCAGTATCACTTCGTAGTGATCTTTTCCTCCATCCACTAGTTTATTCTTATCTAAAATATCTCCATCATATTTTTTTTAACTTGCAATCCATTTTTGTGTGTGTTTCTGCTCTACTTTGTCTTTCTCTCTGCTCAACCTTAAATAAGTTTCTATCTTCAAACCTATTTGAGTTTGAGGGCGGTATTATACCTATATTATGGTGAGGATGGTGATATACCATGTGAACCACTTAAGACGCCCCATCTAGCACAAAACCCAAGTCGCCCCCTTGGTGCACCACCTAAGCCACCCCCCTGGCGCACTTTCTAATAAGTTGCCCCTTGGCGCACATCATTTGTTGCCATCATCATTTAGCACCACGTTATAAGTTATGTATGTGCTACACTTGCTGGTTCAACATCCAGTTAGTCTCTACAACGGTCTAACATGACCTCTTAAACAGTCCCCGACACTGATTCTGGTTAGTTCCTACAACGGTCCGACATAACCTCTTTAAACTGTCCTAACAAGGATTCCAATTAGTTTCTTCTAGGGCAATTCAGTCCATGTTTTTTTCCCTTTCTAAGATGTGGTGTTGTTGTATGAAGCACTTTTTGGCCTTTTTTATTTAGTGGACTACCAGATTTGTTCGATAGCATTTATTTGGACTAGCCGTTGAGTTTTTTTGATTTCTTCCAGTCATTCATTGGCAAGCTGCAATTGTTGAATATTTTCATACCAACTTGAGGGGGAGTGTTAAATATAAAAATTAGAGTACATAGAATCTTTTTATTTTTAATATTATGTATATAATCTGTGATTGTGTCAATCACTGATTTAGTATTGTTTTCTTATTTATATCATTTCTTAAATTGTATCATGAATCTATTATATATATATGGCTTCTACCTCATTTATGGAAAAGTCAAATAATTCTTTTCATTCTTTTGGAATCTATTTATCAAACTAGCAAACTGTATGTATTTAAAAATAAAATAATGACTTATACAATAAAAGTCTAAAATAATTTCAGAATGTAAATTATTTTTGGAAACCAAAAATTATTTTGTAATGTAATAATGTTTCCAAAAATACAAATAAGAAAAGAAATTCTTGTTGAAGTATATAACAAGAATAAGACTACAAACTATAAATTAAATTAAATAATATAAATAGAACTTACAGGGTGTAGAAAATGCAGAAATACAAAAAAAGTCGAGGCGTGTGTTGGACACACTTTTCTTAAGATTGTTACGTCCTTGCTATGATGCTCGAGAACAATGACGCCGACCTCCCAGGATGCAATGACTACATCCAACAATGTAGCACTACGAGATTGGGACTGGCAAACAAAATGTGTAGCACTCTCACAAAAAAACCAGAGAAGAAAAAAAATGCAGAAGAATGCAAGGAAAGAACGCAAAAACAAATTAAGGAATTGCTAGAAAGGGGGCCTGAATTTATAGGCTTCATGGTGATTGTTCGGATGGGTTTGGAAACCCTCCGAATAGGTGTGAATCGGAAAATTGCCGGAGTGAAGAGAGGTGACCGGAGAAGGGAAGGGAAGGAACTGGTTCGGATTCAAAATTTCAAATTTGAAATTTTTCCTGCAAAATTTTGAAGCAAAGTAATTCAGAAAATTAAAGTTAGGACCTAACCCACAATCCACACTAGAGCCCGGCCTAGCTGGATGGTGGCGCGTGTGTAGTGGATTTGGGTTAAACACGCTTTGTCCATAACTCCCCCTTCTTACAAAACTTGTGGTGCCTCTTGGGGCCCATTCCCAAGTATGCCAACCCAGAATTCATATACTCATATAAACTTTTTTTGTTTCAATGTAGGACAAGCCATTTAATGAGCAAGCCTACTTTGTCTCTTCAACTTTCATTTTCACGAACCCGAAAATGATGTCAACTTCCCATCCATTCAGAAATGTTTTTGACGAACCGTCTTCGAGGCATGATTCAACACATGGCAAAGAACATGTCACCACTTAAGATCCATCTCAAATGGTGCATGGGTCCCGCTTCAATTTGAACTCAAAGTTGCCCAAAAATAAGCCTAGAAACTCAAACTTTCCAACAATGGAGACATTGGAATATTTTGTAGAATGGCTAATGCATATAGAAGAGGTAACCACATTAAGAGAATCAAGATTGATAAGGAAAACTTGGTGGGAGGAGGATATATCCAATGCCATTATAGATTTCTACAGGGGGCTGTACTCCAAGCCAAAAATTAGGAGACCTTTTGTTGATGATTTGGAGTTGAACAATATTTATAGAGGATGAAAGAAAGTGGTTGGAGACACGTTTCTCGGGGAAGGATGTCGTTGACGCTATGAATAGTCTCAATGGTATTAAAACCCTGGGGCAGGATGGGGTTTCCATGGCATTCGTTCTGTTAAATTTTAGAATGATAAAGATGAAATACAAAAAATTGAAGAACAACAACACGAAATGATAATGTGGTTCGGGTAAGATTGTCCCTCATACGACACAAAGTGTAACACTTCACTACTTGCTAGCCCAAGTAACTTATGGGTCGACTAACAATGCCCAAAAGCTTAAGTCCAAGTTTCTTAGTAGCAAGGTAGTGGTGCTTTATATGCCCATGATCACCCATGCAAACTTCCGATATGGGACGGTGTTACAAACTCCTCCACTTATAAATCCTTGCGTCCTCACGGTCTATAATCAATCAGAATACCACGACAAGCTCGTGGCCAGCCCAGAATAAGTGGTCCACATGGTTGTGTGCATGGGTCGACTCTGATATCAGTTGTAACACCCACTACTTGCTGACCCAAGTAACTTGTGGGTCGACCAATAATACCCAAAAGCTTAAGTCCAAGTTCCTTAGTAACAAGGCAGTGGTGCTTTATATGCCCATGATCACCCATGCATATAGAAGAGGTAACCACATTAAGAGAATCAAGATTGATAAGGAAAACTTGACTGGGGACGAGGACGATCATATAATTTAAATAAAGATTGATAAGGAAAACTTGTTTTATATGCCCATGATCACCCATGCAAACTTCCTTAAGAGAATCAAGATTTATTTATCATATAATTTAAATAAAGATAAACGAGACGAGCTTGACGAGCCGAGCTTATGCGAGCTCGAGTTCGGCTCGTTTACAAAACGAGCCGAGCCGAGCTTGTTCATGAACAGCTCGGTTCATTTGTAGCCCTACCCATATATATAGAGTGGGAGACACAATTGTATCCCTTCAGTTAAGAGATTGAAATAAATCAAAGATGCAAAATCATGATAAGCATAAATCATGGGATCTCCATATCTTCGGCATTAGTGTAAATCTATGATTTCAGCAGTGTTGGAGTGGGTTAAGGAGGGATGCGATGGAATTGGATGTTTTCTTTGAGAAAGGTGATTTTAAAAAGAGTATGAATGCCTTTTGTTTTTCTAATTTTTGGAAAAGTATGATTCTACTTCACGTGTTAATTTCGAATTCCAAAGGTGCACTAGGCTTTCAGTTTACTCAAGAAAGTTTGCAAGAAGTGCAGTTTCAGAATAGGCATATGATGTGAAAATGTTAGGATGACCTTGTTCCTGTCCTTAAAAGCATAACACATTAATCATTTTGGCTTCTGTAGGTTCTTTAATGTTTGTAATGAAAAACTCTTGACAATTCATTGTGCCTATTATTTTTTTTCCTGCGAGTCTGTGACTATATGTAAATCATAACAAGAAGGAATGACATAAAGATTAAAAAGAGATACAGACGCATAGGGTTAACGCTTAACTTGTTGGGTTATGTTGTTGTTCTAGAAGAACCTGTAGTACCCAAGATGAAGGTGCTTCAAAATAAAGGCATAAAAAAGCATAATAGTGATTCCTCTAATCTTTTTCAGCAGAGATGTCTGTCTGTAAACTTCTAATGGGTTACACAATATCTTTGAAATTTTTGTACTCTTTACTGCTTATGTTTGTTCCTTGATACAATTTTAGTGTTGAGTGTATTAGTTGATGTTTTAAAGTTATTTGAACTTTTTACTCCATTTCTATACTTGATTGTGATCTTCATACATTGTCAATGATCCAGTTATGGGATAGCTGCAATTGCACCATTTTCTCACCGCCTAGCATTTGATCACTTACCAACATATATCCAACTCCTACGTTGTAAGGTCAACTTTAAAGCATTAATCTTCGTTCCTCATATTAGAGCTCTTGGAGATGCTCTTGTTAGTATATAGTAATCCAGCTGACCAAAATGAAGTACTTGGTGCCAATTACCTAAGAGCTGTCACTGATGCAAAAAACAAACAAGGACCAAGGAAGTTTGTTGTCCTACACCTTCGGTTTGACAAGGTATGGCCTGATTCTTTTATAAATATTTAGTGATCTGAGTATCTAATTTTTTACTCTTCGTTCCTTAGTGTAGAGAAAGAGGTTACAAATTTTGACTTCATGCTTGATGTGCTTTGGTAATTTTCAACTTTCAAGACAATCGATTTAGGCCCTTCTCTATTGCTATTACTATGTAACTATGTTTTGTATACCTCATGCACGGTCTCTGTCTGCCATCCAGTATATGCAGATTGCATGTTACATCTCTGCAAATCGGCGGGGTCGCAATTTTTTAGTGCTTAATGTAATGATCCTATGAGTATATTAATTAGGTTGTTTAATCATCATGCTCCATCACTTATTGGTATTCGTTATTAAACTTCGTGCTACTTGTGCTCAATATTACCTCCTTTGCCATTTAGGCTGAAAGGATTATTTATTTATTTATATTTTTTTCTATGAACTTTTAAATTTTAACCTGGCCTAAGCAAAAGGACAAAAGAAATTCAAAAATTGTGCAGCATTCCCCCAGACCTTAAAGATTAATTCCATGTCTCTATGGTGTACTTCAACTAAGAATGGTCTGTATCATATCAATTCTGCCTGGATGGCATTAAGAGGCAAACTTCATTCCAGAAGCGCCTTGGTTTAAAATTTTCTGATTTTCCAATCCTATCCACAAATGTGCCTTTCTAATGTCTGTAAAGGAAAGCTAGCTACTAGAGACAGGTTAAAAGAATGGTAGAGGTTGAAACAAAAGTCACTTGTTATTTGTGCTGGAGGATTAAAATTGTTTATACTATGAAGCACAAATACGGGTATGGATGTTGGTACAGGTACCTAATGTTATGGGTATGCCAATATGACAAAACTTCAAAAATATGATATAGGTATGGCTGGGGGTACATTCATAAGGAAAAAAAAAAAATTATATTTACAACTAGAAAAACAAATGCAAAAAGTAGTTAAAGCAATGTACAAAATTGAGAAGAGAAGAGACCAGAGGAGAGTTAGAGAGGAGAGGAGACCTACCGGAAGGTGTCGGTGTTAGTTGTGGTGAGATTCATGGCACTTTGAGAGGGAGTGTGAGATATGGTTCTAATGAAGAGAGAATAAGAGATAGAGTTGTTGAGATATGAAAATAAAGAAGAAGATGGACAGGAGAGGAGACTTACCAGAAGGCGAAGGTGTTGAGCGTCAACGAGATTCGTAAGACCGAGAGAGAGAGAGAACCCTAAATGTAATTTTTTTATTTGGGACATTTACAAAGATACTATTTATTTTTTGGAGGTCTCTGAAAATTGAAACTATATTTATTTTGCTATCCCTGTTTTTTAAAAAAGAATTACATTTAAGCCGCGATGTACCCACAAAAGTACCAGATACATACCTTCAAACCGTAGAAATCAATATAAATGGGAGGTTTTTCTCAACTGGGATGTTGATGCCAAAGTTTTGTCAGCAAAATGACAATCATGAAAACAGAGCCAGGGAGCCTGAATTGGATGTTTATTTCTTCTCTGTTCCAGTTTACTCAATGAATGATGGATTTGTATAAGCAGTCTCAGCTTGCTAAATGAAATGTTTCAAATAATGATTTTTAAACATTTCTTTAGCAGTCAAGGTTGCTCCGGTGTAAGGGCTAGGTCCCTTTGCTCTGTTCTTTGTTGTACATTTGTATATTTCTTATATATAATAAAATTTACCTACCACAAACAATTCCTGGTTGTGACACAGGATATGGCTGCCCATTCAGCCTGCGATTTTGGTGGGGGTAAAGCTGAAAAGCTGGCTCTGGCTAAGTACAGGCAAGTGATTTGGCAGGGAAGGGTCCTCAACTCTCAATTCACTGATGAGGAGCTGAGGAATCAGGGGCGCTGTCCTTTGACTCCTGAAGAAATTGGATTGCTGCTAGCAGCTTTGGGCTTTGACAACAATACTCGTTTATATCTTGCCTCCCACAAGGTTTATACGTAACTTCCTTCTAAGTCAGCTCAACAGTGTCATCTCAACTACTTGGGGCTGGTCGTTTTACTTATCTTTGGAATGTGGTACTTTATTTGTTGTCTAATTTCCAATGTTGTTAATGTTCATATTTTCCAGGTATATGGTGGAGAAGCTAGAATCTCAACCTTGAGAAATTTGTTTCCACTAATGGAAGACAAAAGGAGCCTTGCCTCTTCAGAGGAAAGGGCCCAGATTAAGGGAAAGGCTTCTTTATTAGCTGCAGTTGATTATTATGTCAGCATGCACAGTGACATCTTCATTTCTGCCTCTCCAGGAAATATGCACAATGCAATGGTAAGCTATTCTGTTCATACTTGAAGACACTTCCAATTCAATGAATGCTAGTGGCAGCAGCATGGTTCGTACATGCATCCAATACATCCGTATTTACTCAAAATTTTGATTTAATCAAGAGTTGTCAAACTGATCACTGCATCAAAACCAACCATTGCATGGATTCACCCCAAGAGTTGAGCAGCATGGTTCGTACGTGCATCCAATACATCCGTATTTACTCAAAATTTTGATTTAATCAAGAGTTGTCAAACTGATCACTATGCTTATGGTACTAAGGTCAACTCTTGGGGTGAATCCATGCAATGGTTGGTTTTGATGCAGCGTGCTCCATTGCAAGTGACAAACTGAAGTTGGCAGCTTCAGGGACATGGAATTTAATTGGCATAATTATTAAAAAATAAAAATAAAAACTTGGAAGTGTTAAAGGATAAATTTAGATTATCGAATTGTTTTATTTTTATTTTCAAGGGGAGGGGATCATGGGGTAGTTTGGAAATTTACCAAAAAAAAAATATGTTGCTGTTTCCTGTATTGATTGGAGAAATTTGGTAAAAATTATTATTATTTTTTTGATCGACAAATTTGGTAAAAATTATTGAGCTAATGGATTTGTGTTGAAAATGGCCTTATATATGTAGTTAATATCTGAAATTTTTTGATTATCCAAAATTAAAAAAAATAAATAAAAAATGAATGGGTTTGCAACAATTAATTTTTAAAACTTGCTGAAAGAAAGATGGAGAAATTATTGCAATGATTTTGAACGCAGAAGAGTTCTAATGCCAGAGTTTGAATTTAACAGGTGGGACACCGAACTTTTGAGAATTTGAAGACATTTCGGCCGAACATGGCATTATTGGGCCAGCTATTCCTGAATAAGAGCATGAGTTGGTCAGAATTTCAACAAGCAGTGGAGGAAGGTCACAAAAACAGAGAAGGGCAGATCAGGGTTAGGAAGCCCAAACAGTCTATATATACATACCCTGCTCCTGATTGCATGTGCCATGCTTGAGTTGAAATCATCCTGAAAAATGTGATCGTGCCTCATTATCTTTATTTTCCACTGCAACTATTGTTTGTGTTGTGATACCTGAATAAGATACAACTCCATTGTCCCCCATCTGTAGAACGCGTTGAAAATGTGTATTACCACATGGAGAGTTCACTGAGGATGGGAGACTGGGAGTTGCGTAGAATATGGGACTGGGAGTTGCATAGAATATGGGATTGTTCATGTGTTATGGATCTGCTACGTGATTTATAAATAGCATTTCTAAACAAGCATGCAATGTAATATATCATTTTCTCAGTTTACCAAAGCTGGATATACAATGTACTGGCTCTAGTTTTATTTTATTTGAATCATTCATCTTTTGCTCTACTTTACCTAGTTGATGAGCACAAGTAGAAAGGACACACAAGGAAAACCCACAATTTACATCTCACTGCGTTCTGATGGCTATAGCAGCCAGGTAACTGCTGCAGACTTTCATATCTGTGCACTCACTTGTGACTGTGAAGCAAAGTCCCAAATCTCCTAGGTACTAAAGTATTGTGAAGTATATATACCTAAGACCTTGTAATGATTGCATGTGCACGTGTGCTATATCCGTTTAAAGAGAGAAAAAATAAACGAAAAAAAGAACAAATATATTATATCCCAACAGCTGTGTGGGGGTTGATGTCGAGATTAGACAGAGAGAGAGAGAGTTTATGCACTGATGGAGGTTGGCCATGGCCCTCATGGCTGCAGTGGTCTCCAGTGTGTGCTAAAAGGAGCATGGTTAGAGTAGTATCTGACTATCTCAGAAATGTGAAAGCTTTCCAGTCGGTTGGAAACATTTCTGGAAAATTGAACTCATTTATGCTTCAGCAAGAATGATATAACTTGCTGTAGAAATACTCTAAAATGGCATGAAGTATTCCCAGAGAGAGCTTCTGACGATATCCAAATATGGTATATCCTAATCAAAGGTCTTTGGGGTGGTGCCAATGTTTAACAACAAAAGTCGAGTGCAGTACTCCAGGCAGCTCTTAAGCTACCAGTAAGTTGGATGGTGATTTATATTTTGTTGAGAAAGATCAATATCTCTGTTCATAACTCCCAACTTTTGTATGCTATCAATTTCTTAGGTAAAACCTAGCCTGTTTAATGTTAGTCCAAGTATAACAGAGGTCTGAATTCTGGACAGGGCTGCTATATTACAGCTGATCAACAACTTGAAGGCCGGCTGGAGTCAAGGTACACGGCCCAATTTGGTTTGGTTATGAAGTCAATCGTGAATGGAATTGATCCCAATAGTTCCCTGAATTTTGGGACCAAACCAAACTACCTATTGGATCGAACCAGAACCAAACCAAAGTCTTCTAGCAATTTCAGCAATTTCAATAACAATTTCAGCAATTCAATATGATATAATACTTATTTTAACTCTAAATATAATCAGAACAATAGCTATTAACAACCCAATTGATTTAAAATACCAGTATTCACACAACTAATTTACAATATCCAAATAATCAAAAATGATCCATAGCAATAAAAGCAAAACCTATATGAAAATCAAAATAAAAACCTATAGAGTATTCGGTTTTTGTTTAATTTTCCAGAAAACACAAAAAATTGTTTGGCAAACTCTTTTCAAAAACAGTTTTCAGTGTGTAATGGCACAAGACTCTTGAGTAGCCTCTAGCAGTCTCTATTGTTGTTCTAGCACCAAGGGTTTAAACATAAAAAGCTTCTAGTTCTAATGAAAAAGGTTTCAGCAACAGCCCCAAGAGAATGCTTGATTTTGTTTCAGGCATTACACAACACATTTCATCACAAATAAAAAAGGAGATACTCAAATAGAAACAATGCACAAATATTGTGTAAATCAATCATATAGATAGAATGCTGATGTTCCAGACCAAGTATACAAGGAAAGCATAATACAATACAAGCTACATAGAAAATAGCTATTCTTCTCAGTTGCATCTAATTGTTGAGAGCTCTCAATGGTGATCTTTCATCAGTCGTGGCTTCAACTCTCTTTGTTGTCAAAGAGTAATGAATATTCATGTTCTCTTTTAAAGGATCAAAGAGATTGTCATCATCATTATTGCCTTTCAAGTCTATCCCCCTTCCATTATTATCAAAATTCTGCATAATCCTTTCCCAAACTGTCATCAGCTGCATGTCTTCAACAGAGAACTGACTTACTTTCTCAGTTACGCTTCCCATAAAATCCAACAAACTATCCCTATTAGACAATAACTTCTTCACATCTTCAACCAAAGTTCTGTTTTCACTTTCAAGTTTGTCAATTACAGATGTCAATTTCCTTATTTCTAACTGTTTCGCTTTCAGTTCAGTTGCAATCTCTTCTCCTTCTTCTTCTGAACTAGACAAGTGTGACTCCAGTTTCTTCTGTAAGTTACTGAAATCATCTTGCAGTTCTGTCAACACCAATGTTTTCTCTTGAATTTCCATCTCCTTGAGAACTTCAGATGTTGCAATCTTCTCCCAAGCTCCGTGCGCCAGATCAAGCTCTGCTTGCTTCTCTGCTAGTTGTGTCGAAAAAGATGTCGCTGGACTTGACATGAAAAGTCGATGGAGATCATCTATTCTCTGATCTCTCTCTTCTACGTGCCTGAGAAAATAATCTTTCTCATGTTCATAACTTCTTTCTGCATTGATATGAGCAAGAATAGCTCCTTCCAGTTCTCTTTGCATCAACTCTTGCTCCAGACACTCTATCTCTTTCTGGAGACCATTGGGTATCTTTTTCTTCTCTTTTCCTGTTTCTCTAATCTTCAGTTTTTTATCCAAAAAGACAAGCTGTCTCTGAAGATCATCTATTCTTCTGTCTTTCTCTTCAAGTGCATGGCCAAGACTTTCTTTCTCTTGTTTGAGAGTGACCTCAATCTCCACTTCTTCAAGAAGAGAACCTTCTACTTCTTTACGCATTCGCTGGTTTTCTTCGAGGTTAGCTTTCAATCGTTGAGCAATGGATTTCCATATCTGCAATTCAAATTCAAGTTCATTTCCTTCACAGAACTTCTCAGCCAGTTCATCATTTGCTCTGTTTAAGGCTTCATGAACCTTTTTCAAGTCACTTTTCATCCACAAAGCTTGCTCTTTCAAGCAAAGTTGACATTCAGATGATTCCTTGAGCATTTCCTTGTGCCTCTCAAGCTCATCTTGCAATTGAAGTTGCTGTTGCTCTATAAGACTTAAGGACTCAATCTTGCTCAACAAAAATGCCATCTTTTCATGATCTTCTTCAATATTTCTTTGGGCTTCAACAAGAGCAGCACTCTGAATCTCCAACTGTTTCATAAGAAATGATACCTTCTCTTCTCTCTCACTGTTTTCCAAGTCACTTTTCATCAGCAAAGCTTGCTCTTTCAAGCAAAGTTGACATTCGGATGATTCCTTGAGCATTTCCTTGTGCCTCTGAAGCTCATCTTGCAATTGAAGTTGCTGTTGCTCTATAAGACTTGAGGACTCAATCTTGCTCATCAAAGATGCCATCTTCTCTTGATGTTCTTCAATATTTCTTTGGGCTTCAACAAGAGCAGCACTCTTAATCTCCAACTGTTTCATAAGAAGTGAAACCTTCTCTTCTCTCTCACTGTTTTCCAAGTCACTTTTCATCAGCAAAGCTTGCTCTTTCAAGTGAAGTTGACATTCGGATGATTCCTTGGCGTTTCCTTGTGCCTTTCAAGCTCATCTTGCAATTGAAGTTGCTGTTGCTCTATAAGACTTAAGGACTCAATCTTGCTCAACAGAGATGCCATCTTCTCATGGTCTTCTTCAATAGTTCTTTGGGCTTCAACAAGAGCAGCACTCTTTATCTCCAACTGTTTCATAAGAAGTGAAACCTTCTCTTCTCTCTCACTGTTTTCCAAGTCACTTTTCATCAGCAAAGCTTGCTCTTTCAAGTGAAGTTGACATTCGGATGATTCCTTGAGCGTTTCCTTGTGCCTTTCAAGCTCATCTTGCAATTGAAGTTGCTGTTGCTCTATAAGACTTAAGGACTCAATCTTGCTCAACAGAGATGCCATCTTCTCATGGTCTTCTTCAATAGTTCTTTGGGCTTCAACAAGAGCAGCACTCTTTATCTCCAACTGTTTCATAAGAAGTGAAACCTTCTCTTCTCTCTCACTGTTTTCCAAGTCACTTTTCATCAGCAAAGCTTGCTCTTTCAAGTAAAGTTGACATTCGGATGATTCCTTGAGCGTTTCCTTGTGCCTCTCAAGCTCATCTTGCAATTGAAGTTGCTGTTGCTCTATAAGACTTAAGGACTCAATCTTGCTCAACAATGATGCCATCTTCTCATGATCTTCTTCAATAGTTCTTTGTGCTTCAACAAGAGCAGCACTCTTAATCTCCAACTGCTTCATAAGAAGTGAAACCTTCTCTTCTCTCTCACTGTTTTCCGAGTCACTTTTCATCAGCAAAGCTTGCTCTTTCAAGTGAAGTTGACATTTGGATGATTCCTTGAGCATTTCCTTGTGCCTCTCAAGCTCATCTTGCAATTGAAGTTGCTGTTGCTCTATGAGACTTAAGGACTCAATCTTGCTCAACAGAGATGCCATCTTCTCATGATCTTCTTCAATATTTCTTTGGGCTCCAACAAGAGCAGCACTCTTAATCTCCAACAGTTTCTTAAGAAGAGAAACCGCCTCTTCTCTCTCACTGTTTTTCAGATCCATATCACCCATCTCATTGGAAAGCTTTAATCGAGCTTCCAAAATTCCTGATTTCAACACAAATAACATGAGAGAGGTCTCCTCATTCTGCAACTCCAAATGCATGATCAAAGAATGACAACTTTCCAACTCAGTTTGGAGTTCCTTTATAAATGTATCTTTTCTGTCTAACTCATACCTGCAGTGAGTCAAGTCCACTTCCATTTTTTCCTATTTTGAGCTCCATTCATCTTCTTTGGCGCTGAGATTTTAGAACAGTCCTTGTGTATGTGCTCCAACCTTTTGAGCTTGTTCCGTAACTTTGACAGTGAAGAACTTCCTGCCTCCTGAATCTGAGCTTCCTGCAATTCTTTAACGGATAATCGCAGCTCCTGATTCTCTTGCTCAAGTCTTCCAACTCGGTATTCCATTTCTTTGTGAATCATGTCCTTTGTGCCCAACAAGTCTCTCAGGCTCGCAATATCCTTGTCCCTTTGATCAGTCAAGCATTCAATTTTCGACTTCGCTTCCTCACACTCCGCAAAAACACTGTCAAAGCAGGTTTTAGTTTCAGAAAGCTGAACTTCCAGACACTTTCTTCGGCTCTCTTCATGAGCTAGAGCTTGGTTGCACATCTGTAATCGGGTTTGAAGACTTTCTGAAATTCTGGTTTGAGAATCTAAATTTGTTTGCAGGGCGGAAATCTCATCAAGCAATGCAGATTTCTCGGTTTCCCACTCCTTCTTACTTGCTTTAAACTGACCTCGAAGCTTTTCATGGGCTTCTTCTAGATGTTTGAACTGCTCTTTCTTCCATTTGAGTTGATCTTGGACCTTCCTGTTTTCCTCCTCTAATTTGTGCAACATATCATCTCTGTGTCTCAGTTCTCTGGACTCTTTGGCTCTTTCCTCTGCTTCCAAAAACTTTTTCTCTAAAGCAGAGAGGAGCGATTTAAGCCCTTTAAGCTCTTCCTTATATGCATGAAGTTTTTGCTCCTGATCCATGTTCTTTGAATTAGCCACATCTAAAGCCACTACCAGCTCCCTATTTTCTTCTTCCCATTTCTTGAGCTGCTCGTCACAATTGACGCGAAGCTTGTCATTTGCAGAGCTAAGATTTTTTATGATAGCCACTTTCTCACTCATACTAGACTTTAGCTCTTCGTACATTTGCTTTGTGATGGAAATTTCGTCTGCCTTCTCACTGATTTCTCGTGCTTGATTCTGAATTTTTGCATTTGCCTCTTGAATTTTGATGAGTTGTTCATTATGGGCTCTCTTCAAGCTCTCAGACAGTTGGGTTTTTATTTTATGTTCTGCCCTGAGCTTTTCATTCTCGGCTTTTCCTTCATCGAGCTCTTCACAGACTCTGTCCATTTCCTTCGCTTCACAACAGAGATTTCAAATAACACCTGTATTGAGTATAAGCAAAAATTAATATGATGACAAAATCAAGACACCCATAAAAATAAATTCAAAACAACTTAATGCCACACACAAATATATCAAAATATAAAACATCAAAATTCCAATAAATATAATTTATTGCTCAAAAACGAAGGTGCTATATTTATTTCTCTATCTCTTGAAACACCCAGATTTTCACATAATTTTTTCCTTTATAACTACAGTTTCCTTCAAAGAAAAAAAACAATTTTAAGGAACAAACATTCTCGAATAACAAATTGATGTAACTAGAACAACAAATAAACATTCTATTATTGATACAAAGAAAAAAGACCTCATTTCAACAAAAGCAACTTCATTCCGACAAATATTGAGAACTTTACTGATTATAAGTAACACAAATCAAGTATTTTACTAGAAAGTAATAAGTCTAGTACTTCCACATCTCTATGGAAAAATGTAATAATGGCAAAGTGAATACCCATTTCAAAGCCCTATATATATAGATATAAGAAAACTCTCTATCAATTAGACAAAACCTTGTTGGGCATATGAAATTAGGAGTCATGTTTCTTAAATTCAGAAAAATTGGCAAACTATGCAGTAAAAAAACGATTAAAAAATTGACAGTTAATCATAAATGAGAGAACTTTTTTTAGTCTCATGTTTTGACATATGTTCTTCAAAAGAAATGGGGAAGTAATTCATGTGAGAATATTAGAAACAATTTGGATTTTATATAAATCAAGAATTGTACACAAAAAAAAAAAAAGACGAAGAAGAGAGAGAGAGAGTATGGTTTCTTCAAAACACCCTTTCCCTTTGTAATGCTTAAACTAGTTTTACGATTGCAACATTTGACCTTGACATATAGTTTTTGTTTTTTTGTTTTCTCTGTTATCAATTGCAGGATTTCTTGTGGACGATCCGACTCTTTAAGAGACACAAGAAACCGTTAACTCCAAGAAATTTTCAAATAACTGAAAAATAAATAAAAAATTAAAAAACCCAAAGAAGGTTTAGAATGGAAAGAAAAAGAGGAGGGGAAGAAAACAAATCAATTGATAAAAAATCCCCAACAGGAAGTTACAAGGTTCCAATAAATCATATTTTCAGTGAAATTTCTCAGCAACCAAACAGAAAAATCATATAAAAACAATGGAGAGAGGGGGAAAGAGAGAGAAAGAGGACGTACCTGGTCGTGAGATTAGGGATCGGCCACGAAAATGAAAATGTTTTGAGGGTCATGTGAATGAGAAAGTAGAGAGAAAAAGTGGGAGCAGAGTATGGTGGTGGTGGTTGTTTCAGATAGCCGTTGTGGATTTTAGATTTGAATTTCGTTGACGGAGATTTTGACGGCTCAATTTGCCGTTTGTCGTTTGAGGCCGTTAGTCGCGGATCCATGCTTTCCTTCTGGGTTAAATAATTCGGATATTAAATTATTTTCAACTTATTTTTTTGTCCGGTAACAAATTATTTTTAAAAATTTTTTATAGGCCCCAAATAATCTATCAAATTCTTTATTAAACCTCACATAATATGATACCCGCACAAACTCATGTGAAAGAGTTTAGTAAAAAATTTGATAAATTATTTAGAATCTCTAAGCTAACTCTTATTTTTAATGACATGCCGGTATAGTTTGGGATTGTAGTCCACGTGTATGATGATTTGAATTACACCTATAAATTATGTCTGGAGGGTTTAAAAATTATATATATATATATATATATTTAAATTTGTTATTTAACATAGTTAATAGAAAAAATAAAACTTTTAACTATTTTCCTATATAACAATGAAATTACTAGAAATATTAATTAAAATATATTACTAATATTGTTACAAATTGTTATTTGACTCAATGATTAATTAACGATAATTAATATTTTAAACAAATCTCAAGAAATATATTTGTAATTTACCTTGAATTATTTATGTCACATTTGTAGGATTAGATTAATAATTTGATAATTATACATTGATTATATTTGTTTTGTAAAAATGTCATGGTATGATGGGACTACGAATCCCCTCAAAGGAGAATTAATTTCGCAGGATTTGGGATTCACAATTCAATTTCATGGAATTGAAGATAAAAATATTATTTTACCTATACTTTGAAAAAAATAACGAATCCACATATTGAAGATTTTTTTACTTAAATTCATAAATTTAATTTCAAACAACTAATTCCACCAACTTAGTAGACAAATAAATACAATTACTTGTTTTAAGTGGTTTTTTTAGCTTGAGGCTTGGTAAATAAGACTAATACACATAAATTATTAGTGAATAAAATTACATCATATATATATATATTCTAAATATTTAAAAAAGTTAAAAGTCAAAAAGTCAAAAACCTTTGAACCATTTTTCATATAACAAAAAGTCAGAAATATTAATTAAAATATATTCTAATATTTTACATATTTAATACTCAATGTAATTGGTAATTACTATTTTAAATGAATTTCAAGAAATTTATTTATAATTTAGCTTGAATTATTTATTTTTTTTAGGAAGAGTAAGAATTTGATTTTATGCATTGATTATATTTGTTTTGTATGTCATTAATGAGCCAAAAAAACTCAATGAGCTCTTGCCAAATTGAGTTAATACCATCATACTAATAGTCTCATCACTCAATTTCACTATTCTTATTATTTCATCCAATTTAATTTGACAAATAAACATGGCCTGAGGGTAGAGTGTTGGTTATATGTCAAATACAAATTTTTAAAAAAAATAAAATTTTAATATACTTTTTACATATTTATACACTTTTTACATAATTCAGCATGTTTATATATTTTTGAAGCTTAACCGATGCCCTAAAGAGAGTGGTTAGTATTATCTTTATTAGACCCTTTGTCTCAAAATAATAATTTTTTTTTTATTTATAGAGAATTTAACTTTTTTTAATAGTACAATTACTATATTTTTAAAATATTAATTTTTCAAAATTAATCTTTGATAATACTTTTTTTTTTTTTTTTGCAAATGTCAATTGTCATAATTGTTCTCTGTGTTATTAATGAATTTAAAAGAAGGATAAAATAATAAATTTGTATTATTTTATGAGTAATGTTAGAGACCCCAAAAATTCTACCAAAGTTTCTATCAAATGTCTTACATGGGTGTGAGACCTACACAATGTAGGTCCCATGCAGGTTCCACACTCATGTGAGACATTTGGTAAAATTTTTGGGGTCTCTAATATTTTTGTTATTTTATTCCTTGATTTTTTAAAAGAGACTAATATTTTGAGATAATGAAAAATAGAATAAGAGACTAATATTTTGGGATGGATGGAATATATTGTAGGTTTTTATGTGCAACTAATCTTTAAAAAAAACGGATTGATCCGATAATAATAACTAAATAATTTTATTGTATGTCTTGAAAGATAGTAAACTTGATATTAAAAATATATTATATACATTATATGGACATTTGCCGAATGAAAAATATGAATTTAAAATCAACTAATAGTTATTTACTTGAGGTAGCATGTTTACTCATTTTAGTTAATAATTTTCTGGACATTTTGGAAAATTGAAATTGTTGGACAAATTTCAAAATCAATTAGTCGTATACATTATATATTAGAATGGATGTTGGGATTGTTTAGTATAATTTATGTGTTACTTATAACTTATTTCATTTTATTTTTTATTTTGAGAGTCTGCTATATTATTTGATGTAATTTTTATTTATGATTTATTAGAGAAAAATAATTTAAATAAATTTAAAAATGTTGATTATTTGAAGGTTGAGAAAAAAGTGTTTTTAACTTATGATTATGAACTTCAATTTATAAAAATTTATACTAAATAGATCTTTTCAATAAGTCATGCAAAATTTTGGACAATTACACGAATGGTCTTTAAAGTATGCGTTATGTTACACTTTAGTCTTCATCTTTTAATTGTTCAATTTTGATTCCCAAAGTATACGACCGGTTATACTTTAGTCCCTAGAATTAGCATCTTTCAAAATCAGTAGCGGGATAAAAGGCATTTTCATAATTTTACCACAAAAAAAAAAAAGCAAGAAAATTGAAAGATTGATGACGAAAATAGAAGAAAGTGCAAACTTTGGAAACTAAATGAATGAAATTAAAAGTATATTTTAAGAACCAAAATGTTACGAAATGCAAACTCGAGACTGTGTGCATTTGATCATTTTGATTTTGCTGATGCTTCATGTAATTTAAAAAATACTCATTTTGTTATCGATTTTGAATGACGTTGACGTCAGGAATTAAGGATAACAAATCACTTACTTGAAGATTAAAGTGAAATAATTAAAAATTTAAAAACTAAGTGTAACAGAACATATATTCTATACATCCTATAGTAAATAATCCCAAAATTTTATAATTACTGAAACTGGGGTTGGTCAGCAAAGTTTGGGCTTGTAAAAAGGAGTTGGGTAGTAAGAAGCTCAAAAAAGGCCATGTTGGGATTGACTTTTACAACCACATAAAACCAACTTTGTTTGGCAGCGTTTTTTGTTTTTGATTTTTTTGATTTTGATTTTATAATTTTTTCACCAATATTTTTAAAAATATTTTTAGGAGCTTCCAGATTAGAAAACTTTGTTTTTAAAAACAATTCAATAAAGGCAAAAGGTGGATTTGGAAGACTCTTTAGAGATGAAAAAAGTTATTGGATTCTAGGCTATTTGGGTAAACTTGAGGAGCAGCAAATTCATGAAGATACCCCAAAATTGTTAAGGCCCATTTTGGTAGCCGATATTGTTGGACTTGTTTATGAGAGGGTTTAACCCTCTCCTTACCTTGTTTTAGTTTGTTGTTGTAATGACTTTCCTTATTATCTAAAAAAATTCAATGAAAAAAAAAAATCCAAACACCCCTTTTATACTAAAGGCTATAAATGTCTTCTTAAATTTATTAAATAGTTTTACAATTGAGATTTTTTAAAAATAATTATTTAAAATATAATATTTAGCAAAAAGACCCAAAATGAGGAGCTGCCAATTTTGTGAAAAGAGTAACAAGGGTGCTAGTGATAATGACATTGACGACTCCAGTCACAAATGATTTTAATTTTAGACTTCTAAGTTCGGACGATTAACAAAACATTAAATGGTTGTATATTCTTTATTTATTACACTTTGGTATACAATGATAGACAATCTCATTTAAAATTATAAAACTTTATAATGAAAGAATTCTGAACGGATAATTTCATGTGGAATTAAAAAACCTTATCAAGTAGAAATTTATTTTTCATACTATAATTTATCTCCACTCCGAACTCCAAATTTTATTGTAATAAGTCAATTGTGTGTTAGTGTTGGCTATATATTTTGTAAAAGCCAATTATAATTCGACACGTGGCAGAATAAGGGTATTATGGGAAAATGATTTTAATCTTCGATCTTAATCGTACACGTGTCAATAAATATTGGTTCTCAAGTGATCTGAGTAGCACTAGATCAGTAATGAGATACAAGGTAACGTGGCTTCAACGGTTACCTATATTCAAATTCAAATACAAGAGAGAAGCTCAATTGCAAGTGATGGCGTAGTGGAACTACTTCTAAGGAAGCATGATCAGCGATCATGGAGGAGCAGTTCGACGGTTCGAAGTGCAGTTCGAAGGTCATCCTTGACAAGTATAAATAGCAAGGAAGTCCCAAAAAAAAACCCTCAGACTCAGATCATACAAACCAGTTTTTACTTCATATTTTCCTTTCCAGTTTTACATTTCTTGTACTTTAAATACCTGCATTTTAAATATCAGCACTGCACTTCGATTCATAGGAGTAGATTCAAGTAGACTGTCGCTGTAAACCTCTTCGAGGCTGAGTTTGGATTATTGTA
This sequence comes from Camellia lanceoleosa, assembly GCA_025200525.1. Lineage (NCBI taxonomy): Eukaryota > Viridiplantae > Streptophyta > Magnoliopsida > Ericales > Theaceae > Camellia > Camellia lanceoleosa. The sequence goes on along the minus strand of CM045758.1, from coordinate 137,022,810 downwards.
AGTGTTCATTTTAATGAAATACTTCGATTGTTCTTCATATTAATTGTTATTTCTCTTAATTTCTCCTAAGTCAAGCCACCAGTAAAAGTCCTCTTCATTGAGGCTGAAAGAACTAAAACACAATCGTCTGATAATTGGTTGGCAATTATAATTTCTGTAAGGACTGATTGATCCTTGCTGGCACGCTCGCATTTACAAAAATACCCTTCGAAAAGCCAAAAAGCCAACATATATTTTTGGCACGCCCGGTGGGACTTGTTAAAATGGCTAGACGAAGACGACAAGGAGAAAATGAACGCTTGGAAGAAGGCGTAGAAGGAGAGGTAGAAATACCTAATCCAGAGGAGAATGTGGTAACACATCCTGTGGAGACTCCTATGCTATCAGAACCTTTGGTCGAACAGACCAGTACTTCTGGACAAGGACCATATGTTCATAATATTGGACGAAACCAAGGAATTGGACCCTCCACCGTTCCATCTACTCAGCCAACAAATCCATGGGATGGCTTGGTAGATGTTATGGGACAACAATTAATGAACACAATGGAAAGGTGGGCAACATCCTTTTTGGATCGAATGAATAACCACCAACCAACAAATACAAGACATACAGAAGAAATTTTAAATATCCTCAAAGAAAGATTGGCTAGAAAAAAATTCCTATGCAAGTTAATGGACAAATTAATGGTCGACTAGTACTCAAAACTATGAAAGACCATCGCCTCCTTGGTATGAACCTATTTCAAGGCACGTAGTAAGCCAAAATGCCTCAAGATTTCAACAATGAAGCCACACAAGTTGGTGGATCTGGCCAAGTACAAGAAACTGGCATAAGAATGGTGGCAAATCCCATATTCGAAGCCATACCTGGCACTAGGGGGTATAATAATCCCTTATTCGAATTTATACCCGGGGGGTTGGAAGGTTTTCCCACAAATGGAAGGGACACAATACCTGTTTCAACACTTTTCACAGGTTCTTTCGCAGGACAGGCTCAAAGGGGTTACCCATACCCCCAACAGCAACCTGCACCACAGGGGCAACCAGTCCCAAATATACCACCTTTTGGACCAAGAGGACCACAGGCACAAGTTTGTCCACCAAACCCTGTGTTTGTTCCTCCAGTAGTGGTTCAGCAAGCCCAAAATATGGTTCCTAGAGACCAAATTGCTGATATTGTTAGGGAGATGTGTGGACCGATGGCTCGGGGGGTCCAAACTCCTGTATACAGAAAACCATACCCAGAGTGGATAGATAGGGTACATGAATACCCAAGAGGATTCAGAATACCAGATTTTACCCTATTCTATGGAATTGGAAATCAATCAACAGTAGAGCATATTGCTAGATTCGCTGCTCAATGTGGTGAATTCACTAATCATGACTATATAAAACTGAGATTATTTCCAAACTCTTTAATTGGGGGAGCGTTTGTATGGTATATCAATCTTACACCTGGCTCCATTCAAACTTGGCAACAAATGGAAGAGGCATTTCATGCCCAATTCTTCCAATCAGAGCCAGAGGTGTTCATGGCAGACTTGGCAAGATTGAGTCAAAGGCCTGAAGAAAAGGCTACTCAGTTCATTGCCAGATTTAAAAGGGTTCGAAATAAATGCAGAATTTGTAAGATTGGCTCAGAACGATTTAGAGTTCAGGCTTCGAAAGAAGTTTGACTTAACTGAATTCAGGGATTTGGTCGAATTAACCTATAAGGTATCTCGATATGAAGCATTACTAGAGGAGGAATAAGATCGAAATAATGCTTCGTATAAGACATACTATAGAGATCCCAATTATGAGATCGATGCAGCAGAGATTGTGGGCAAAGAACCTGTAATCTGTGAAGCATTAATTCATAAGGATACAACCATCGATCAACAGTTTAAAAAGAAAGACTTTCACAGAAAGTACTCTTTCGATTTAACTAAAGCAGATGACATTTTTTATCATTTGCTTGCAGCCAATTTTCTTAAGTTACCAAAAGGGGTAAAATTGCTATCTCTTGATGAACTTAAAGGAAAAGTATACTGTAAATGGCATAATTCTTGGTCTCACTCGACTAAAAACTGCATTGTTTTTCGAGACAGGATCCAAGAGCAAATCCGGAAAGGAAGTCTGAAGTTCCCAGCCAAAACAGAGAAAGCTATGGGAATTCGCAGAAAGTTGGAGAAAGCGCGGCTAATGTGGTTGTACCAAACTTTCAGAATCTATCTCTGCAGGAATTGGAAGAGGTCAATGTGCAAATGCATATTGCCAACCAGACAGCTGCCAAGAAGGAGACTAGAAATCCGCCAGTTATTGGACAGGGTTTCTCACATCAGAAGGAACACTCTGATGAAGAAATACTGGATAACGATTCCTTGGAAGCAGCTGTAATGCAGAGAATGTGTCCCAGATGTAGACTAAGCTACAAATGGTTGAAGGGGCTTCCAATTGATGGGAAGCAATACTATAAGGATGTTTAGAGACGTCCTAAATCAACCAACGCTTACAACAAAAGGCCGCACCCGGCTAGTGATAGGCAGCGACCAGTGGTGGTTGAGCCTGCAGTTGACAGAGTAAATGCTAAAGGCAAAAGGCCCTTGTATGAGTTTAGGCCACTTAACTACTACAGAATGGAGAGCAAACATTGTGAAAGAAGATTGGAGAGGAGTTCAGGTTATGGGACTAAAGCCAGAGATTGGCCCCCCAGACCAACCTCACACAGAACAGAAAATGGCCACCTCCATCAAAGACCAGAATCAAGCTCGAAGCATGAGACCAGAACCAAGCACTTACCTCCACGGCCAGTTTCGAAGATGGCTTCGAAGGTGGAAAAAGGTGATTCAACATCTGAATCAGTAAGCTCTTGGGTACCTGGAGTTCCAGATTGGTTTGTAATGCAAAACAAACCTAGGGAATTGCCTACCAGGAGAGATGTTGGAATCACAGGCAGAATGGTCAAGCCTCATTTGGTGGCTCCGAACAACTGGGTATTGCTGAAACACCCAAAGACAAAGGAACCAAATATGGTTCCAGTTATTTCCAGATCACAAAGGAGAAAGATTCAGCGTAGGTACACCCAGTACCAGCAAGATCTGAAAGAAAGTGGAGAGAGTTCTTCATAGGTCAAGACAGCAGAAAAGAAAACTTCGAAGTCAGACCATGCTCCAAAACCGACTCTACAGAGTAAAGTGGTTTGTAGCAGAGAACAATTGGCCCAAGTTCATTCTGAACAAAAGGCCAGAGAGAAGTCTAGTTTGGCAGGGCTGGAGAAGGCTCTGATGGAAAGTGATAGCGAAACGGAAGAAGAGATTGGCATGAGCCAAAAGAAGGAAATGGCAGAAGAAGAAATGTTCGAAGCCTTCATGGCTGAACAAACATTTCTGACTGAAGAATCAGTTGAGAAGGATCCTTCGAAGGGATCAGTTATCAATGAAATACCAGAATGCAGCATGGAGGATGCTACTGAAGACACTGAGCAAGGTAGCCAAGAGGGGAAGAAGGTACAGCCAGCCATCCAGTTTGGCTCATTTCCCCCTGTATCAGTCAACATGGTACACATACTACCTCATGAATTCCAGGCTGAAAATGAGGATCAGGGTGACCAAGACATGGATCCAATTCCTGTTTCTAGCGAGGAGTCACAAATGAGTATGGTACAGGATGCTCCTGAAATGGCTATTCCGATGGAAACTGAGTGTGAAAGCGAGGAAGAGGTGAGCATCAACCTCTCATATCCTTTTGAATACCCCTCGAATTCCATGACCCAACATGTCAAGCCTTTGTACATTAAGGCTTTCTTTGATGGGATACAGCTAAACCGAGTCCTAGTAGACAATGGGGCAGCGGTAAATCTATTACCGAAATCTTCTTTGAAGAAATTAGGGAAGAAGAATCCCAGGTTGATCCCAACCAGTACAACCATTGCTGGTTTTGCTGGAGATAAGCAAATGGCCCAGGGGATTCTGCCTATTAATTTGAGTGTGGGAACCAGGGACTGTATGACAGCATTCTTCGTAATCGACAGCAATGCTAAATATAATGCCTTACTTGGGAGAGATTGGATCCACACTAACAAATGTGTGCCTTCCTCTTTGCATCAGAAGATTATGATGGCCCTGGGCAATGGAGAGACAGAGGAGATTGATGCAGATCCTCAACCCTTCATAGCCTGTGCAGACTTTGTAGAGGCTAAGTTGTATATTGAGGGAGTGACACCACTCAGTATACTGAGGAAAGTTGATGGCTCAGCCAAAGTGACGGCTGATGAGGAAGTAACACACCTGAAGCATTTAGTCCAAGAAAGTGCTGATGAGGAGGTTGTCGTGAAAGATGACAATGATGCTTGGTTATAGGCAAATAAGTGAAGAACGAGAAGCCAAGTCCTTGGCTTTGATTAAATTCTCATCATTGGACGTAAAAATAATAGTCTAGAAAGTACAGAAGCAAGAGAGAGAGGCCATGATAATTGGCTATAAACAAGAGCAGCAACAGGTCAGAAGTTTGACCCTTGGGAAGTACTGTGCATTGGACATTGAAACAAAAGTCCAGGAGATACAGGAAGAAGACGCCTTATGGACAGATTTTGTCTATGAGGAAGAGGGCAGAGATGTCGAATTAAAGAACCTAGGAGCAGAACAAGGTGAAAATGTTGCTTCGAAGGTTGAAGAAACCAAAGAAGAGGCTTCGATGAGTTCTCAGACGCAAGACCCCTTAGAAGAAGTGAATTTAGGGGAAGGTTCTGTGCAGCAGCCCACCTATATAAGTACTTGCTTGAATGTTCTGGACAGAGACCAGTTATTGGTTGTTCTAAAAAAATACAAAGATTGCTTTGCATGGTCTTATAATGAACTACCAGGATTGGATAGATCATTGGTGGAACATAGGCTCCTATGAAGCCTAATTTCAAGCCATACAAGCGAAACCAAGAAGGATGAGTCCGTAGTGATTCAAGGTCAAGGAAGAAATTCTTAGACTACTCAAGGCGCACTTTATTAGAATGACTAGGTATGTTGAATGGCTATCTAATATTGTGCGTAGTTAAGAAGAATGGCAAAATGAGGGTATGCATCGATTTCAGAAACTTAAATCTAGCAACTCCTAAAGATGAGTACCCTATGCCTATAGTGGATCTGCTGGTAGATAGTTCAGCAGGGCATCAAGTCTTATCGATGATGGATGGCCACTCGTTATAACCAAATATGCATTGCGAGAGGAAGATATCCACAAGACAAGATTCGATGTCACAGGAATATTGGCACCTTCGAATGGGTTAAAATGCCATTTGGTCTGAAGAATGCTGGGGCTACATATCAGAGGGCTATGAATACTATCTTTCATGATCTCATTGGAGGGTATCTAGAATGTTATATTGATGACATTGTAGTGAAATTCCAGTCCATGAAGGAGCATTTGTTTCATTTAGAAGCAGCTTTCGAAAGAATGAGGAAGTTCAAGTTGAAACTTAATCCTCATAAGTGTGCTTTTGGTGTATCATCTGGAAACTTCTTGGGTTATGTAGTGCACAAGAAGGGAATACAGATTAATCAGAATAAAGCTAAAGCCATCATTGAAGCTAGGCCTCCATCAAGTAAGAAAGAATTACAAAGGTTCCTAGGACAGGTTAACTTTTTTCGAAGGTTTATTTCTAACACTGCAGGAAAAACTAAAGTATTTTCTTCCTTGTTAAGGCTGAAAGATGAAGAGGAATTTGTATGGACAGTAGAGCATCAAAGTGCTTTCGAATGTATCAAAGCCTACTTGGCCAAACCTCTAGTGTTGATGCCACCAAAGGGGAATAAGCCTTTGAAGTTGTACATAGCCGCAGCAGAAGATTCATTGGGAGCTTTCTTAGCCCAAGATAATGAAGAAGGCAAAGAGCAAGCTATTTATTACCTTAGTAGGTTTTTAAATCCTTGTGAATGTAAATATTCAGCTGTTGAAAAGCTGTGTCTTGCTTTGTATTTTGCTGCAATGAAATTAAGATATTATCTTTTACCTACAACTGTCTTGGTAATTGCAACCACAGATTTGGTTAAATACATGCTGTCTAGACCTATGTTGAGGGAAAGAATTGGCAAGTGGATACTAGCCTTATCGGAATTTCATTTAGAATATGTCCCTCAAAGAGCAGTAAAAGGGCAAGTTTTAGCCAATTTTCTGGCAGATCATCCATCTCAAACAGAAAGCCAAGAGATAATGGAGTTTGGTATGGTTAATGTTGAGCCATGGCAAATGTGGTTTGATGGATCGAAAGCCAATGGTTTAATTGGAATTGGTGTTGTGATTAAATCTCCACAAGGGGTAGAAACCACACATGGTTTCAGAGTGGATGAAGCCACTTGTTCCAATAATCAGGCCGAATATGAAGCCTTAATAGTAGGACTAGAAATCCTCATTGGATTACAAGTACATGCAGTTGACATATTTGGGGATTCTCAATTGGTGGTTAACCAAGTGAAAAGGATTTTCAAGTGTCAAAGCATAAGCATCCTACCATATTATGTTGTTGCATTACATCTGCTTTCTCAGTTTCAAATAGCAAATGTAACCCACGTTCCAAGATTCTTGAATAATAGAGCTAACGATGTGGCTAAAAAAGCTTCGAATTTCAAGAGAATGGATAATACCCAAAGGGACATAAGCCAAACAACATATCAGAAATTAATACAGCCTTTGAATAAAAGGAATGTGGTCTTAGAAGTCAACCATAATGACTTACAAGAACAAGATTGGAGGCATCCAATAATGTAAGATTTGGTCGGGTCCATCTTGAAGGCCGAGAAAAGTCAAATTGCAGTCTATGCAATACATGATATATGGTAATGCTCTCTACAAAAGGGGGGGATATGGCTCATTGTTGGAATGCTTAGGCCCAAAAGAAGCATTAACAGCCATGGCTGAGGTTCATGAAGGCATCTGTGGTGCTCATCAGCCTGGTGTAAAGATGAGATGGTTGCTTCGAAGGCATTCCTACTATTGGCCAACTATTCTTAAAGATTGCATAGAATATGCAAAGGGTTGCCAGGCATGCCAAAAACATGGCATAATAAGACATGTGCCCATAACCCACCTACATGCAGAGTGAAGCCTTGGCCATTCGGAGGATGGGCCATGGATATGATGGGGAAAATACATCCACCTTCTTCAAGCATCATTGTTTCATTCTAGTGGCCACGACTACTTCACTAAATGGGTCGGCTAAGCCATACAAGGTCAGAGACCGCATGAGGTCATTGGGTTCATTAAAGATCGATCCATAGATTCGGCATCCCTCAGACCATAACAGTTGATAATGGAACTGTGTTCGATGGGAAAATGGTAAAGTCCTTTGTGGCAGAATTTGGAATTAGCCTTATTAATTCCACACCTTATTATGCACAAGCCAATGGTCAAGTTGAATCATCCAATAAGTCCTTGAAAAAGGGAATACAAAAGGTGGTGGAAGATAATCCTAGGGATTGGCATAACCTATTGTTGGATGTTTTATGGGCTTCTGAGAACTTCCCAAGGTCAAGCAGTGAGTCACCCCTTATGCTTTGTTATACGGGCATGATGCAGTGTTACCTGTGGAGATTAATGTTAAATCTCTGAGGGTAAGATGCCAAGATCAATTAGATCCTGAGCAATATCATCAAAGCATGTGCTTGGAATTAGAAGGCATAGATGAAGCTAGGATTTTGGCGTTAAATAGCATTCTTTTTCAAAAGAAGAAAGCAGCCAAGAATTATAATAAGAAAGTCAAGCATATTGGCTTTGATGAAGGTGACTTGGTATGGAAAACAATACTCCCAATAGGAATTAAAAGCCATAAGTTTGGCAAATGGTCACCTAATTGGGAAGGACCATATCAAATTCATAGAGTTCTGCCTTTTGGAGCATACTATTTAAGAAATTTGAATGGCTATGTACATCCCAAAAAGATTAATGGCAGATATTTGAAGCCTTATTTTCCAACCATTTGGGAAACACAAGGAATAAAATAAACATTATATACAAAAACACAAGATACTCAGACAATAGATAAGGATTTGATTTTTCATAAAGAATCAAGTACATGGTGCCATAAATTGGCCCAAAAATCATTACAATGTTTCAATTGTTTTTGTACAGTTGATTTTCTACTACTAAGTGATGGAAACAGGTGAATGGCTGCAGCCATGTCTTCTTTTCGCTCAGCCAGTTCTTGGTTGGTGATTTGCAATTTGGTGTCAGTTCGAACCAAGGCCTGATTTACTGCAGCTAACTCCTCCTCAAGTTGAGCTTTCTTCTCCAGCAGCTGAATTCGAAACTGGGAGGCAGAAGAGTGTTGTTCCTTGAGATCTGATATTTCGGTATGCACTTGAGAAACAAAACGCTGATCCCTAGCCAATTTTTCATTGGCAGTATTGGCAGCATGACAAATGTTGATATAGAAGTCAAAAGTAGCTGCAGCCTGGGATAGATGATTTGAGACATTCATATTGGACTGCTCAGCAATATTACAGCACTGAAGGAACCCATTCCTGATAATAGGCCTTTGTAGAGCCTCGAAGGGGATCCTCGAAAAGGAAGTCAGCAGTTCCAGACATGTGTCCAAGTCCACTGAAGGTGCAGGAAGCTTGCTGCTAGAAGAAGGAGGACTCTCAAAAATTTCCAGCAAGGAGTCAGCTAAGACTAATGGCTCAACTTCAGCACTAAATGTTGGAGAGGTAGAAGGTACGTCGAAATGACTAGCAAGTCTTTCTTTGAAGATGTCTACCTCATCCCTAGACATGAAGGGCATGGAAAGTTTTGTGGTGGAAGACACAGAGGGCTGCATGGGGATAGGAGAAATGGATGGAGCATCTTTGGCAGCCTCTATGGTCTTAGCCACCAATGAATCAAGTGAAGAGGGGCTGGAAGTAGGCACAGGTGATGAACTATGAATTGGAGAACTAACAGCACCCTCTGTGGAAGAATCAACTGCCATTGGGAATAGAGTAGCAGTTGGAATTTCTGAGAAGGAAGGAGGAAGAACAAGGCTCGAAGAAGAAGTAAATTGAGGCATATCAAAAGTCAAAAAAGGGAAATAGGGCTCTAAGCCAAGGAGAAGAGACGCGGGGATGCTTGGACTCAAAGAAGGCGTATCAAATATAGGCTTGGAGAGTGGGAGCATGATTTGGATAGTTTTCACACGTTGCATCTGGTCAACTTCAACTGAAGTCAAGGGAGGCCTAGCTGGAAAGATGAATGCAGTAGCTGTTGCTGCAAGAGGAAGAAATACAAAGGATTGTCAAAATTCAATATTAAAAGCTGACGAAGGAAAAACAGCAGAAATGTGAAAGAAATTACTTGTTTCAGAAGTGTTGGCATTGATGGGAGAACTGCGAAGGGTATAATGCTCAATAGTTTGGTGTCTTCGTGCAGCTTCTCTTTGTAATGCATCAGTAGCAGCAGCTTCATCCCTCAGAAATTGTTGATGCCGTCTCTTCTCGGCCCTCTCAAAGACAATTATTGCCTTGGGATTTTCCTGCTCTCTTTTGGTCTTAGTAGCTTCGTGAATGGGATCCTCAACCAAGACAGTAGTTGAAACAGTTACCTTCTTTCTTCTCTCTATTGCTTGGGCGATTGTTTCGGAATTTGAGTCCTCAGTAAAGTCAGAAGGAGAGACAATAATCTTTCTTCTCCTCTTCCTCTTCGGTAGGGATACTACTGGTTCCTTTTCGATCTCTCTCTCTTCAATTTGGGTTTCAGATTTTTCAGAGGTTAGTTCTTTCTCCATTACTATAATGTTTGCCGAGATCGAGAGGAGGCAACCACCTTTGTCTCTTTGTTCTTTGTAAGGGCACTTCATGCTCTTGTTCAACCGCTTCTTCTCCCAAAGTTTGATTCCTCGAGGGGAGGATCGACTTCCTTTTTGTTTCATTCTTTGTTTCTTTTTAGAATAGCTGAAGTTTCAGCTCTTTTAGGAGATTATTCTTGCGGGGACCTTGTACCAAAGAACATAAGTATAAAGGAAACAAACAAAAGATTCAAAAAAAAAAAAGAAAGAGAGAAGTTGAAAGTATATACCTTTCTTTGAAGCAGCCCGTGTGGCTTTCAAAGGAGTTGAGGTAGCAGGAATGGACTGAGTTGTAGGAGGCACAGTAGAGGAAGGGACAGTTTCAACTCCTTTGGGCTTGGATACATCTAATACCTTCAATAGGTTTTGAGGTGAAATGGCTAAATAAAGTTCCATATTATTTTTCCACCAGTTTTGGTATCTCTTCAATACAGTACCTTCAGGAATGAAAGGAGTATACTCAAACCTAGCCAAGTCTTCCATGAATTTGAAGGTTGCCTCCTCCAGTCTTGATTTCCTAACCTTCAGATCTCTTTTGGTAAGGCTCAGATTGGTGTTGCTGCAGAGAGGTATTGGGACCCCTTGTGTGAAACCAAATTGTCTAGCAAATTGAGCAGGACAATAAGGTTCAGCTATACATTTATAAGCCCTGGGGTTTGTGGTCCCAATAAACAGCTCCCTAGGAAGCAGAAGGGAGGCCCATATATCTTTGTGAATAGGTGAAATACAGAGCTTGTCACTTAAAAAGTGACTCAACCAAGTTGGACCTATGTTGGTCTCGAAGGGACGGAAGCGGTAAATAGGAAGGGCGACTGGTAGTTGATGGAAGAAAGAGAAATAAAAAGCAAAAGAAGAAGGATAGAGGGAAGCATTGGCTAGTCTTATGCCATGGGTGAGAGAGTGTAACCTAGAAAATTTAAGGCATTTGGATTGTAGTTCAGTGAAGTAGGCAAAAAGCCAAAGCTGAAGGATCCAGAATGGCCCCCCCTGATTAGCATCTAAAGGCTTCTCACAAAAAAGGGAACAAACTCTGTATACATGACCTAGAATGTATGGGGCTAAGGCTACCCTTTTTTGCAAAACAAAGGCTTTGGCAAGTGGAGCAAATTCAGGCATAATTCTTTGTGAAGAGGTGCAGAAGAGGAATTTGCAAAGCCAGTATAACAAGAAGGAAAAGAATTCCCTGTCAGTTACTGGGCCCTCTTTTTTATTTTCAGCTTTAACAAAATCGCTGTAAGATAAGTTAAGAGAGGGGAGGGAGAAAGAGACTGTTGAATCAGGGAAGTCTGGTGTGATAATGGTACCAATGGGGGATACTCCTAGTAGATGGCAAATATCAAGAACAGTAGGAGCCATCATCCCACATCTAAATTGAAAGAAATTGAAGATAGGGTTCCAAAAGCATAAAGCAGCAGGGACTAAGAAAGGGTCTTCCGGGATAGTTACCCTAGATAGTCGAAAAGCATCGAGAAGGCAGAGCTCTTGAAGGTCCAGTGTCCTCGCAGGGATGACCCGATCATACCACTCTTGCCACTCCGGTCTCATCGTGGGCCAACATCGGTGGGGGCGATTGATTCTTCAGTTCCTCCAATCAAGACCACCTTCATAAAGGAGACATTGGTTTTCCAGACGAGGGTACAGAGCTGGGAGCTCAATAGGGATCTCCTTGAAGATTGGCCCAAGCACGTAGTCTTGTCGCTCATGACGACGAGGGACAAAGACACGCCCGTCAATGGCGCTTTTCCCCCCAGGCTTGTACTTCTCACACTTCACATCAATGAGCCTTTTCAAGGCTACGGATGAGCTCACACGTTCTACGATTGGCACTTCTGGTGAAGAAGAGGCCATTGATGATACGCTTTTCGAAAAGGAAAGGGAGAAGTAAAGAGAAGTGAAAGATATGAGGGTTTGAATGTTAAAAGAGCAAGTGATTTCAGAAACACGAAGTAAGAGGGTTTTAAAAGAAAAGCTTTTTATGTCTGGAAATATATTGCATAAGTCGTTAAGTACTAAAAGTACGAATACAAGGAGTCTCTGCTAATATTGAATGTTTTGGAGGGAAAAAGCACATTCCGGATATTGACGCCAGCTTCGAAGCAAGATATTTGGCTTCGAAATGAGATTTTGGCGCCAAAAAATCAAATAACAGCGGCTTCGAAATACATAAGTCGGCTCAAGCCGCATTACATGCTTAAAAATGCTAGAATGCTCGAATATTGGTCCACTTCAAAGGGTTCAAAGACCTGTTTGAAGGTTATTAATCAAAGTAATGACCTTTGGAGCAAATCCTCGGATCCTTTAAGGATGGGGAACACTGTTCGAAGCATTAAAACCAATCGTTAGTTTTTATAAGAAGGAATTGCTTTTTGAACCAAAAAACAGTATGGATTACTCTTCGAAGCAAAATGGTCAATTTGAAATTGATTGGCTATATTAACCATGACCACATATTGGTTATAGTTAGTTTTGAGGGGTAACGTTGTTAAAATTCAAAGCATTAATTCCAGATGATATCAGCCCGAATTGTCAACTTTACTCCATAAATTGGAAAAAAAAAGACATGTTGGTTCTTTTAGCGTTGCATTAAACAATTGAGTCCATATTCGAAGGATGAGATTGTTCAATTCGAAGCTATGAGTTGGCTTTTAAAAGCAAAAGGAAACAGAGTCAAACAATGTCAAATACAGAAAGACTTTGTTTGTATTAAAGCCAAGACAATTACATTAAGTAATCCTATTTGGGTACAAATTCAAGCTCATAAAAATAAGGAATAGAATAAATAACAAGATCATGGAACTTTGTCCAACAATGATCAATGAATATTTGTTCTTTCTTTATTATATCTTCTATCTCCTCTAATGTTGGCTGCATAAGTTGGTGTGCTCTCACTTCATAGTAGAGCTCCTCAGCCTTTGTTTCGAAAGCCTCTTTCCTCAATTTTTGTTTCAACTCATCTATAACTAAATCATCCCAATACGCAGAATCTTTATTTTTGAAGTCATCGAAATCTTCGATGAAGTTTTCTGCTTCGTACTGGGCATGAATTCAGAGAGATGAAAGTTGATCCAAAGATTGGATGGTGACCTTGGAATTCCGATGCCAGTGGAGGAGTACTGAAAGTTGGTCCAAGAACATGTGAAGTTCTGCTTGGGCAATGGGATTAAGGACATGACCCCTAGTCAAAATATCACAAGCCCATCGAAAGTTCTTGAGAGGGATGTCATCCTCAAGAACATTGAAGGGCAAGTGAGAGAAAGCCGCAAGCAGAAGTTGAGCTTGTTTACGCTCAGCTAAAGTTGGGGATGATGGAGGTTTGTAAGGTGGAAAGATTTTGTCCATGGGAAGGACAACCCTTAATTTCTCTGTCCAGGGAAGAGTGGGAGGAGAAGAAGGAGTAGATGGTTCTGCTTCAGAAGATGGAGAAGGTGTGGATGCTTCTATTCCAGAAGATGGAGAAGAAGAAGTGGATGCTTCTGTTAGGGGAGATGACACGGGAGTGGAAGGAACAAAGGCATTAATGTAGTCAAGCCAGTCAGAAGGGCAAATCTTCGCCTTCTTGGCTAAAAATGAAGGGGTATACCCTTGTGATTCTTCTAGACACCGGGCAGTGTGCATTATCCTTGTGGGCATACAGGATGTGTACCAGGCCACAAGCAAATTCTCCTCCAAACTGCGTCGAAGGTCAATGGGCACATAAGGATAGACCACCGAGCTTCGAGCGTAAGAAGGAAAATCTAAAGGGTCAGTGAACTCAATAAAATGGTGATTAATTCGTTCCCTCAAGTCCCAGGACTCAGGTGCTGACCAGTTCGTCCATCCAGAAACCCCAGAAGATGAAGAAGTTGTAGCTTCATCCCAAGCAGAAGTTTGTGAAGAAGAACTTCCCAAGTCCATATTTGCAACTTGTTGAAGCAAAGGCTTGAGAGTAGTTCGTTCAAAGTGCGATGGGAGTTTAGAGGAAGAACTTCTTGTATCAGTAAATTTGTAAACCAAAGGATTGAGGGCAATGTGTTCGTAGTCCAAAGGTTGATAATCTGCGAAAGCCTCCATGACCTGAATATAGAAGGGCGGGTAAAGGTGGCTAATAAATGCGTAGAAATTCTTTTGAGGGGAAACAACATTACTCAATGGCTCTTCGTATACTTGATCAATAGAGTTAGAAGTTGATTGAGTCATGGTGCGTTCGAATGCTAAAGGTATTGGAATGTTCAACAAAGTTAAGAGTTAATGCAAATGATCACCAAATAGGTGACGGTTGTGTTTCCTGAAGATGGATTCTATGCACGTTCCAAAAAGCGCGGGAAAAGCTTTTGATCCACTAATATCTCCAAGTATTGGGTATATTAGTGCGGGGGGTAATGTTGGTTATATATTTTGTAAAAGCCAATTACAATTCGACACGTGACAGAATAAGGATATTATGGGAAAATGATTTTAATCTTCGATCTCAATCGTACACGTGTCAATAAATATTGGTTCTCAAGTGATCTGAGTAGCACTAGATCAGTAATGAGATACAAGGTGACATGGCTTCAACGGTTACCTATATTCAAATTCAAATACAGGAGGGAAGCTCAATTGCAAGTGATGGCGTAGTGGAACTACTTCTAAGGAAGCATGATTAGCGATCATGGAGGAGCAGTTCGACAGTTCGAAGTGCAGTTCGAAGGTCATCCTTGACAAGTATAAATAGCAAGGAAGTCCCCAAAAAAAACCCCCAGACTCAGATCATACAAACCAGTTTTTACTTCATATTTTCCTTTCCAGTTTTACATTTCTTGTACTTTAAATACCTGCACTTTAAATATTAGCACTGCACTTCGATTCATAGAAGTAGATTCAAGTAGACTGTCGCTGTAAACCTCTTCGAGGCTGAGTTTGGATTATTGTAAGTGTTCATTTTAATGAAATACTTCGATTGTTCTTCATATTAATTGTTATTTCTCTTAATTTCTCCTAAGTCAAGCCACCAGTAAAAGTCCTCTTAATTGAGGCTGAAAGAACTAAAACACAATCGTCTGATAATTGGTTGGCAATTATAATTTCTGTAAAGACTGATTGATCCTTGCTGACATGCTCGCATTTACAAAAATACCTTTCGAAAAGCCAAAAAGCCAACAGTTAGAAATGTGACAAAACAGGTCATTATGAGTGCCAAAACATATATCTATAGGGAAAATATCTATAACATTTTTATGAAAACTGTACAATTATATTTTTAATTTTTTAACTTGTTCATTATTAAAGACACCCATTAATAGCAAGATGTTTAGGTTTTTTTTATCTTGAAGTCATATTGTATGTCTTGATTTACATCTGACATGTTTCTTCTTCGCCTATCCTATGAGGAAATGTGAAAGAAAAGAAACTCCAATATCTTGCGAGCATTTTCACTTGAGAAGCTCTGTTGCATTAGGGGTGGTGGTGTCCATGGGCTGGCTCTCCACATAGGCCCAATCTAGAAGTTTTAGGGTCTGGGTTACATAATGGCCCATAGATTGTTTTGGTGCTAAATATTTACATAATTGTGAAAAAATTTATATTCTAAACGGAAAAATACTAAACTAACAAATAATCTAATACTATTTAAAAAGTCTGGAGAGCACCTATAATTTTTACTTTTTTTTCGTATTCTGAAAATATGTTTCCAAATTTATTAAATATTATACAGTAACCTACATCTACTGAACAACTAAACACCTTTCGAAATTCAGACACCTTCAAACATCATGAGAAAAACACTACTTATATATATATAGATTGAAAGTGAACACTCCACTTGGTCTCCTTTTGCCAAGTGGCGTTCTTTTCTTATGCCAAGTGTAGTTAGAAGAGGGGCATAGGATTTGAACCTAAGATCATTCACTTAACTTATTAAATAACACTTTCATCACTTAAACAACATAAAAAATATGCTATGAATTCAAAATTAAAATTTATATTTTAGGTATACCCATCGGATGAGCTCACACCCTAATTGTTTATAATGGGATCATTAAATCTCTAGTATTTTCTTTTTGCCACCAATACCCCTACACTCAACACGCACACACCAAAAAAAAAAAAAAACCAAATAGCCCAAGAAAAATAATGACATTCTAAATTAAATTGATTATCTTAATTTTGTGATTAAGATTATAGAAGTGCCTATGGAAAATTGATAAAACCAGTTCGTGTAATATTGGCTAGTACAAAATATATGTTATTTTTGATTCAGTGTATATATATATTTTTTGGTTGGCAAGTGAGATTATTTGCAATATGAAGAGAATTACAACCAAACAATTATAATATATATATATATATATAAGCTCAATAATTAGCCTAACAATCAACCTAAGAAATAGTCACATAATGGAGTAGAAATAAACAACACAACAAAACTTTATAATAGGGAAGAAAATTATCAATCTTTGCATTGAAAAATAATGACCTTCTAAATTAAACGGTAAACTACCAATAGGTCCTACTTTTGAGATTTATTACCCATTAAGTCCTATTGATAAATTCATTAAGTGATAAAGATAAATTTATCAGTCTTTTATTTTTATGAATAAATTTATAGTAATAAATTTATCAGTCTCTTTGTTTTTATGAATAAATTTATAGTGATAAATTTATCAATTTCTTATTTTTATAGTGTTTAATTTATTAGTTAGGACCTGTAGGTAAATAAGTCTAGTTAATAGGACCTACAGGTAAGTACCCCTAAATTAAATTGATGGTCTTAATTTTGTGATTGAGATTATAAAATTTCTGATGGAAAATCTATAAAACCGATTTGTAGTAAAAAAAAGAAAAAAAAAAAGAAAAAAAAAAAAGAAAACAGAAAAAAACAGAAAGATTTAAATCAGTTTAATTTGAATATGACATAGTGATATTATAGCACAATTCCTTGAATCTAGATTATGTATCCATTTTCACCAATATATTTAATTTGTATAAACTCCCAATTTTGATGTTGTTTCCAATTCCTACTCTGTTTTATCATTAACAAGCAATGAATCAGAGCTATTTGTGACCACGACATATAACTGAGTTCATCACACATCTTTGACTAAATTACATGCATGCATTATATAATATCCCAAAACATAATTATGTACCCATGACATGACTGTCCCAACCTGAAACCCTTACACAAATTGGTCCCAACAAACTAGTCCACCCAAAATTGAGAAATAAAAATACCAAGTACAATGAAAAAAAACTATAGAATTTAAATATTTAGTGTAAATTTTAAATTGATATGGTATGAGTAATATTCAAAATAAATTTAATCTATATATTTTAAATATTTATATATATTTAAATATGTACCATTGTTATTTCAAAATTGAGAGGACTACTTCCATAAAGTTCCTAGCTAAGTGAAGTGCATCCACCAAGGGTGATTGCTCCGTCTATATATTTTAATCTATGTATTTTAAATATTTTTCTCTCTCACTACAGCATAAAAAAAATTCAGGATCAAATTTTTTTTTTTTTTTTTAAATTTTAAAAGTGAAAATTTTGTTATTAAAAGTATTAGAACTAAAAGGCCGGTTCAAAAAGTACAAAAAAAAAAAAAGACTTTTAGCAATAAAATTTTGAAAATATCGCTAATAAATTTATTTTTGGAGGACAAAACAATTTTGTGCTAAAAATATTTATTTTTTAACAAAAATTTTGATTTCAAAAGATAGTAATTCATTATTAAATATTCAATTTTGTCTTTAAAAATATAATAATGATACTTTTGACAACTAAAATATTTTATCCCTAAAGGGTGATTTCATCTAAAATTTTTTATCTCTAAAACCTTTATTTATTATAGTTTTTCCCTCTTTGTAATTAGATCTATAATATGTTGATAAATTAACTTTCTTGCGTTCCAAATTATATTATCCTCTCTATCTTTTATTCAAAGGCTTCGTTTGGGAAGCCAAGTTTGGGATTTTTTGGGACTATTTTAGACACAAAAAATAAAATAATTTTTTTAGCCGAATACGAAAACACATCACAAGCAATCCATAATCATTACATTCTGCCTCTCATAAAAAGCCCAAAAAACCAAAA
The DNA here is from genome assembly GCA_025200525.1 of Camellia lanceoleosa. Classification (NCBI taxonomy): domain Eukaryota; kingdom Viridiplantae; phylum Streptophyta; class Magnoliopsida; order Ericales; family Theaceae; genus Camellia; species Camellia lanceoleosa. The sequence continues at coordinate 137,004,963 of CM045758.1, read as the reverse complement.
GCCCTTCTCAAACGAGATTTTTTATCCTTAGACTAAAATAGCTGAAAAATTTTGAAAATATCGCTAATAAATTTATTTTTGGGGGACAAAACAATTTTGTGCTAAAAATATTTATTTTTTAACAAAAATTTTGATTTCAAAAGATAGTAATTCATTATTAAATATTCAATTTCGTCTTTAAAAATATAATAATGATACTTTTGACAACTAAAATATTTTATGCCTAAAATGTGATTTTCATCTAAAAAATTTTATGTCTAAAACCATTATTTATTATAGTTTTTCCCTCTGTAATTAGATCTATAATATGTTGATAAATTAACTTTCTTGCGTTCCAAATTATATTATATTATCCTCTCTATCTTTTATTCAAAGGCTTCGTTTGGGAAGCCAAGTTTGGGATTTTTTGGAGCTATTTTAGTCACATAAAACAAAATAATTTTTTTAGCTGAATAAGACACATCACATGCAATTCATAATCATTACATTATGCCTCTCACAAAAAGCCAAAAAAAACTAAAAACCCTTCTCAAACGAGACTTTTTTATTCCTGAGGTAAAATAACTAAAAAGTCAACAACTAAAAAGCTAACTCATTTCCCAAACCAACCCTTTATTTTATTTCATTTCTTTAATACTTTTATATTATATTATGTTGAAGAGCAACTGAGAAGTATAATACATCAAATTTGAATGTACACACATGCTAATGAAAACACGTGTGCATGTTGCTGCTGGCCTGAATGTTTAGTTTATTTCAAAGAATTAGACAAATCAAATAATGTCACGTTGTGTAATTCAATTTGGTGCAATGTAACATGCCTATCATATTCATGCACATTCACAAAACCACAATGTCCTTATTTATTTCCAAACCATATCTAATCAATAAAGCTCTTCTCTTTTTGATTTTTGATTTTTGATTTTCATTCACTTCTTATTTGGCATCTTGACTTTGTTCATGTAATGCCAATGAACATTTTCCTACAATTCCTTTCTAATGATATACACATATACATAGTAGAAGTGTGATGTACAAGTGAAGATTGAAATAGTTCTCTCATGCTTTTTTTTAAAATATTTTTTTTTTTTTTTTTTTTTAAAACACAGTTTGAATGTAAAAGTGTTGAAAGATTAAACTGTCAGTTATCACTCAAACCCCCCCAATTTGATAAAGCAGCTTTCAAAAGCTAGAATCACAGGACGGCCTCCGCTTGATTCATTGACTTTCTGTCAATGATTCTCCCTTTGCAATTTTTGTTTTTGTTTTTGTTTTATTATCTTAATGTATTTTATTTAATTATTGAATTATGGAAAAGAAGGGTACAATGTATATAGTATGCAACTTGTTACACATTTATGCAGTAGACATTACGCATAGTTTTGCGACAAATATTGTCAAATCTTCTGATAGAGTTACGATAATTTATGATTACTTAACATTACTACAAAATTTTGAACCTCAATCTTATTAAAAGATTATGCAACATTTGACGTAAAAATACATAATATATATTATAGAAATACGTAACGATATATATTTTTAAAAAACTACATATGTCAACCTTTCGTATTGAAACATATAAATCTCGAAATATAATTTAATAATTAAAAATAAATTGAGATAGAGAAATGATTAAATTTAGAGGGAGAATCTAATGCCCATTTACTAATCATGAAACAAAGACTTGTTTGATTAATTTATCAATTCTAAGCCTATTTGGGCACATTCTCTCACTTAACTTTGCTGTAATATTAAAGAAAAGAGAAATGGGAGATGGGGACATATCTTTTTGTCTTTTAGGTGGCGTAAGGCACATGCATGCAAGTGATCAAAGTGGAGGAAGAAAAGTTGGCAAAGCCTAATCTTATGCCCGGAGAAGTTATTTGATGTTTCTCGGTACAATCACGCGGTGCTTTAAATTAAAGGTGATTGATAAAGAGCATAAGATTCATTGATTTTTGTTGATAGTAAAAAAAACAAAATACTTAATAATTAGTGATTGGTTAAAAATATAGACATATCGTGTTACTAGAACACTTAATAATTTTCCAAGGGTAAGTGGGCAGGATACAAACCTTTGGCAGGGACTGCTTGATTGATTCACACCGTCTCTTTGTTTACACAAGAGGGAATATTTTATACCCTCTCTTTCTTTACACAAGAGGGAATATTATATCTTGTTTTACTTTTCCATCCATATTGACCAAATCTTATAAATCCAATTAATTAACGAAGCTTCTCTTGATGGTCACATTTTCATAAAAGAATTGTATGAGTAGGTGGTTGGATGATGTATTGTATTTTAAGGTTGAAATTGCAGATGAACTCAAATAGGTTTATTTATTTATTATTATTTAATTTATAGGCAAAATGAAATAAACAAATGGGCTCAACTAGTTTAGAATTCTCATACAAGTCCTTGCGATTTTAATTGTTTTGATTTTAAATTTTAAGTATGTATTAATTTGGTCTAATAGATAATGTCGATTAAATTTTTTAATAGAAATTACTTATGCAAACAACATGTATCTTGTTTTTAAAGGGCAAAATTATAAATTTTCCATAACTCATCTGACGTGGGTAAGCCTATAAAGGCCATAACTCACTATGAACAACCCAAGCCTACCACTTAGGGCCCAATACATAACCCAAACTGATAAGGTTCAGCACAGCTGGAAGTCAACATAACTTGAAGGACCAATGATATTCAGACACGTGGCAGGTAAAGGGCAAGCCACATCTGCAGACAAAGATCTGCAAAGTTATTGTCACTGCACATCGTCATTAATGCAGCCTCTCACAGCATTTATTATGACAACACCTCTCCATCGGGACGGCACGCCCTCACCCTGAACAAGGTAAGTTACAGCATAGACTTTTGGCCAAGGTGACAGGTCGAAAGGGACAACGAAATGATTATCAAAGGATATAAGCAGACGTTGAAGACAAGAAGAAGGTTAAGCTTTCTATCTCCAATCTATCTACATATTCCACTCTCTCTCTCTAACTTGCTCGTTGAAGGGTTCGCTGGGGGACTCCCCGTTCTCCGTTGAACTCTTGTGCAGGTTCTCTGATAGGCTTGGTCATTCGGACGTTAGGTTTGAGGAGCGTGGATCAGTCCAACCCATCCTACCATCAAAAACTGTTTCATCAGTTGGCGCCGTCTGTGGGAATGCTTTGCTCCGCGCGCTAGTTGTGCTCATTGTCGCCGGAGACCCTGTTCCAATAACCCTTTCCTGCTACCCATCAAAGTGTATGGTCATGACCAGATCTATGGCTTCTCACCAAAATGCTGCCGACCACCAAGCTGACCCCCCCAATCTAAACAACCCACCACAGTATTTCATCGAGCTTACCAACAGCATTAACCGCATGGCCGAGCAAAACTAAGCCCTGATAAATGTTCTACTCTAAAGAAACCTTCCTATGCCTCCTCCACCACCTCCTGATATTCCGCCTAACCAAGAGCGAGCCCCGAGCCATACTATTCCGTAGCCCTATCCATCCAGCTTGGAAGGCTTGCAACCTCCTCCTCCTAATATAAATCCACCACCCCGACCCCCGCATCACCAACCCCTGAAGGGGAAGCCAGTAGCGTCCAACCTTCGTTGCCTTCCGGTGGTGATAACATCCCTCTCTGGGAAGCCGAACTCCGAGCCATGAAGCTCCAACTCCAAGGGGTCATGCAGAACATCCAACATAAACCCTCTACCACAGCAAATTCACCATTTGTTGCCTCCATCCAGATAAACCTCTACCCCCAAGTTTAAAATGCCCACCATCGACTCTTTTGGCCAGTGCACTCCAGACCCGGTCGACCATCACGGAACCCTCATGATCCTCCATGCATTCTCTGACGAGATCATGTGTCGAGCTCTCCCCGTGACATCAAGGGGTCACCTACTGTGGTTTAGCGATTACCGGCTACAGACAGTCTCCACTTTCCAACATCTCGATGACTCTTTTTCGGTCATTTTATTGGAGCCAGCGCCAACGCCATCCGCAACCTAACTCCTCAACATCCGCCATCCGAGGGAGTCCTCGCGACAGTTACCCGCTTCAACACCGGCCTTGCGGTGTGGCGAAACGATGATAAGCTCATCCTTACAACTTTCATGGCCGGACTACGGTCGTCTGATTTTCTCTTCTCCCTCTCTAAAAACCCCCCACCTCCATGGCAGCCCTACTCTCCAAAGCTCAAAAATACATGAACGCAGAAGATTCCCTAGCTGCTCGCCAAGACCCTACAGCAAAAAACCCGACCCCCCGAGAAAACCGAAAAGACTCAGAAACCAAAAACACCTAATACAATAACCCAACAACCCACTATACCGACCGACCCCTTAGAGCTGACCAGACGACACCAGCCCGACCGCCCGGTCGGTTTGAATGGTACATACCGCTCAATTCCCCCATGGAACAAGTCCTCAATCAGATCTAGCGGGACTACCTCCTCAAATGGCCCCAACCATCATGAACCCCTTCCAATCACAAAGACCAGTCCAAACACTGCCGTTTCCACCAGGACCATGGCCATAATACTGACGACTGCGTCAACCCCAAAGATCAGGTCGAGACCTTAATACGTCAAAGACGTCTTAGCCGGTTCACGGATACCGGCCCTCAGCAGAAGCAAAGGATTGAGCCCGTCAGAAACAACTGCTGGTGCACCCCTTCCCGGCAGCCAGCCCAACCCAACCAAGGCCATGGTCGCCCTTCTATGACCTCGCAGGTAATCTCCCCACTGTGCGAAATCGAGTTATTTCAGCGGCCTTGCTTGTGGGGACCATCCGCTTCGGCTCGAAGCGAGAACACGAAAGATAAGGCAGGGCTCAGACAAAGCAGTTGCCACGGTGGACCGACCCTTCAAACAGCCCAAACAGTGGACCGAGCCTATCACCTTCACGGACGCCGACTGCGCAGGCATCCGTTACTCTCATGATGACCCTCTCGTCATTTCTGCCCTCCTCTCCAACTACAAAGTCAGACGAGTTCTCATCGACAACGGCAATTCTTCAGACATCATCTTCTTCAACTGTTTTCGCCAGCTCAAGATTAGGGAGGAAAGTTTGTCTCCTCTCCAAACCCCTTTGGTCGGTTTCACTGGTGACCTGGGTGACCTCTATCGGCTCTATCGATCTTTCTATCACAATCGGCAAGTACCCGCGGCAGACCACAAAGTTGCTCACATTCCTTGTTGTCGATTGGCCCTCCACCTATAATATCATCCTTGGCCACACTGCCCTAAATGCTTTTTAAGCTATCACATCAACTTACCACCTTGTCATTACGTTCCCCACCGATCTGGGGGTCAGGACAATGTGGGGAGAGCAAACAGTTGCCAGAGAGTGTTATGTCGCCTCACTCAAAGAAGTCAAGCTGAAGGAGACAATGATCATTGAAAGGCTTGACGTCCGAGATGAGGACGAGCTGGTCAAAGGGGAGCTTGTGGAGGAGCTCAATGAGGTACCCATCGACCCTGCCAACTCGACGAAAACTGCCAAAATCGACAGCCAACTATCCCTCCAAGCAAAGGCCGACCTTACTGCCCTCTTGATCGAGCACAACGATGTATTTGCCTGGACCCACTTAGATATGCCGGGTATTGACCCCTCATTTATAACCCATCGCCTCAGCATTGAACCCGATTTCCGACCTTACCGCCAGAAGCAGCGCATTTTTCATCCGGAGCGTAACGCTCTCATTGTCGCAGAGGTCGACAAGCTTCTTGAGGCACAATTCATCAAAAACGTGGACTACCCTAGATGGTTATCAAATGTCGTCCTGGTCCGTAAGAACAATGGTAAATGGCGACTCTGTGTCGACTACTCCGACCTCAACCGAGCTTGCCCCAAAGACAGCTATCCTCTCCCCTGCATAGATCTGCTGGTTGACGCCACGGCCGGTCATCAAATGCTCAGCTTCATGGATGCCTTCTCTGGGTACAACTAAATTCTGATGCACCCATCTGATCGTGAACACACCTTATTCATTATCGACCGAGGTACCTACCATTACCATGTGATGCCGTTTGGACTGAAAAATGTTGGGGCCACCTACCAACGGTTGGTCAATGCTGTCTTCCATCATCAGATAGGTCGAAATATTGAAGTATATGTCGACGACATGCTAGTCAAGAGCAAACTCTCCGCTGATCATCTGACCGACCTGCGAGAGACCTTCGCCACCCTACGAAAGTACCAAATGAAGCTCAACCCGGAGAAGTGCGCTTTCGGCGTAGGATTTGGGAAGTTTTTGGATTTCATGGTCAATCAACGGGGCATTGAAGCCAACCCTGAAAAGATCAAGGCCTTGATTGAAATGCAGTCACTCAGAACGGTTAAGGAGGTTCAAAAACTCAATGGCCGAGTTACAGCCCTCAACCGCTTCATTTCCCGCGCAATGGATAAGTGCCTCCCTTTCTTCAAAGTTCTTCGGCAAACTTTTGAATGGACTACCGAATCCGAAGAGACTTTTCAGCAGTTGAAACAGTGTATGGCCAACCCCCCCTTCCTTTCACAGGCAATAACAGGCGAACCCCTCTTTCTCTATTTAGCCGGTGTCAAATCTGCTTGGTCGATCTTTGCTCTTATCAAGGAAGACGACTCTGTCCAACGGCCGGTCTACTATATCAGTCGGGCTCTCAGGGGAGGAGAGCAGAATTACCCACTGTTAGAAAAATTGTCCTTGGCCTTGGTCACTGCCTCCAGACGACTCCGTCCTTACTTCCAAGCCCATTCCGTAGTGGTCCTCACCGACCAACCCCTGAAGAAGGTAATGCAGCAACCAAAGCTCTCCGGCAGACTCATGCAGTGGTCAGTGGAACTCAGCCAGTTTGACATCTCCTACCGGCCTCGAGCAATGATTAAAGCGGCATCAGAGCGATTTCATCCTGGAATTCACCAATCCTACCCCAACCACAGCCCCTCCACCCCTACTAACCCCTACCGACCCAGAAGACCCTCACCGCCCCTGAGGGTGGTTATTTCAAATGTGCTCTCCGTTTCTTGTTCGAGGCTAGTAACAATGAGGTCGAATATGAGGCATTGATAGCAGGTCTCTGCCTAGCCCGGGATATTGGTGTTAGCCACATCTGGGTGTTTAGCGACTCCCAGCTCATTATCGGACAAATTATGGGGGAATTCGATGCCAAGGAGGACACAATGCGGGCTTACAGGGATATAGCACTCCCCCTTGTTCGCCTCTTCAATACCTTCCATATCAAGCACATCCCTCAGGCAGAAAACTTTAAGGCGGATGAGATGGCTCAGTTGGCTTCTGCAGACCAGTCCGACCTCAGCCATGGTGTCCACCTCGACTACCTAGCCCACCCTACCATTTCCCCCAACCAGCAAGAAGTCCAGTTCCTCCAAAATGAACCCATCTCTTGGGCCGCAGACATCTTCCTGTATCTAACAACAGGGGGACTTCCAGACGACAAACAGCAGGCTGCCAAAATAAGGGCCCAGTCGGCTAATTACACTCTTGTTAGCGGACTCTTGTACAAAAGAGGCTTCTCACGCCCATACCTGAGATGCCTCAATCCTGCTCAGGCGACCTACGTAATGAGAGAAGTCCATGAGGGTATATGTAGCAATCATTCGGGCGGCAGGTCCTTAGCCTACAAAATACTTCACACTGGTTATTTTTGGCCTACTCTCAATCAAGATGCGACAGATTTTGTGCTCAAATGTGACAAGTGCCAACGTTTTGCTAACATCCCTCACGCCCTTCCTACAGAATTGATCACACTCTGCAGTCCCTACCCCTTCGCCAAATGGGGGATTGACCTGGTTAGCCCACTGCCCACTGGACGAGGCCAAACTAAATTCGCCATTGTCGCCATCGATTACTTCTCCAAATGGGTTGAAGCAGCACCCCTTGCCACCATTACCGAGCGGAACACATGCAGATTCATCTGGCAGTCGATCGTCTGCAGATTTGGCATCCCTCAAACCATCGTCTCTGATAACGGCAAACAATTTGACAATGCCAAATTCAGGAAATTCTGTGTAGAGCTCCAAATCCAGCCGTGTTTCTCCTCCCCAGGTCATCCCCAAGCCAATGACCAAGTTGAGGTCACCAACCGTTCTCTTCTCAAGATTATCAAAACTAAGCTGGAAGCTGCTAAAGAACTCTAGGCTGAGATGTTGCCGAATATACTCTGGGCTTACCGCACTACCGCTCGGACTCCCACTGGGGAGACCCCTTTTCGCTTAATATACGGCGCAGAGGCGGTCATCCCAGTGGAGATCGGTCTTCCTACCCCAAGAGTTCTACATCCGAATCCAGAACTAACTGAAGAGCTGCGTCGGGTAGACCTAGACCTGATTGAAGAGCTCCGAGAAACAACTACAGTTAGACGGGCCTCATACCAACAGAAAATGAGAACACATTACAACTGCAGAGTCCGACCAAGGGAGTTCGTCGTGGGGGATCTTGTTTTGCGAGAAGTAACTCTTGCCACCAAAAATTCGACTGAGGGCAAACTGGCAGCCAAATGGGAGGGACCTTACGTTATGAAAGCCAGACTACGTCCGGGCACTTACCGACTTCAGGACATGGAAGGTCGAGACCTCCCCCATCCTTGGAACGCTGAACATTTGAAGCGCTATTTTCAATAAAAGTTGTATTTTTGTATCGTCCAAATTGTTGTATGTTCTTTTTGACAATCTATGTTCTCATTTTCTCCTCATATAGTGTAAATTTATGACCCCATGGGCTACACTTTGTATGACAGCAAGCTTATATCTCAGTTATCTGTGGTATTCCAATAACGCTTTGATTGCAGCCTCAGCCAGACTGAGCATGAAGAGCTCAGCCAGACCGAGTCACTTAAAGCCTCAGCCAGACTGAGCACAGAAAGCCCTAGCCAGACTGAGCATGAAGAGCTCGGCCAGACCGAGTCACTTAAAGCCTTAGCCAGACTGAGCACGAAAAGCTTGGCCAGACCGAGTCATTTAAAGTCTCAGCCAGACTGAGCACAGAAAGCCTCAGCCAGATTAAGCATGAAGAGCTCGGCCAGACCGAGTCACTTAAAGCCTCAGCTAGACTGAGCGCAAAAAGCCTCAGCCAGACTGAGCATGCAGAGTCCCACCAGACTGAGTTACTTTAAGCCCCAGCCACTCTGCATTGAATTTTTACAAGTTAAAATTCACCCTGCATTGAGTTTTTCTCACATTCACTCTGCATTGAATTTTTCTTACAAGTTAAACTTCACTTTACATTGAGTTTTCCTTACATTTTACACTTCACAATGATTTATACATAAGCCTTATACAAGTCGCCATTCTCATTCATTTCAGAGGCGCAAACAAAAGTAATAACATGAAAACAAGACTCAAAATTTTATTTATTCACAAACTTATACATAAGTTTCTTACAGTCATTCAAAAGCAAAAAAAAAAAAACAAAAAAACAAAAACACAAAACAAACCCTAAGTACAGGTTTTGTTCACACCAGTCACTTCTCCTCACTTGACACAAGGTCTTCTTCTTCAACGCCTTCATCTAGGGGTGCAGGCCACGTTGTCTTCATCAACCCTTACACCGCTAAGGTCCAAGTCTGGAACAGTTCTTACGCCTTCCGCTTCAACATCTTCCGACCCTGTCCGAACTTCGCCATTTTCGTGTTTGTAGAAGTCCGACTGAAACTCTCAATAACTTTTGCTTGATCCTGCCTCCAGCGGTCGTTCCCGATGGGCCCGCCCCCCTAGACACCTCCCTTGCCAAGTTGCTGGCGACCGCGACATCGACTGCCATCTGAAATTCAGCAGACCCCTTGAATTGCTCTACTGCTGCAACGCACAGATCGGGGTATGTTGCCCTTTCAGAGGCTGCCTTGGTTTTTTCTTCCTCCAACTCCTTCTGCAATCTTGCCTTCTCCTCAATTGCCCTAGCACGCTCACCCTCCAGCTCTTTCTACAGCCCAGCAATCTTCATGTCTGCTTCATCCTTCTCTTTGATCTGCTGGGCGCGCAGTTCTTCATTGTTGATCATAGCCTCTTCAAACCGTTCGGTGGCGACCGTGCAGGCATTTTGAGCATCCCCCAGCTTCTTCTGCTCGCCAGCCAGCTGGAACTCAAGCGATACTACCTTGTAGCGTTCGTCATTTAGCTCCAACTTGACCGCAAGCAGCTCAGCATGGGCATAGTTGGCAAAATTGCCCTGCACGATCGCCAATACTTCCATCTTCTTCGCCTTTTCAACCTCCTGCCAACCCTTGGCACGCGTTTCGCGCAGCCTTCTTCCAGCCTACACTCTCCTTCTTGAAACTTGCAAGTTGGGCCTTAGCCTCCTCTGACTTGAATTTTGCAACCGCCGCCTTTCTCAGCAGAGCCCCTGCTAAGGTGGTTACCTCAATTTGGGCAGAGCATAGCCCCCTTAGCAGCTCAGCCTCATTGAACCTGGCCACCGAGTGCATGGCTGCGTCATCCACAATCCCCACAAGGCGATCTGCAGCCGCCCTGGCTGGGCCTTCTTCTCCCTCCAACCGTCCAGACATTGCGGGAGCGTGGTAGATAGCAGTTGTTAGTCTGGCCTCTTCTCCTTAGGGCGCAGGGCCCCCCTTGGGCTGCTGCTCCATCACTTTCTTAGGGTCAGCTGACCCACTCTCCGATTGCATCTTGGGATCGATGGCACTTATGTTCTCTTCTTCGTCTGGGACCCCTTGACTCTTCTCCCTTTGCGCCTCTGGGGCAACCACTATTTCTAGAGTAGCCTCTACCATTTTCTTCCCTATCTCCTCTGCTATCGAAGTGCCCTCACCACCCACATTGGCCTTCTTCGACCCAGGCACATCTGAGGCCCCCTCAGGGGCAACCCTCTTCTTCTTCTTCAAGACCTCCCCCTCTTTGTTTGCCCTTTCCTTCACTGGATCAACGGGGGGTAGTCATGGTTCAAAACTGCCCAAGTCTTTTTCTCCTAGCAGCTTGAGGCGCGGTTGAATTCTTTTCCTCGCGACTGGTTTTGGTGGCGAGCCTAACTGCGTTTCTTTGAACTTATTGGCTTTGGCAAAAATGGTCCGGTCCTCCGCCTCTTGCGCTTTCCTTTTCGCCTCAAGCTTTGCCAGTGCCAAATCCCCACCGGTCGGCTGAGGGCCCAATCCTGCTGCAAACAAAGCTGACGGCTGAACGAGGTCGTCCCATCTGATGCCCTCCTTCTCCCTCTATGCCTTTACCTTCTTCACCCTCTCCTCCGCTGCCGTCCCCAACTTTAGTTCCATAGACTTGGTGGGTACTCTCCATACCGTACGTACCCCAACCCCGCCGTTCGCGGATACGTAGAACTACTATGGCCTCCATCCCTTAATTGATGACGGCAACCCCGCCACCAAACCCCTTCCTGCCGCCCCCTGCAAAGCGACCCAAGTTTCTTGCTGGCCCGAGGCCATATAGCAGGCAAAAAACTAGTCCACCGTCATAGCTGCTCCCTCGTTCTCCTTCGGCCACGCATTTGCAGAGGCCAGTACAATCTTCCATACGTTGGGCATTAGTTGGCCTGGCGCCACTTCCAGTCGGTTAAGGACATCCATTACTACCTGTGGAAGCGGCAACTTCAACACTCCCTTCAACGCCTCATCGTAGAGGGCAAATTCCCCGGCTGGGCATTGAATGGCCTCTCCGTTGCTGTCGGTAACATTAACTCTATTTCTTAAGGCACCTGGTATTTTTTCCGTATACCCTCCAACTCCTCCGCTGTAACGGTTGACTTGTCGGCCTTCGTATGCCAGTGATCTGGCTCAGCCTGGCTAATTGGCTTCGACGCCGCTATCATTGTCAACGGACGAGGTAAACCCGCCGGCTCCCTTGACTTCTCCACTTGCCTTTCCCTCTTATATTGTTCCGCCAGGTCAACCGCGTCATAATCCCCTAGGGGATCAACCCTTGCGGTGGTTGCTTCCTCTTGTGCCATCTCTCTCGTATGTCTTCGAATAGCTTCGGATGCGGGCGCAAGAAAATTCAAGAAGTGTTGCAGGGGCGTATCGTTAGGACGAAGGAGTTTACGCTTGGAATGTTTTGATGTTTTGCACAAAGATATGTAAAGCGAATAATCCTAAAGGCCCACGGTTTGCCCGTATTCCAAGGGTCCCTATTAAATTTTGCCAGTTTGAAAATTTTTCAAAACACTGCCAAAACTGTCCTTTCAACACCCTATAATGACCTATCGTTTCACTTCTGGCCCAACGCCTAACCTCCCCCACCATGAGATGCTGCCATGTGTATGACCACGATTCACTGCCACTTTCATCTACCTTGTCTTTTCCACTTCAAGTCATTACGTGACGCGCCGCCTCTCGAGCCCTGCACCCCGCCACCTCACCCTTCGCGGTCAGCCCTCCTCATGGTCGGTCCCTCCACTCGGCTACCCTTCGCGGTCGACCTTCCTCATGGTCGGTCCCTCCACTCGGCTACCCTTCGCGGTCGGCTCTCCTCATGGTCGGTCCCTCCACTCGGCTACCCTTCGCGGTCGGCCCTCCTCATGGTCGGTCTCTCCACTCGGCTACCCTTCGTGGCTACCCTTCACAGTCGGCCCTCCTCAAGGTCAGTCCCTCCACTCGGTTACCCTTCATGGTCGACCCTCCTCACGGTCGGTGCACTTTTGGTCGGTCGTTCCTTTCCCTCAACCTTCAACCCCCATCTTCTTCATTATTCCCTTCGTTGGACTAAAGCTGCACTTGGGAATTGGGGACTACTGATGTGGGTAGGTCCATAAAGGCCATAACCCACTATGAACAACCTAAGCCTACCACTTAGGGCCCAATACATAACCCAACTGATAAGGCCCAGCACAGCTCGAAGTCAACATGACTTGAAGGACCAATGATATTCAGACACGTGGCAGGTAAAGGGCAAGCCACATCAGTAGACAAAGATCTGCAAAGTTATTGCCACTGCACATCGTCATTAATGCAGCCCCTCACAGCATTTATTACGACAACACCTCTCCGTCGGGACGACACGCCCTTACCCTGAACAAGGTAAGCTACAGCATAGACTTTTGGCCAAGGTAACAGGTCGGAAGGGACAACGAAATGATTACCAAAGGATATACGCAGACGTTGAAGACAAGAAGAAGGTTAAGCTTCTCTATCTCTAATCTATCTACATATTCCACTCTCTCTCTCTAACTTGCTCGTCGGAGGGTTTGCTGGAGGACTCCCCGTTTCCCGTTGAACTCTTATGCAGGTTCTCTGGTGGGCTTGGTCATTCGGACGTTAGGTTTGAGGAGCATGGATCAATCCAACCCTTCCTGCCATCAAAAACTGTTTCATCATCATCTAATTCAGTGAGTTAACAAATAACTCATATATCGAGAGGAAAGAGAAATATAAAGAGGTGATGGGCAAGTGGTAGAGGTTAGGGGTGGGGCAAGATGACATTGACATAATTAAGAGTGTAGGGATGTGACGAGAATGGAGTGTTGGCGGGGCTTGAGTTAAATAGGTTACACTTGATTGCTCATTCGAAGCTCTCTGCAACCATCACTTCCGGCGAGCATTCTGTCACTTCACGCCGACTAAGAGCGCCATTTGACTTCGGGAGCTTGATTCTAGCGATTTTCGACTCGATTTGTAAGTCCTTTCTCTCCTCTTGACTTGATCTTTGATTCTTTACCGTTCATCAAATTTTTGAGTATGCCTCCATGCTTTCTATGTCCGCATATGTTCTTTGCACATCATATTTCCGGTTTTTATACACTGGCATTGGACTATCACAATCATCACCCCTCAATCCCTTATATTTCTTACACGTGTCAATTCATGCTTTGAATGTGTTCTTGCCTTTTCCTTTTGAATTTGCTGTTATCACTGCCTCTGTTCGAACTTTGAATTTGTTTTCTTTGTTTATTTTCCTGTTTCCAGATTCTTTCCTTTGATCTTGCCTATTTCGGTTGTTTTTTGCATAGATTTGGGCTTGGGATTTGTTAGATCATTACTCACTTTAGGAAAATTGAAACTGCCCATACCCAAAACCTTCATTAGATTACCAAAATCCCTATTTCTGTGTCTTGCCGAGATCCCTCTATCATTAGGAAAACACTCCCATACTGAAAACCATAAAAAAAAAAAAAACCCTCTAGCCAAGATCATGAGCATGTTTAAGTGGAGAGTAGATTCCCCTAGTAAACTCGAATATTTTAGCTAAGAATTCAACATCCCAGCCGACGTCTGTATTAGGCTTACTGGAGAGAATGACACTATGATGCCTGAGGAGAATTACATGCCCTTTCCCGTGGTGTCCATTATTGAGGGTGGAATTTGATTCCCCCTTGACATTCTTTTCAGAGAAGTGTTGCACTTCTATAAACTTAACCCTATACAATTAGCCATTAACACTTTTAGGGTTATCAATGGTATAGTTGAGCTATGCCGCCATAACGCTAGAATCACCCTTACCGACATCCAATACTGCTATACCATGTGTAGCCTTAAATCTACCAATGGCTACACTTATTACCTCAAACCCCGATCTACTGATAGCCAACCTTCCAGACTCCAACAAGGGCGTTGGAGAAGACTATCTCATTGTCTAAGGCAATTGGGAGTTTGCACCAGATGATGATCTCCAACTCTTCCCTTTGCGCCGAGGAGTTTTTTGGGAAGATAAGGGTAAAAAGTTAATTCCCTCAAACCATGCATTTTTAACATTGCATTGCATACTTAATTATTTTCTGACATTTTTCTTCTTTACCCTATTTTGCAGTGGTTCCCTAGCCAAGCAAATCATTTTGGAAGTCCAATGTCTTGAGCCCCGACTTGAGATGGCTTCTGGACTTACCTGTCCAAGACTGTAAGGTCTTCATCCTTCTGAATTACGTACCGACATACCGGTCCCCCCTACCCAACATCCTTGTCAGGAGTAGAACTTCACCGTCTATGACAACTCCACCCGTTGCATCTTTTCCCAGAACAAACCAAGCCTCCACTTCTGACCTAGTGAACTAGCTATCTACATCAGCTGCATAACACATTTCACCAACCTAACACCAACGTCGTCACTGACCTCCTAATGCACAGGTCGAGAGGACGCATAGTAAGAAGTGCCAAGGTGTTGATACCCTGGCATACGACCTTGCGAATCCTCCGCTTGCACTTTCCGTTTTTAGACTCAATACCGGAGTTACCGTCGCCACCACTTCTGCCACAATGGGTCACAAATCGGTGATAGCCAAGGACCTGCTCATCTGGCTTCCCGACGTCCATTGATTTTTGTTGGTAATAAAAAAAACAAAATACTTAATAATTAGTGATTGGTTAAAAATGTAAACACATGGTGCTACTAGAACACTAGCACTCATTTGGAAAGAAAAGTTGGGTTGGGTTGGGTTGGGTTGGGTTGGATTTGGAGCTATTTTAACAACAAAAAACAAAATAGGCTTTTTAGTTTAATAAGACAAAACATTACATCTAATCCATAATCATTTTATTTTTTCTCTTATAAAAGTCAAAAATACTAAAAAACCTATTCTAAATAAAACTTTTTAACCACAAACTAAAATAATTAAAAAACTAAAAAGTTAAAAAATCAACCCACTACCCAAACTTTCTAAGGGTAAGTGGGCAGGATACAAACTTTTGACAGTGACACCTTCATTGATTCACAACCTCTCTCTCTCTACCCAGGAGGGAATATGATATCTTGTTTTACTTTTCCATTCATATTGACCAAATCGTATAAATCCAATTAATTAACGAAGTTTCTCTTGATGGTCACATTTTCATAAAAGAATTGTATGAGTAGGTGGTTGGATGATGTATTGTATTTTAAGGTTGCAAATTGCAGATGAACTCAAATAGGTTTATTTATTTATTATTATTTAATTTATAGGCAAAATGAAATAAATAAATGGGCTCAACTAGTTTAGAATTACCTATAATTATAATTTAAAGGAAAAATTATGTTGGTAGTTCTCATACTTTGTCTCTCATGTTATTTTAATCCTTGCGATTTTAATTGTTTTGATTTTAAATTTTAATTATGTATCAATTTGATACAATATATAATCCCGATTAAATTTTTTAATAGAAATTGCCTATGCAAACAACATGTATCGTGTTTTTAATGGGCAAAATTATAAATTTCCCATAACCCATCTAACTCAGTGAGTTAACTCAATTATATGTCACATCTTAGCAAAAATAACATTAAAATGTGTAGGTAATTTTTTTATTACATAGGCTATCCATGTTAATTTTATATTTTGCTGGTTGATACTAATTTGACACGTTTAATATTTATATTTTTGGATAGTATCATATTCATGTTCATGTTAAAAAATAACTAGTCTAATCCATTAAATTTATATACAACTTGAATTGTATTATCGTATTTTGTCAAAAAAATTTTTAAATGAATCATAAACTTTATATATATTAAAAAGTAAAAATATAAACTTTTTCATTATTTGGTAAATAATTTTTGAAAAAAATCTCTGAGATGTAATTTTTCCTAATATTTATGCTATTTACTAATTAATGGGTAATCTACATTTGTTCCAAGTTTATTATTTTGACAATGGGTTTATTTCATGTATTCTTGTAATGTATTCACACACACAAAATAATAAAATAAAATAAAATAAGATCGTAGATTAGGAAACAATTCTTCTACCTTCATAGAATTCAATCACCAAATTAGATACAGTATGTAAGATGGGACTCACATTTTAGTGATACTCACGTAATGTGCGAAAGTTGTGTGAGGTTTGGTAATCAAATTCTATGCACCTAGAATTTTTCATTAAGAAGTAAACTAGTTGATGTAAGAATTCATGACAACTAACTATAATAGAATAGGTGAAACACGAACCATAGAAATGAACAAATGAACAAAAAAAAGATAAATCACATGTACACATGAATTACATTAGTTTTACATGATTTATCCCAAACTAGGCCTATGTTTATGGTTGCTACGATTTTTAAAAAGTACAAGAGGTAGTTGTTTCCCACAACTATAAATACATAAAAACTAGGAAAACATGTTACAAATACGAAAATACCATAAATTCTTTTACTCTAAAATTCAGGTCAAAAGACATATCACCTCCACTCGTTATTTCTGGCAAGGGAGTGTTACTCCTTGCAAACCCCACTAACGTAGCGCAAAGTTGGACTCACAAAGTTGGACTCACAATTGAGTAGTTAATATCTATTACTTATCATGATTTGCATTACTTTAACAATTTACACATCCAACACAATCTAGCTATCTAATACTTAATTTTTTGATTAATAACACCCATAACAAGAAAAAGAAAAATAACAGTAATGATCTTCATAAAATTAAAAAAAGGAAAATGATTTGTCCCCCTAAAAAAGTCCCCCCTAATCCTCCTAATGCTCAAAACGACGTCGTTTTGGACTTTTTTTTTTGCCTTGGTTTGAAATTTAGGGGGATTAGGGGGGCCAAAAATTAGGAAATGTAGCACAACCCTTAAAAAAAATATGAGCCATAAATAATAAAATTAAAAAATAAATCCCTACTTGTACTCTTTTGATTGTTATGTTTGTTCAATCACTATCAAAACAATCCCATTTTCCGACAAGATTAGACTTCCTAATTCTCAAGCCACATCAAGTCTGTATATATGTTAGTAGGCTGAAAGTGTATTTACACAATTAAAAGAAGGCATAGTTAATAAAATATGAAAAAAAGATTTAAAAAAAAAAAGACATTGACTATAATGTCTTTTTATGATTCTTCTTTTGAATGTAGTTCATTATTTTGATTACCTCAACATGCACTACCTATAATTATTATTGTCTTAAAAGGAATTAGTTGATGACACTCTTTATAATTCTTATTGTCTTAAAGGGAATTAGTCGATGACAGCGAAAAAAATGACATTTCGCGTTATTTACATCAAATGTAAGATCCTTGCATACATACTTGCTAAATAGTATTAAGCATGTGTGTAAAGTTCTTCAGGTAACTTTCTCAAAACAAGCTAAAGTATTATAGTCAATTAAAATGAGGTGTTTACAATAACACTAGATTCCATCTTAGAACTACTTTATTTTGTTAACACCTTCATGAGGAGAGAAAAAAAATATTTTTAAGATAGTGGCAATGCGACTCCTAATGCTTGAGGACATTGGTAAGTTTGACTTGCACCTTGTGGGGGGAGTTCGAGGTTAGGAAGATAATTAGAGAGGCAAAACTATGTTAATAGTCCAACAATGGTGGAATAACTGGAGAATGAGCAGCATCGACTTTCTGGGAGTTGGAGAGTGTATAGTTGGGTGAGGGTGAAGCAGGTAGCTCAAGAAGAAATGTATGGCAGTGCACAAATGGGTAGCATCTCCCCCAAATCCCCAAAATTCCTTTTTTTGAACCTTGGAAAATTGGTCCTATTTATAGGTTTTTCTTTGGTACCAAGAGGACACCAAATGGCCAAATAGAGAGAACGAAGGTGTCCCTAAGGATCACATAGAATATTCTGTCTTGAGCCACCAGGCTGAAGGTGCCACGTATCCCTCTACATGTACTGTGTACCATCTATTTGCCTCTGCAACTACCTTTTTGAACCTTAGCGAGTGTAGTTGTAATGGGAGTATTTGGCGCTGCAACTCCCTTTTGAGCCTCAGCAAATGCAGTTGCGGCGGGAGCATTTGCCGCTACACTTGCTTTCTCAGCTTGAACCTCAGCAAGTGCACTTACAGCGGTAAACCTTACTGTTGCACTTGTCTTCTCAGTTCTATTTGACCAGTACATGCATTCTCAGGATTCTATTAGTCTACTATTGACTATGTTTGTGCTCACCTCAGTGAAGCCTTCACCTTTAGCCACCTAACCACAAACTCCCCAGCTTCCCAAGGCGAAGGTCACAGCCAAGCCTGCTACCAGTCATGCTATGCCTTAATACCAAGCCCAAGGGGGCTTCCTTAGTCCTGCCTATGCAACTACAGCAAGTTCATGACCTGGGTAAATGGAAAGGGAGTCCCTTACGCTCAGGCTGCCTTGCTCTCATCTTCGCGGGGTTATCGCGATGAACTGGTATCATTGGACCTGCTATCAGCTCTAACTAGTAAGTCTTGGGGCCTGCTATCGGCGCCAAGGTAATGAACTTTGGGGCCTACTATCAACCTTAGGCCAGTAATGCTTTGGGGCCTGCTATCAGCGCCAAGCATTAGTCTGTACCTGCAGAGGTAAAGCTTTTCCCAAAGGTTGCAATCACCTTGGCGGGATATTCTTTTCGCAAGTTGGTTGCGGCAGCTGTAGTTTCCGCGGCAACCATTTCCGCTGTAAGTTCAAATGGCAAAATTGACAATATTGGAGATGGGGGCACCGACAAAGTGCCTCTGTAACTTGGGCGCTGCAAGTAATGCCTCTGCAACTTAGTTGCTTTGGTCCTCTCCTTCCCTCAACAACTCTAGATGGCGGCGGAGCCAACAATACTTGAAATGGCGGCGTTGGGACAAAGTACCTCCGCAACTTGGCTGTCGCAAGTGTCGTCTCTATAACTTAGTTGCTTCGACTTTCTCTTTCCCTTAGCAACTTCAGATAGCGGCTGAACCGACATTATTGGGTAATGGCGACACTGAGGCAAAGTGCCTCAGCAACTTGACCGCCGTAAGTATTCCCTCTGCAACTTGACTGCTATATGTGTTGCCTCTGCAACTTGATCGTTGCATGTGTTACCTCTGCAACTTGACATGGGCATTTTCCTTTATGGAGTCCGTTTGGACCCTTGGCGAGTTGGACTTTCTACGACCTTCTGTTGGCCCACTTCCCTTGGGCTTTAGCCTATGCTCCTTTTTCATTCTTGGTTGCCCCTCAGCACTTAAGCCCATACTTAATTTAGAGCTTAATTTCTGACCCTCTGCACACCTCAGTGAGATTGAGTGGTAAGCTACTTAGCTTATCCTTGGTGCACAACCTAGTATTCGTAGTAGTGGTTGAGGCTCAACAGCAGGATGTAAAAGCATAGATGATCCACGATTGCTTAGCTAATGGTAATAAGGTGGATGGATGGGTCATCCACCCTGCTAACAGAGTCTATGTGCCCAAGTTGTGTTGTGATGACATGTTTCACAAGTGTCACCATTCTCGTGTTGTTGTTGTAGACACCTCATTTTGACCGGCCCTAAGACTTTGGCGTTTTTTTATTTATTACCCAATGATGACAATTAAAATGTGTTTCTCACAAAATCCTCAGCAAGATAGATAGAATTTGAACTTTAATCTCAACCTTTACCATTATGGCCAAATTGTTTTAAACTACTAAATATTTCATTAGTTTAGTATTTTGGAATTTTGCATAATTTTATGTGTTTGTTCATATTTTTTTTGGTATTTTTATATAAATTGGTATAAATTATATATTTTATATATTATATTATATATATTATAAAATAAAATAATAAAAAAATCGTTTGATGTCGGTCAGCTCTCGGCTGCCGACATCAAACATCAAGATTGTATATAGATTATATAATATATATTATTATATTATTGTATATTAGGCATATATTATTATATGTGATTATATTATATGTTTGCTTATATAAAGAGGGAGAGGTTCAGCACAAAGGGAGAGGCTTTTTTTTTTTTTTTGGATGAAGGAATGATTCAAGAGAGTTAGAGAGAAAGGAGAGTAATTTTGTCTACATATCAACCTTGAGCCAAAATACTTTCAAACTTTCATAACTACCGAGGATTTGAGAACACAATTTCCACACTCGAGGGTGATCAAGAGGGAGTTTGTAAACTAAGGAGTTCATCATTTCCAGGTAAATTTCACAAACCTTTCATTTTCTCGTATTTTTTACTTATTTTACTCTTTTGCTTTGATTTATTGTTATATTATATATTGTTATAATCTAATTAAAAATGGTGAATTGAAATCCCATACATGTTGTTTTTAGCATGAGAAAGAGATCTTTCATGCTAAATGTTTTAATCTCTTCAGAGGTTTATTACCAGGGCATTACATCTCTCTCATACCAAGAACAACTTCCCGTTTGACACTTTTCTCCTTTTAGAGGACTTAATAATCACTTTGGATAAATGGACTAAAAAATGGAAATGACTAAGAAAATTGATTTAAAAGCAATCAACATACATAAGAAAATGAGTCAAATTGCTTGGGCTTGGTCGGACGTGATGTCAAGTTTATTGTGTCAAGGCTTGTCTAAACACCAATTTATGATGTTTTAGACGAATCTTGAAGCGTCACTTATCATCCATTTCTTTAAATTGAGAGTGACTTCAAATGGTTGATGGTTATTCAAACTATGAGCTAGAGATCTGTATTTAATGGCTTAATCTCTAGGGAGGTTCATCACCAACGGTATAATCTCTCTTTCATATTAAGAATTACTTCCTATTTGGTGCACTTCTCATTTAGTGGACATAATCGTCATCTTGGACTTAATGAATTAAAGAATGGAAAAGACTAACAAAAATTGCTAAAATGAATTAACCCACATAAAGAAAATAAAGTATATTGCTTGGATTCGGCCGGACGTTATGCCGAGTCTATTGTGTCAAAGCTTGTCTAAACATTAATTCATGATGATGTTTTAGATGAACTCTCTACCTCCCTTTTTGATAGGAGGGAGGGGTGGTTCCATTCATTTATTAATTTTTGTCCAAATTGTATCCGAAATCATTAAGCAATCAATTTGCTCATTAATGATTTTAGAAACAATTCCACCCTTCTCTCGAGGCTTGATAGAGAAGTGTGAGAGGGACAAACAGAATTCGGAACACCTTGTGTGCACTGTTTTCACCTCAGGCACGAATAAATAGTCTTCTACAAAGAAATAAGGCATGGTCGGATTTATTTGAGCTCAAATCGATTGCGGGTCAGCCAAACCCCAATATATGGCAAACCGTACACTTTTGGTTAACAGTAGTGACTGAGGGTGAAACAAAATAGTTCCCAACAAGGCAAGGCAGACAGAGTGGCTTCCAAGGAGCATCACGCGAGCATTGCATATGTATTGTTGTTATAATAAATTAGACAGCCCTTTTAATTGTTTATTCATTTGGATTTGTAATAAATAGTTAATTTGGATACTCAGACATTCGAACCCTCCTGTGTGAGGGCGCAATTTTGTAATAATGTGTATGTCTTCCAACCCCATGCCTTTCTCCTTTTTATTTAATCGCTTATGATGGTTAGATTAGGAATATCATGTTTTATTTAGCATTATTCATGTTTGCATCCATTTGTCTTGCATGCACCAGGACTCGGTTCATCATTTTAAATTGTTTGTTTACATACTTCTTCGAATACATGTTAAACTGCATACTATCAAATTGATTCATATGCCATATTAGTAGTCAAACCTATTTAATTGCATATCGTATGTGTTGCATTAGCTATATTGCATAGTTAGGATCATACATTTTTCTAACTAGTTTCTCTTTTGGCTTGGAGTACGAGATAAGTTTTTATGCTTTAGCACGTTGCATAACTGTGATTGTTGCTATGTCTAGCATGCTTGCCATGAGGCTAAATGCTTAATTGATAAACTACTTAAATACCAGTGGATGAAGGCTATTTGCTTAAATTGGAATAATTTGAATAATGTTCATATGCGATCACTTTTTCAAGTGGTACATATTCAAAGCACTTTTATTTTTCAAAACAAACATGAATAAAGTATTCCAATATTTGCAAAATTAGTCTATATTTGTATGCATCACATAGTAAAGTTAGCCTAATAATAATCGAAACAAGAGCATATAATGTAAATAAGAATTACATCATGATTAGTAAAGGCCAATCTTTGATCGGGCGAGCGGGGGTGCTCAAATGCATTCATGACCTTCCCCTTTCGTACCTAAGTTTCCGAACCGAGACAATCTTAGTGATGACGGATAAGTGGCCTTCGGCACAAATCATGGGTTTCCTAAATTTTCCAAAACAAAATATTTAGGTGACGACTCTGTAAATCTGGCAAAGCAGTCCATTTTTGGCATTTAATTCAAACATCGATTTTCCAAAAAGAATTGCTGGATTTGGACTCTTTTTGTGTTTTCACTATTTCACATAGCACTTGTGAAATCAGATTCAGAACCATAGGTAGAGTCCGATACTGTAAAGGCTTATTCATCTTTCGAAAGGAGGCGGAAAAAAGTCAAGCTACAGTTGTGCACTTTAGAGACACTAAAAATGTATAATCAATTTCTCTTCCAGTTTTCGTTGAAAGGAATAAAGAAAGATGTGACGTAGTTTGTGTCTAGACATCTGATCGAATGAGCATCAAAGATCTATCGAGTTGTTACAATGATTACTTGTGGCCAAATGAAAGTGAGAGCATGTGACTATAGACTTTGTGACTGGACTACCTGGATCTTCGAGTGGATAGCCTTGGCCAAATTAAGTCCCACCCACTTTTCTACCGATATACGTGATTGAATCTATGGATAACCTTGGAAGACTATATATGTCTGTGAGGTAATTAAATTGCATGAAGTGCTAATACCCATTGTCTCTTACTAAAATCCTCAATTTACAACCAGATGCCCAAGGAGAGCATTTATTTAGCTCTTGGTATTGAGTTGTCGTTCAACAATGCCTTTCACCTGTACATAGATGAGTAGTTTGAGTGGACTAGTCAAATTTTGGAGAATGCACTTTGTACATGCTAGATTTTCGTGGTTCTTTGAAAGATGACTTGCATTCAATAGAGTTCATATACAATAATATAGATGTTTATTTCTTCTCTATTGTGGAGCTCTTTTTTGTAGTGATAGTTGTTGGGGTTGAGATTATGAGCATATCTTGTTATACTTATTTATATAATTGATTGTCCAATTTAATGTACTTTTTTTTAATATTTATAAATAATCTATAATGATTGAGCAAAAAAAAAAAAATTTAAACATGTACTCACTAATACAGAAGAAAATTGAAAATACAAATTTGTTTTATTCCCTTTGAGTAGTGCAACGCTTTGTTTGTTCAGGTAGGAAATATTTTCTGGATTATATTTTCGTAGTTTTTGTTGTCTGGTACAATAGAAAACTAAATTAACAGAAAGCATTTTTCATAGTCAATGGAACATAAGTCTATTTGCACAAAAAAAAATTTTCACTTTTCAAAGATGAAAAATATTTTTTGAACTAAAATTTTACCAATGTCACTACAGCACCACCACAACTTTGAACGATTCTGCCTGAGCCCACTCAAACATGCATATTATGTTAGTGAAGACTTGGTATGAAGCCTTGAAGCTTACCGTAGAAGAGCATCGGGGGCTAGGATGAGCTGAGGGGGGACAATGTAAGTGAGTGAATGTGTGTAAGCCCAGTCAAACATGATTGTTCTAGAGCGAGCCACCCACCTTCGAATGATGTTGGTCCTACGGATCTTGAATGGATTCGCTTCTGGCCTTTAGACACATTGGAACTACATGAGTTCACTAGGTTGAGCACAGTCCACCAAAATTAGCATAGGTTAGGTGCTATTGATGGATCATGGTAAGCTTATCTTTTTTCACCATCACCACGGCCACTACCACCATTACCATTGCCAACACCGCTGCCATCACCCTACCACTATGCCACTACCACGACCTTCATCTCCACTTTTGTTCTACCACCACCACTACCAAATATAGAAAAATATTTTCTCTGATAAACATTTTCTGGAAATTTTTTTTATGTGAAAATAGAAAATATTTTCTACCCAAACAGACAGAGCGTCAAACCCAAAAATTAGACCTGCTTTTCAAGCATAATGATTAATGGGAGATTTGGTCAAAATTCTCTCATAATAAAATTTTAATGCATTAAAGACAAGCACAAAAAGTTTTCATTAAAAAGTTCAGCACATATCATTATTATCAAAATATCCTTAGTGACTAATTTAATATTTTAAACTTTAAAATGATATAACTTTTAATTTAGATGTCGATTTTTAATAAAATTTATATTTTTAGAATCCTCTTATCAAAATCTATCAAACAAAATCTAGGTTGAGTATAAAATTCTTTTTTTAAAAAAATACCGCCAAAATTGACATAGACAGTAAAATTTTACTCTGTTTTACAATAAAATTTTACTCTGTCATTACTAGAGTGGACGAAATTGCAGTATCATTCAGAGTAAAATTTTACTATGTCTTACAGTAAAATTTACTGTTGTTAACAATATCAGCAATCAAAGTTTATTGTCGTTAACTAGAATAAAATTTTACTTTACAAAAAACAGAGTACATATTAGATGAACGAACGACAAATATAGATACACAACATTTCTAAACTTGTAAAATAAAATAAAAATGGGAAATTATTGAGCTGATAATCAATGATGTTAGCACAAGCCTAGTTTAAGGTACATTAGAATAAACAAACAGTGATTAGCTTCTCTTCTTATCTATTTCTTCGAACCAAACAATTAAATTATGGCTTGCAAGCTTCGCCTTTGGTGATTGATGAATGAAGAAGACCATGGATTTTGAGACTTTCCAAAAGTAATTCGATAAAGCTACCAAATCCCAAACAGAGAAAGATTTCTCGGATAATTACAAACTAAGGAATCCTGCAAATTTCAAATCTGTGAGATATATATATATATGCATGAGTAATATTGTCCAGGAAAAAAAATTAGAATTTTTATTTGTCTTTACTTAATTATGCGTCTCCTCCGTAGGGGGTTTATGAAACAAAATAAATTGGGCTGTCCTTTTCATCAAAGAAGGGCTCAATGGAGGGGTTTTAACTAAATTTCCCATGATTAATCAATCTCTATCTCTCTCTCTCTCTCTCTCTCTCTCTCTAAGA
Organism: Camellia lanceoleosa; assembly: GCA_025200525.1. Taxonomy (NCBI): domain Eukaryota; kingdom Viridiplantae; phylum Streptophyta; class Magnoliopsida; order Ericales; family Theaceae; genus Camellia; species Camellia lanceoleosa. Next base: position 136,979,216 of record CM045758.1, on the reverse strand, counting down.
GGTGGTTTGGCAATTGGCAACCACCTAAATAAGCTACTTATTAACTTATTTATGTTATCACATCACCTCTTTAATTTTTTATAAAAAGCCAAAAAGTCACTTTATAAGCCATATCCATACCACCCCTTAACCAATCTTCTTACTTACACATTATTGGATCTAAAAAGTAGACTTATATATCATTTTTCAATCCATTTTATGTTGTTGACAAATAAATAAATAAATAAATATATATATATATTAATAGCATTAATTGAAAAGTAAATAAATTTATTTAACTTTAAGCAAGCATAAAACCATGGCAAAAACATATAAATATCAAGTTTCATTAATGAAGCTACATGTTTTTTTGGCAGTTCAACCAAATACTTGAAATAAACATCTTCTCTTCAATTTTTTTTTATAATTTTTTTTTATTGCGATTAAATGTTAAAAGTTAATAAATTAAATTATAACGAAAGGATTACAGTTGCTCTATCAATTTAAATCCTAAACCTTCTCACTGTTAAAGAGATAGTTACATAAACTACTAGTCAATTGCCCTGTTCAACTTGTCTGCCATTAAAGAATTTTAAGTTGTTTATTTTAATTATTAAAATGATGAGTGAATTTGAAGAATAATTAGCCTTTCAAAAAGAATAATTTATCATGCCTCAAATATTCCAACCCTTTTTTGCACCTCATGTAGTTGTTTGACATGGACAGCATCACTTTCTCTTTTTTACTCTTTATTGCAAACCACCAAAAAGTATATTTTATTGATAAATCAGCTTATTTTAAGCAATTGTAATTCATTTATTTGTTTAATTCCAATATTTATGGCCTAATTAAGCATTCCATGGTCAAACTTATTTATGAAAATAATTACATTATAGGATTTTCCACACTGTCATTGTAACTAAAGAGTAAGGATCCTTTGTCCCTAAATATTCTCGTTCTTTTGTCCTAAATCACTCACAACCATTAGATCATATGAGAATTTCAAGACATATCCAATAATTGTAAGTGATTTGGGATAAGGGGACATGAATATTTGGGGATAGGGGATCCTTGAGCCCTAAGGAGTTCGTTTTAGCTAACTATTTCTATGCATTATGTATCTTGTAAAATGTCCCCTTTATTAATGTGATCACTATTCATGGACTCCCCGTGTTTTCATCTAAAATTTTCTCTATGTTCAATTGTCATCTCGCTTCATCTTAGACTAAAGTTCCAAAATACAGATTGTTTAGTAGAATTATTTGTCAGTATCTTTACCCAGAAAGCTTTTAGGGTGTTCATTGTGCTAAAAAAGCATAATGCCATTGCATGCATTAATTTAAACATGATCTTAATAATAATTTACAAAGAAAAGGTTATGAAAAGGAGATATATCTGAAATTCACCAATTACCCAATTGCACTTGGATCTGAATGCACCCAAACTACCTTCATATTTTATACCTAAGTTCCCAACTTAAGTCCCTGGTCATGTAGCATGTGACTAGGGACGGAATCAAGAATTTTAATTTTGGTACATTATTAATTAAATATAATTTTTTTTAATATAAGTATTATAAAAGAAGTATTTTATGAGAAAATTAAATAAATTTAAAAAGGGTAAATTACATTGATACCCCCTGAAATTTATGTTTATTACAATTCTCCCCTCACCTTTTGAAAATTACATCTTCCCCTTGAGGTTTAAAGTTTCATTACAGTTTTTCCCCCTCAGCAATTTAATTTTTTTAAATACCAATTTTGCCCTCATTAGGTAAATTACATTGACACCCCTCATATTTTAGAAATTACAATCCCCTCTCGAAGTTTTAAAGTAGCATTACCAATTGCTCTCTCGGTTAGTATTAGTTGGAAAAAAAATTATTTGAAAAAAAAATTAATTGAAAAAAATTTTTGTTAGTAAAATTTTTAAATTTTTGTTTAAAAACTAACGTAAACTCATTTTTTGAATTTGAATTTTTTTTCTCAAATTTACAAATTGAGACAACCATTTATAAACCAAAAAAATTATCAAATAAGTTTTTATGACAGTTTTTAAAATTTTTGTAAATATAAATTGAAAACTGAAAACAAAATGGTTACCAAACAGGCCTTAGATGATAAAATGTTGTAAAATTAACAAATAGTTAAATAAGTTACCAACGTAAGAAATGACTTATTAAAATATTCTTAAGTTATATATGGTTTGATTTTTAGAATTTTTTTTAAAAAATTAAAAATTAATTTGGTTAAGAAATAAAAAATAAAAAATAATTATCATTTAAGGATAAAAAATAATTATCATTTTAATTTTTAGGCAGGTTATATACATACGTATGACTGTTTCAATTTAATTTATAAAAAATTATTTCTAACCACTTGAAAGATAAAAATTATATAAAAATGATAATTATTTTTTATTTTTTATTTCTTAACAAAAAAAATTTTCAATTAATTTTTTTTTTCAAATATTTTTTTCCAATTAAATTTTTTTTAATGAATTTTTTTTTCCAACTAATACTAACCGATGGGGCAATTAATATTACTACTTTAAACCTTAGGGAGGGAATTGTAATTTCTAAAATGTGAAGAGTGTCAATGTAATTTACCCAGTGATGGCAAAATTGATATTTAAATTAAATTGCTGAGGGGAGAATCTGTAATGAAACTTTAAACCTCAAGGGGGGAGATGTAATTTCTAAAAGGTAAGGGAGGAACTGTAATAAACATAAACCTCATGAGGTGTCAATATAATTTACCCATTTAAAAAATAATTTTTTTTAGTTTTGAATTATTAGATCTCAATTACAATCTGTTAAATCACTATTTTAACCGATTTTATTGATTGATATAATCTAGTTAATAAAAAGTGAAAAATGTTTGAGATCTTGAAAAATGCTTAATTTTTCACTTAATGACGTTGAATGTTACATGCTAGTTTATTTGTTTAGAAATCAATCAACTAAGAACTAACACCTGCCATGTCATTGTGAATAAATTTAAGGGTGAAGTTTTAAGTTTTGTAGTATTATTCATAAAAGGTGTACATACTATTTAATTTTTAAAATTCAAAAAATAAGTGACATGTATCTATTATTTTAATAAAAGCAATTTAATGAAATTGATACTATCATTTAAGATGTGAAATAATTATAGATCATTTCATTAAATATTATAAAAAATTAATAAAATAATTCTTATAAGATTAAAAAACCATCTTATTATATATTTTACAAATATCAATAAATATAGAATTAATAATAAGTTGTCAAGGATGTTACCCCTCCCGGCTCCACACAGCACCCCACCGACATGTGACAGTCAATTTGGTGGACTTTAGAAGATGCCTATTTGGCTATAAATCATCGGTTTGGTCTTTTTTGTTTTGTTTTTTTGTACATAAGATGATTTTCAAATTATTGTGCTTAAAATCGTCTGTCGTCTAGTTATTACCCAAAAAAAAAAAAAAAACTTCAACTAAATCATGATTTGAATTGCAGAAATAGATAAAATATATACGTATAAAGAAATTTCTCAAACCATGCCGTATCTGAATTATCAATTTTGTGTTTTTCTGTCCAAGTGTGTTCGAGTTGATGGAAAAATTATTTGTTGATTTTGGATCTTATGTGATCATATTTCACACCAATCATAATTTACTATATCTCTTCATATTTTCTAATCATTTCATATAAATTCATAAGTTCCACTTCTTTTACTAATCATAATGCCGTTAAAACATCACGTGACGGTGTCCCAAACCAACCAATATCTTCTCGTGTTGCTAAATGATAAAGTATATATGTGGTTTAAGATAAGACATCTCCATTTAGTTAGGACAATAATTTAATTTTGTAATAAAGTAAAAAACTGATGCACCTTGTAATGGTGATGGTGGTGTAGTGGGGTTGTGGTGGTTGCAGTCGGTGGTGAAAGAGGTAGATAGTGACGTTGGTAAAATTTTAATCTAACAAATATTTTTTACCTTTGCGTTCAAAAGCGACAAATATATTTTCACTTTTAAAAGCGACAAATATATTTTGTCCAAATAAATTTATTATTCGTTAGCTAGATAAAAAAATTTCGCTCACTTTCATTTTTTGTTGTATTAAATATCAAAAAATGCAAAAGATGTTTGTCACCGAAATAAACACAGCGTTAATATATAATAACATATGCTCTTTAAATAAAAGAGCTTTTCAACGTTAAGGCTTGGGCTAGTGGAAGAAGTATATTCTTATCGAATTATAATGTTTAGGTTTGAATTTTATTGTTGATACAACATCCTCTTTTCCTATTCTCTTGTATTTGTAAATAATATTAATAATAATAATATATTACAACATATAAGGATTTTAAGGATTAAATTTTTTGTTTTTAAAAGTAAAAATATTATTGATAAAAAATTTGAGAGACTAATTTCTATCGTCATGTGAGTCATTACTAAAAAATCATCTCAAAAAGTTAAAAAAAAAAAAAAAAAAACTTTTAGTGACAAAATTTTAAAAATGTTGCTAAGAAATGTACTTTTAGAAACAAAACCATTTTATGTTAAAAAAAATGTTGCTTTTTTAGATAAAAAAATTTAATAAAAAAATAATAATTCATCACTAAATAGTTAAACTCGTCTTAAAAAATATAAGAATGATACTTTTAATAAATAAGATATTTTATTCTTAAAAATAATTTCATTCTTAAAATTTTAATTTGTTTGTAGGGAGAGTTTCAAAGTTCAAATACTAGAATCATACACATTTTGATACAGACATGGGTGTCGGTCAATTCCTACAAATAGCCTCACAGAAGTAGTGAGGAGGCCAGTGGAGTTGAAATTGTTAGCAAAGTTGGTGGGTGATTAGGATTCAAATTCATTTGTTTGCTTCCTTTTGTTCAAAATAAATAAATAAATAAATAATAATTTGATTTTGTTTGGTATTTTTTTTTATAATAATATAAGAAAAATATATAAAATAAAATAATAAAAATGACAAAATAAATTTTATTATTTATTAAATAATGAAATACATAATAAACTACGCAACTAAAAATACATAAATAAACTAGATTACATCATGGTACATATTACAAGATGGATTCCCATAAACATATAAAATAATATGCAAGAAATAGTTCAAATCTAAAAGTTTGAAGAACAAAAGATAAGGGAAGCAAACTGAAACCTATGTGATATCACAGTTTCCTTAAAACAGATCCACCGCCTCCCGATGGTTGCTAGAGGTACGCCTGCGTCTATCTCCGAAGATATGACGGTTGAAACCAGCTAATGTAGAAACACCTTCTGAATAGTTTCGGCAAACTTGGCAATGGAAACACTCTCTCTCTCTTGCATGAACCAAAGAAGGGACTATAGCGATCTTGGTTCTTCCTCCTTTGATTGTTGTATTCGGACTTAGGTTCCGTGGAGTTGGTTGCTGTTTATGTCTTGTTGTCATCCTTTAATTCCTTGTATTTGAGTTTTGGAATGTGTTGGGCAGGTTTGTTACAGGTTGGTTGAGCCTTAGTCTCCATTCTTGTTGCCTAGAGTTTTGGTGATCCGCTTGAACGGGTCCTTGTACGCTCGAGCAGAGTTTTCACACTTCCAGCACTTTGTGCCTCTGCAAAACTTCTGCAAGTGTGTTTTTCACGCTCGAGCGGATTTTCTTACACTCGAACAAATCGCGCTCGAGCAGGTATCTTGGCGCTCGAGCGGGTAGTTCATTGTCTGTAAAAGTACTGGAAGGGGGAAATCTACGCTCGAGCAGCTTTCCCTTTGCGCTCGAGCGGGTGTGTTTTGCAGTTGTGTCTTGGTGCTCGAGTGGGTACCCTTGCACTCGAGCGGATCCAGTTTTTGTACTTGACGCTCGAGCGTCCTATTCTCCGCTCGAGCGGGTCATTCGTATACCAGATATCAGCTGAGTTTTTTTAGATCACTTTTCAACTTCCACTCTCTCTCTTACTTTTCCAAAAACCCATTTTTGAGAGCCTCTCTCTTTACATTTTACCTTCTCTCTAGGGATTGATCTATCTTGAGTGATCTACTCCCTTAGTTTCTTTACAAAAAGTGTAGAGTTTGGTTTGGGCTTCCTTTTGATCCGAAATTTTCTTGGTTTGGAGCACTTCGAGATTTCTCCATCATCTCCTTTGAGTTTCATCTCTTGAGGTTGGGATTCCTACTCATTCTTATGTGCTTTAACATAGATGTTGAGCTTTTTGTATAAATGATTTAATTTGGGTAATTTTGAGTGTTAGGGTTTCAAAGGTATGAAAAAGGGGTTTTATTATTTTGACTCATAAATATGTAATTTAGGGTCTTAAATGATGGTATTGTTGTTAGTTGTTGATATTTGTGCCTTTGGGCCAAAGTTGAGAAAGAGAGAAGAAAACCCTAATTTTTGTTATAAATTAATTTATACAATTAATTTGGGAATGTTATGGAATTATGAAATTGAGTTGGAAATATTGAAATTGGCTCATTATGAGATATAATGGTGGAGTTGGATTTATTAATCGCTCATTTTAAAAATGTTGAAATTATATATCTGTTGAGGGATTTATTATCTGTTAGAAATAACTACTTTGGGCTATCGGTGGAGGATGGTCTTGATTGTTGTAGACATTACATGATGATTAGGCAAACTAAAACTAATCAATTGAATATGTCATCGAATATGACGGTTGGAATAATACATTACATTTATGTATTGATTAATTATGTATATGATATGTATTTATATACAATGTGTTGTGTAGGAGGAGATAGGGGATATACTTCACGGTTTAGGGGAAGATAGGGGATGGACTCCTAAACCGGATGTTATGTGGGAGGAGATGGGAGATGGACTCCACTGATACAGTAAATACGTGTATCTATTGAATTATTGATACAGCAAATCTGTGTATCATTTGTGAAGTATGGAATTGTTTTATGTGTTATTGATACAGCGAATCTGTATATCTATTGTGACTTATGGAAGTGTTTTGTGTGTTATTGATACAGCAAATCTGTGTATCTATTGTGACTTATGGAAGTGTTTTGATATGAGTTGTTATCTCATTTGAATTGTTAAAATGAAAGAATTATTGATATAAGGTGTAACCTCATTTAAAGTATATGGCCAGGTTTTGAGCCAGGGTTAAGAATTGAGAAATTGGATAAGAAATGGAAAATGGGATGAAACATGGACACATTGACATGTAATAGAAATAGTCTATGAATTGATTTATGTGAATTAAACATTTATCAAATGCTAATGTTTTAGTAATTACTCATATTATGTTTAGCATGTCTTTACTGGACGTTGGCTCATCCTATATGGGACATCATTTTCAGGTACAGGTAACATGCCACCTCCAAGGACGTGGCTTGAGAGGCTTAGTGGCTGGGACATCTTTTTTGTGATTTCCTTTTTGTATTACATGTATATCAAGCCTAGGGCTCATTTTGTGTAGAGTCAGTACTCTCTTTTTTGTAACCAAGTGTTGACTTGGAAAGTTGTAAGCCTATAGGACATTTAATTTTTTTGTCAACATGTAATACATTTTGTAATGAATACTCTGATGAAATGTAATTATGCTTATCTCTCTTATGTCTAAGCATGTCTTGAATGTTTGATTATGGGTTTATTTTGAGGGCGTTACATGGACTAGCACAAAGAAGATAGAAAAAATTCTTTGGTATAAAAAATCTTCTCTAACTTTATCTAAAGAAAATCATAAATTTTTCATTTCAAAAATATTTCTATCTCTTCATATTAGTTGGAGGGGAAAGACCCTTTTTATACTTGTAGGGAAGGAGTTTTAGCCATGAAGGCTACGATAAAACTTAACATCAATGATCAATAACTCTAGCCATAAGGGCTTATAAAGGTGCAAAGCTTCCATGTGCATAATATGATCATCAACTCCATTATCAAAAGATAAGAGTTAAAAAGGTTGAAAACCTTCCTTGCATTATATATATATAAATAAACATATATATATATATAATACTATTTAAATAATCTAACTAGATAGGTTGCAAAATGGATATGGGTGTTGGGTCACAACCCAATCCAAACCCAGTCTAATACATATGCACAAGACAAGCTCAGCCCAGCATAACACAATTTGGCCCATGTTCAAGACTAAGTCCAACACATGCACATACACAAACGTAGGCTAGTCTAAACCAAGACTAAGACTAAGTCCAAGTCCAAGTCCAAGTCCAAGCCTAGGCCAAAATCTAACTTCTATTGATGCTCATCTTATGAGACAATTTTCATTCATAACTTAATGGTTTCAGTTCATTATTTCTTTAAGAGAATACAAAACCACTCAAACCCACCTCAATCGGCAGTTGGGTCTCACTTCAATTTTGAATTAAAGTTATCGAAAACTATTTATTTTCCAACAATCCCCCACATGAATAAAATTGGCCAAATAATGAAAACCAGACAATGCTTAACAACAAAGACTCGGAGAGAGAGCACACAAAATAACCCTGCATCAGAAAAGTTAGTTGTTGGCCTTGAACCTTTCATAGTAAAAGCCTATCGGATTTACTGGCTGACTAGTGAACGTGATGTCTTGAACTATTTTGTCGTTTGTGTGAACCGAGACAATAGATCTCACATAGAAATTACTCCAACTATCGTTCTGTTCTCACTATTGTGTCTGGTTTGGCCCTAATCGAACACTAGCCTGGTTCGATGAGTGTTTTTAAAAATTTTGGCCTTGTCAATTCTTAAAAAAGCGGCACCACTTCGCACTCACATAGGTGACCTACATAAGGTATCTCGCTATATCATGACTGACTATTCACAGCATTTAGGTCATTAAAAGTATCAGCTTAACCTTCCACCTCCCAGGGTATCACTGTATAAAGGAATGGGCAAGAGGATTTACTTGTTCAATAACTCACCCGTTATACGTAATTAGGTTGTCCATTTGAACTTAGATCTTGGGATCTCCAGTCAATTAGGTTGGGTTTTCTGTTCTGGTAACATTCACTAAAGACTTTAACTCCATTCCTTATGACGACGTCTTACAAACTCTCGATTTTACCCTTAAGTTAATGAATCTGTAATATTGTCCTTAGACTGTATATAGTCTATAGTGACAACACATGAGAGTAGTCGTCGTATGGAACTATATCTTCGACGAAAATTGTCTAGACTTTCCATCTGTGGCCTACTAATACTTGATTGGTTGTTGCAAAGTATAGAAAATTGCTAGCACAAGATTTGATCAACATGGAATATCCTCAAGAAAACGGCTAAGCCATTCAGCTACTTTACTACTAAATTTCGATTCCATCATTGATCTTATGATACACATTTGCTTGGAAGATCTCCAAGACACGGTTATAACTCCAATTAGAGAAAACATATCCACTAATGGATTTGTAATATTTATATCAGATATCAAGTAGGCACCTTTGTACCCTTCTAGTACAACTGGATATCAAGTGTTATGCAACCCATAATCACAGGTGTAGTGTAAATAATCCAACACCCACATAATGTCCTTCCAATAAGTAGCATTAAGATTACTCATGTATTTACTAACCTTGCTAACTGAGTAGGTTATACATGGCCTTATATAACTCATCAGATACTTTAAACTTCTAGTGACTCAAGAATATTCTAGTTAAAATACACTTTCACCATTATTCTCAGCCAAATGTAGACTCAAGTCTACCAGTGTCCTTGACACACTTGTATCTAATTCACTAAATTTCTTAAGTATCTTATCAACATAACGAGATTGAGAAAGTACAATATTACTAGATGTTCTAATAATCTTAATATTCAGAATCACACCTGTAAGGCCCATATCTTTCATATCAAACTTAGAGTACAACATTCACTTGGTAGTATTGAATATCTTCTCATAATTACCAACAATGAGCATGTCACTTACACACAGATACAACGCGACATATACTATTGTCAATGTCTTTGACATAAACACATTTGTCAATACCTACTTGACAACATAGTGTAGCAAATTGCTCATGCCATTGTTTCGGTGCTTATTTCAAATCATAAAATGATTCTCAAGTTTACATTATTTCCTCGGCCTGGAATCGACAAACCCTTCGGGTTGTTCCATCAAGATATATTCAACTAAATCTTCATATAGGAAAGCTATCTGAACATCTATCTTGATGTATCTTCAGACTTCATACAATTACGATCACACTCACCATAACTGGTGATCACGTATCAAATTAATCTAGGCCTTCTCTTCTCCGATATCCTTTGATAACAAGCCTGTCTCATCAATTTTCATTCACTTGCATCCCAAGGATTGCTACCTCTACAAGATCAAGTTAATTTAATAACTACTTTCTAGAGAAATCACAACATCAAATAAGCTTTTAGCCTTACTAGCCACCATATAGTTTAAGAAGATTAGACATAAGAACTTTAAATCCCTAGTTTGTTAACATATTCTAGGCTTATCTCTTTCCTCATGAAAATTGCTTCCTCAATTCCATGATTGTATTCTTATGTAAATTTGAATATTAGATTCCTTCACAACAAAATCGATAGGCATTACTATATTATACATAACCGTTGAACACAAAGTCAACAAATTTTTAGGTCTATCCTACTCGCTTGGGTTTAGGTATTGCCACATTTTGCATGACACCCCTCACATTTGCCAACTTTTGCATGACACCCCTACATTTAGAGAATTTATACGAAGGCTCCTAGTCTCTTCAAAAATTCATACAGGGTCTTTAAACAATTTCTTATGTAACAATGATTATGAAACTTTCAAAATTATATCACAAAAAACACATTCCCAGACCGTCATTAACCAAATCAGGTCTTTTTCAAATTCAAGGCACCAAACAAGTTTGGTCCAACAAGTCTTTGAAGTCAATAGCCTTACTATTAGGAAACACAGATCCAATGTTCAATAGTATATTATTCGCACTTCATAACATGGCGAGTCTTATCACTAGAAATCACTAATTTTTCAACGTGTGGCCAGTAGACTTTTTACTACTAAGAATCACAATATATTGACATGTGATCAGTAGTCACTTAACTACTAGGAATTACAACGTCTTGATATAGGATCAATAGACTCTTTTATTACCAGGAATCATCATGTCTTGACATATGATCAATAATCTGTTCACTACTAAGAACCACAATCTTATAACTGAGTAACCAATGGCCTAACATCCCCTAAGAACCTCCAATTTTCTATCTCTGTGATCTGTGATCTGTGATCTTGCACTCACTAGGAGCCACCAATTCAAGAATATATTCAAGATTATAAAAATTCAAAAAATACATTCACCCACCCTAACAGGTTGTCTCATCTTTGCTCTTAAACAAAGTCACATAACAATCATACATGCTACAATTGACACAAAAATAACATACTAATTATCTCTGATTAATTCAAAAATATTATTATGTAATCTTATGATTTCCTTTAATCACACTTGATCTCTCTAGATCTTCCTTTAAGAACCTCGCAAGACTTAAGGTTGTCAGGTGGAACGACATTTTCTATTGTCACCTCTTGAAGCCATTTCTGAAAAATCACAACATAATTTCATTATTCTGTTTCCTAAAACTAAACTTAACATTAGAAAACCCAAAGTCTAAAATTTAATTCAAAACTGATCTCACCGCTTACCCTAGAATCAAACATGGTCAGGAAAGTTTTCAAGAAGACTGGAGGGGTCACATCGATTCCACTTAAGACCCAGTTAACCTTAGACAAAACTTTCAAGAGCATGCTGACTCATAGTCCATGGAAAATAAATTTAGAATTAAATTTTTCAGAGGATAAACTAGATTAAAACAAATCAAGTTTACAAAACTTAATTGTTATCAGAATTACACTACTCATAAAAGTTAACCGGTACTCCCGGAACTGAACCTATTATTTCTTAATAAAAATCAGAAATATTTTAGCTAATGCTAAAATTTGGTTTCTTTTCCCAAAACAAAATATTTCGGAAATAATCAGATTATAATCAAAGACTTTCTTGAAATTTGGTTTCCTATCATTTTGGGAATAAAAAGATTAAACCCAAAGACTTCACTAACCACAAATTTTTGAAACCAAATCCATCTTAGTTGTCATTTCTGAACATAATTCAGAAATACTCTTTAGCTAAACACTTTGGTTTCTATAACAGAAAACCAAACCACTTTGCAAATAATAAAATTAATCCCAAAGATTTTCTTTAAACCTAAAGGTTTATGAACATCTTTTCTTCCCTTTTTCCTTTTGCTATGGTGAAACTATTACAAATTACAAATTAAAACTACTACAAATTAAAATGCAATTGTTATAATTACAAATTATCTAAATATGCAAAAACGGAGTTCATGGTTACATCTGGAATTGTCTAGTTAGCCAAGAACACGCTTCTCCACTTGTAATACTTATCTTTGTATAAAACATATTACAAAACTCTATCCTCGTTGCCGTTAAATCTCCATACTCACCGTTTATATACACATTTAGATATAAAATGAGTTAATGAACCAATAAAATGAATATTATGTAAGTAATTTCAATTATAGTTCGCAATGTGTAATTCATAGACTATAGATACATTGCAGTTACAAGAATGTCATGAGTTGCATGGCTATAAATCAATTGCATACATATAAGAATATTATAGTTATAATGTTGACATTCCAACCATGCAACTATAAGCAAATATATATAACAATAAAGTTAATCTTCCACTTATCATTCCATGCATACAGAAATATTTTGCTATACTTTCCTTGATTACAAATCAAGACATGAAAGAAACTCATAATTGACACACAAAAAAAAGAAAAAAAGGAAAGAATGAATAAGATTAATGCCATTACAATGCCAAGCTATATCACCATGCGATCATGCAACATCATCATAAGCAAGCATAGTAATAAGACTATTATACGTGAAAAACTGAAATTGTTTTACTAAATCTTCTCCCAAAACAAACCTGTTTAAAGATATTCTATACCGTCAGAAACCTCTCGACTAGACGAATCTCCTGAAATTCTTAAAACATGAAATCTAACACTTTGTTTTTTTCAAAATTGAATTAATCAAATTAAATCGAAATGGTAAACAAACTTTCAAAACAACAAACAGAATAAAACTGAACTATAAAGTGAATAACTAAATTTACAAATAGGTCCAAAATTTTGAAGGTCCAATATTATGCCTTGTTCCACGCAAAGGTAATCATGTTCAAATAAAAAATTAGTAGTTCATTTTACTAATTCCAATATGTTTTGTTTGTTCGTATTATGGTCCTGTTTGGTGTAGTTGTTAGAACAGATTATAGATTATAGCTTAACAGATTATAAATTATGACTTTAATCAGAAGCTGTTAATCTGTTTGGTGTAGCTGTTGAATTATAGATTTAAGTTGCTGAGTAGTATTTGTTAAATAAGCTGTGAAGTAACTTTTTCAATTAACATTTTTATTATTATTATTCACTATTTGTCTACATTTCTCATAAAAAATAATAATAATAATATTCTATAGTTTATTTCGGTCTTTTTCTATTTTTAAAAAAATAAAAAAATAAAAAAATCTAAGAGTATAACCGTGAATTAATATGTCCACAGCAAAAACTGATAATCAAAAGCAAGGAGTGAGCAGCTTCTCAAAATCAACTTTTTTGACTTAAAATAAGTTGTTAGAATTAGAAGCTATTTGAAATAAATTTAACCAAACAGTCCAAAATAACTTTTTAAAAGCTAGAAGCCATAAGTTGGCTCAAAAAAGCTCCACCAAACACCCCAAATATATCCTTCTTTCATGTTTAGGTAAACCTGTAGAGAAAGTTAATTACAAAAGAAAACAAATAACAAACAAATCAAATAAATTAGTAAAAATCTTAAGAAATAAAATTCTTATTTTATCTTATCAATTCTTAGTAACTTATGCACTAACAACCAAATTACTCATGTAATAACAACTAATTAATATAAAATAAATTGTATGGATAAATTACTAAAAATGAACAACTTAAAATAATCCAATAACTCTCGACAATTAAATTAATTTTAATTTTAAGAGTCATTAGAATAAAACAATAATAAAACTAAATCGTTTTATCAAAAACTATTTATATGAATCTATTTTAAGATTGTTTGGTATTTTTCCATAATAATATAAGAAAAATATATAAAATAAAATAAATAGAAATTACAAAACATTTTTTTTATTAAAGAATGAAATACATAATAAACTAATAAACTACACAACTAAAAATACATAAATAAATTAGATTACATCATGGAAAATATTACAAGATGGATTCCCATGAACATAAAAAATAATATGCAAAAAATAGTTCAAATCTAAAAGTTTGAAGAACAAAAGATAAAAGATGCAAATCGAAATTTGTGTAATACCCCAATTTCTTTAAAACAGATTCACCGCCTCTCGATGGGTGCTAGAGGTACACTGATGTCTATCTCAAGATACGACAGTCAAAACCAGCTAATGCAAAAACACCTTTTGAATAACTTTGGCGAATTTGACAATGACAGCACTATCTTTCTAACAAGAACCAAAGAAGGGGCTATCACAAAGAAGATAGAAAAATTTCTTCGATATAAAAAATCTTCTCCAACTTTATTTAAAGAAAATCACAAATTATTCATTTCAAAAATATTTCTATCTCTTCTATGTAAGTTGGAGGGGAAAAACACTTTTTATACTTATAGGGAAGGGGTCTTAACCATGAAGGCTACCATAAAACTTAGTATCAATGACCATCAACTCTAGCCATGAGGGCTGAAGTTACAAAGGTACAAAACTCCTATGTGCATAATATGATCATCAACTCCATCATCAAAAGATGAGAGTAACAAAAGTTGAAAACCTCCATTGCATTATATATATATATATATATAATGCTATTTAAATAATCCAACTAAATGAGTAGCAAAATGGATATGGGTGTTAGGTCACAACCCAATCCAAACCCAATCTAAAATATATGCATAAGACAAGCCCAACCCAGTATAGCACAATTTGGCCCATGTCCAAAACTAAGCCCAACACATGCACATACACAAGCCTAGACCAGTCTAAACCAAGACTAAGACTAAGTCCAAGTCTAAGCCTAGGCCTAAGTCTAACTTCTATTGATGCCCACTTTATGAGACAATTCTCATTCACAACTTAATGGTTTCGACTCATTATTTCTGTATTACAACCTTGTGACTTAAGAGAATACAAAACCACTCAAACCCACCTTAACCGGTGGTTGAATCTCACTTTAATTTCAAATTAAAGTTGTCGAAAATCATTATTTTCCAACAGATTCTATCTACCATACTTCAAAAACAAAAAATTAACTCTTATCTGAAGTATTTTCCTTTTTATTTATTTATTATATAATACTTATATAGTCCAATTCATTAACAAGATTGTTGATGAATTTCATCATTTTTATTTTTATTTTTATAAACATTCTATGTCAATCCCTCGACTAAGGGAAATTTTATTTCAACACATCTACTTACTTTTGTGCACACACTTAATGAAATATTTATTTTAATGACAATTATAACATAAAGCAAAATTACTATAATGAATATCAAAACACACCCACAATATTAAATCAAAATTTTACAATGGCTCTATTCTCTCTGTCCACTTCCTTTTCCCGTTGAATTACTTCTAACCTCATAATGGTTTAAACAAAGAAGAATGAAAAGAAACCTGAGAGAAACCAAGAATCTTACAATGGAGACTAGCAAATACAGCATGTTGGAGTACATTTTGATCGAAACCTGTGCACAACTGAATTCGAAAATGTAACACCATAAAAAAAACACTGATACAAAAACATTGATGCTTAAAGGGAGGCCATTTTGCTGAAGCCGTTGTTAACCGATGCATTTGATCAAAAAAAACAAAAACAAAAAACAAAAATCATTTCAGGTTTTCCATAAGATATCACAGATTGTCATATTGATATGAAGCTAAATCATACTTTTGGGAGATCCCTTAACAATAAGCCTGACACTGTCAAGTTTATTAGCTTAATTTCAAAAGTTTTTCACGAGGAATATGAAACTACACAACAAAATTATGGATGTTACAATATTGAGTTTCTATACATCAACAAACAGGCTAATATAACATCAAGAGAGGATCTAGTTAATTGGATGAACCAATATGTAACAACCCTGACCTGTGATTAGCCTATAATTCGTGATTAAGAATGCCTAACAAGTAATTAAGATGAAATCCTAAGTTAATTGCATGTGTTATGTGTTAATTGTATTTATATCTGTCTATGCTAGAATATCTGTATGAAATTCTGTTTCGGTATGCGAATTGAAGGTCTTATCGGCATTTGAACATGAAATTGACTATGTATATGTGTTATTTAGAATTTTTAGAATTTTATGATAAGTTTAATTAAAATTCGATTCGAAATTAAATAATTAGAACTAATTACACATAATTAGCCTAATGCTAATCAAGCCTAGGGCACATATACACACACTTTCTTCATCTATTTGAACTCAAAAAACGTGGAGAGAGAGAGAGAGAGAGAGAGAGAGAGAGAGAGAGAGAGAGAAAGAGAGATCAAACAAGAGGGAATTGAGGAAGACTTGGTGAGATTAGAAGGAATTTGGAAGAATTGGCTTGAAAACTCAAGTGATTTGCTATATTGAACCCAATTGAAGACTTAAGATAGGTAATTCAACTATTAAATTATGAGTTTGAGCCACTTGGTACAAGAAATCAAGAGAATTAGAAGAATGAGCAAGAGAATGGAACTTAAGAAGTAGAAAAGAGGATCATTTCATGCCTGCATGCATAATTCATAGATTATGAGTTTCATTTTCACTCAATTCTTACATGCAAGTGCATATATTTGCTATCTCTTGGAAGCTTTGAATTTAAATCATTACATGCATGTTATATACATATACATTTCAAGTTTAGTTTTGGGCAATTCATATGCTTTTGGGATTTGATTTTGTGAAATGGCGTTCAATATTCATGGAGTCCTATGAGTTTACAAATGTTTTCTTAAGTTTTGGCCCAAAATAACATGATTTTGTGCAATGGAATTGAGTTTTGAACTTGGAGAGCAAATCTGGAAATTCCAGATTTGGCAGTCTTCGCTTGAGTGTTAAAGTCTTTACTCGAGCGTACACTCGAGCGTACATTGCAAGCTCCCAATAGTTGTACAAACGTGAGCACTTGGCTCGAGCGACCAAAGTTTCGCTCGAGCGTAAAATTCAAGCTCTCAGAAGTTTTGCAGAGATTTATAAGCGAACAAAAGATAGCTCGAGCGACCACTCTTTATTTTCAGCCTTGGCTCGAGCGATTAAAAGTTGGCTTGAGCGTGAAATGAGAGCTTCTAGTACTTTTACAAACTTTGCTAACCGCTCGAGCGACCAAAGTTTCGCTCGAGCAAACTGCCATGTTTTTAGAAATTTAGCTAATTGTACCAAAGTGCATTTTCACATCCTCATTGCATCTAAGGCATTCTTAGGCCATGATTAAGTTATAATAATGAGGATAAGAGTTAGAAACACATGTTAAGAAATAAGAATAATAGGTTTAGCACGTATGGCACATGTGTTCAAGTGTATCTGTTACATGTTCATATAGGTCACGCGTTAACACCCGCCTAATCGATCTGTTTTGTTCAAGTGATCTGTTCTGTTACTGGAGCTGTCTGTGAGTAACGACTCTGTAAAGTTATGTTTGCATTTAAGTATTTTCTGAACAATGTGATATGATCATGTCATGACCCGAACCCACCCCTATAGGTTAGGATCATAATCGGCCAGTAATCATTAGATTACCTACAGCCTCAGACGGAAAACAAATTTTAAATAATCATATGGGGCCAAAAGCGGAAGCAAAAGATAATGATTGTCCAATGAGCTTGTGCATAAATGGAATGAACAAAAACATTTCTTATATTAAACTCACACCAAACATACCCACATAAAAGACATTCTATGTCTAGATCCATGTAATACCATAATTATACAAAACCATAGCTTATATATAGATAAGGTCAAACATGACAATCAAAAGAGGACAAAAGGGGTCAAAATGATAATTCTGAAAATTAAGGCCTCGATCGTGAGGCGTGTTATGGTTGACTCCACAAACTTGACTTCCTTTCATATCTTTCACTAAGGTTGGGTTTTGACATCTCTTTGCTCACCTACACACATATAAATGAGAGTGAGCGATAGCCCAGTGAATAATATCAAAATAAAGAAGTTACATGAATGAAATTTGTAACAGACATATCTAACGGCCTTAGGCCCATTCACGTTTTTATCTAATACATCAAACGGTCTCAAGCCCAATTTGTTTGTGTCAAACAACTTTCCGGCCAATCATTCATATTAGACGGCCTTTGGCCTAATCATTCATGTCAGACGGCTTTTGGCCCAATCATTCATGTCGAACGGCCTTTGGCCCAATCATTCATGTTAGACGACTTTTGGCCCAATTATTCATGTCAGACGGCCTTTGGCCCAATCATTCATGTCAGACGACCTTTGGCCCAATTATTTATGTCAGACGGCCTTTGGCCCAATCATTCATGTCAGATTATGATTCATGTCAAACAGCCTTTGGCCCAATTATTCATGTCAGACTATCATTTATGTCAAATGGCCTTTGGCCCAATTATTCATGTCAGACTATTATTCATGTCAAATGGCCTTTGACCCATTAAAATATTCGAATGGCCTTTGGCCCAATCGAGACATATCAAACGTATCAAACGGCCTCAGGCCCAATTCATACTCTTGTCACATATCAAACGGCCTTGGGCCCAAATCACCTTCTTGACAGAGTCTTATACAAAAATTAGGCATATAGAATACTCATTTGTAATTCAAATCAACAAATCCATGGAGCTTATACAGAAAATTAGGCATATAGAATACTCATTTGTAATTCAAATTAACAAATCCATGGAGCTTATACAGAAGTAGCATTTGGAAAATTGCATACTCGAAAATATTTTTACTAAGATATTACTCACAGTGTTCTGCTGCTCAACTCGTCCTTGCACTTAACCCTACACAATTCGTAATACACATAGAAATCGGGTCACAATATAATTCATTCCGTTCTTTAATTCGTTTAATTCTCTTAGGCTCTTTCCAACTCTATGGTTTATTTATAATGCTCAGTACATGCCTAAGAGTGCTTAGAAGTGAAAGAGAACGGAAATTGAAACATGAACCATCTTTTCAAAATTTTCTGAAACAAGTCACTCTGCTCGAGCACAGATTTAGTCACTCGAGCGGACTGCAAAATTTACAAAATTTCTGGAAGCTTGATTTCTCCGCTCGAGCGACACTTTCTTCGCTCGAGCAGACATGCCAAATTCTGGAATTTCCAGAATTTCGTTTGAAGCTCAAAACACATTCCAAAGGTCCACTCCATGTATAATACATTCAAATATGCAATGACACTCCCAAAAATATATATATATTCAAAGTTATTTCTAACTCTTAACTCAAATCTCCATGAATTTAATGATTTTAATATTTTTCTTCCTCTCTTACAAAACATCAAATTAAGCTACAAGCTCTTAGAAAAATATTTGCAAGAACGAATTTCAAATCAAAAATCAAGTCAATTCTTGATTGTCAAATTCTAAATCATAATTAATTTCTTGATTTATCTAATTTAATTTTCTTCATATTGAACCCAATTTCAAATTCATAAATTCTAAAATATGAATTAAACTTTCAAAGTATAGTCTTAAAACTTAGGTTCATACATGACTTGTTTAAAACACACAAACTCTTAATTAATCAAGAAAATATGATCAATTTTAGATCATTAACATCAAAACTCCTTTAATTTAAAAATTGAACTCATTTGTTCATAAACCCATAAATTTCCAAAGCTTAATCCTTATTTCATCAAAACATGAAATCAATTATTAGAAATCCATGATGCATGTAAAATTAGAGTATTAAACTTGTAAATTTTGTCCATGCATGTAGAAATTAGACTCAAACTCATACAAAATATTTCAAAATCAAATCCAAAATAATTAATTCCTAAATTTATTTCATAAATTTAAACCTAACTCCATTGCATGGATCAAATCCTCTATACATCATTATTGCATGTGATTTATATAACACAATTCAATAATAATTCTCAAAATTAAACTCAAACTTAACAAATTTAAAGAATCAAAACTCATATTCTTCAATCTAACTTCATTTTACATGCAAAACCCAATTTCTATCCATTTATATAATTGATCTACAAATCTTCATTTTTAATTCTCTCAAAATTCATCTTGAATCAATTTATATCTAGATTATTTAAACAACACTATAAAAAGGATGGAATTTCTTACCTTAAGATGATTTTTTCACAATTTTCAACTTGAATTTTGGCAACCCACAAAACCCTTTTCCTTTCTTGTTCTTCCTTGGGTTGAGCTCTCTCTCTCTCTTTCTTTCCACACGGTTTTCTTCCCAGCAGAACACCCAAAAATGGATCTTGATTCAACTCCTTCAACACTTGCATTCATGCACACATCTATTGTTAACACATATTGCACACGTGCACCTTGATTCAAGCTTCAAACACAACACCTATACACACACAAATCTGGTTTCTCAGTACACCAACCAGATTTTCTCTGCACACCCAGATTTCTCTGCACACACCCACATATTAATTAAATTACTCTTATTCTTAATAAATCTTTATTAGTACATAACCTAATTAATCATACTAATCACAACCCACATAATTTAAATAGTCTAATGGACTTCAATTAAGACCCAATTAATTATATGTAATTTTACAAATCTAAATAAGATTTTTAATCACACTCCTAAAAGGCTCCAAATATTAAATTAGACTTATTGTCACCATCAATTTGATTCCCCAAATCATTTAGGCCTTTAATTTCTAATCAGACTCCAAATTTTTGTCAATAAATTATATATTCAAATTGGACATCCCATAAATAAATTTAATCCGTAATAATAACAATTCTCAATCCTCATAATTTAACTAACTTAATTAATTCCAATTCAAACCTAATTAATCAAATCTCAATTTTACTAAACTGAATCGAATATTTAATTAAACCCTCCTATGGTCCGATACTTGAAATTAAACCAAATCAACTCACTAACTTTACCTCCTTAAGCCATTTGAACATTCAATTTCTAATTCCAAATTAAATTCTTATTAAAATCAAATACGAATCAGACTCCAAAAATTTCCATAAATCCCAAATTAAATTAGGATAACGACTAATTAAAATCCCAAATCTCCTTAATTAACTAAATATAAAAGATTATACGTAGCGGGGTCGTCATAGATCAATTTTCTGAAATGCTATTTGTGAATCATGAATGATTGTCCAGTTTTTTTAAATGTATTTGTGACATCCTTACCTGGTACCAGGGTTTCAAGTGGGTTCCATTTATGGAACTGATTATGCATAACCATCTTTATCAAGTGACAGTGGATCATCTAAATGACCATCTCAAGTGAAAGTGAGTCTTTATGACCATCTCAAGTAAAAGTGGGTCCTTGTGACCATCTCAAGTGAATGTGGGTCTTTATAATCAAGTGATTTTTAGCTAATGGATGTACTACGTATAACTGTTATGAATTCTATATAAGTATGTGAATCAGAATTTGTTTCTAATATAAACTCTGATTTCTAAATCTGTGATTGACATCATTCATAAAACCTGTACTCTTTTGTTATTCACTGGGCTCTAGCTCACCGTATTATTTATTTATGTAAGTGATTAGGCACAAGACCATGCCTAAGATGCTAGCATGAAGTTCTATTTGTCAAGCCAACTACTGTGCCTCCCGAGAAGGTTCCCAAGTATTTCAGAGTTTAAGTAAAGTGCACATGATGTCTGTATTTATCTTTCATTCTTTTGTTGAACAAGTTTTTGTACACTCTGTATATTAGGCTAAGTCCCATTTTGGTTTGTCTGTACATAAGAAAAAGTAGGGCTGATGTGATGATGACGATATATATATATTGAGAGGGTAATTTATATTTAAATTAGGCCGAGCTGAATGAAATGGGCCGAGCTGGGCCAAGCCAAGTAAAGGGCCGGTTTAGGCCGCACTACGAGGGTCCGAGTAGAATGACCATATAAGTTACTCCGGTCTGGAGAGGTAGTATTGCAGATAGACCGGTCTCACAGCCAAGATAATTAGCACGGTTGCGTGAGGCCTTATTTGTACTTCGGTTGAGAGATGTGTTGATTGAAGTTCGGTCTTCAGTGGTGAGTTCGGTCGAGGCGTGTGAAAACCAAGGTGTGCCACGCCCTTGAGAGGCCGTGGTTCTAAAGATAGTTCGGCTTAAACTCTCTTATGGTAAGCTCGGTCTTAGTATGGGAACCGAGGTAAGAGAAAGAGAAGTAAGTGCCTAACTAACGTGTACTTCGGTCATACTAGTAGTTCGGCCGTAGTAAAACCATCTCACTTGGTTTAAGCAGTGAGGGAGGGTGTTGAAGGATAAGCATTATCTTCCAGGGGTATGAATCCTAGGAAGACTCTACATGGAAGAGTAAGAGTCCTACCAGGATTGTGCCACGCGAAACCTATAAAAGCTCACCAATATCACCTTTAGAGAGGTAATGCAACTTTGCTTCCTGAATACATAGAGCTCTTGCCTATTTGTCTTGCTTATTGACTTAGGCATCGGAGAGGTTTCCGGCACCCACCTGCCGGCTAGCTCACGTTTGTGTTTTCAGGTGATAAAGCGACATCGTACGGAGGAACGCGGACTTGGTCAACAGGATTATACGAGAAGGCATATTTCTTTCACGTACATATATATATATATATATATATGTGAATCGAGTTTAAATTTTCTGTCCCATATAAGCCTGCATAGCTCTATAGACGTTGTATTTTGTATATGTGTTTCTGCTAGCCCCTAATTATTTGATTATTGTTAAGAGGCCTTCGATAATCTATGAATTACTGAGCGGTTACGATGCTAAACCTATAAGGGTAGGTTTGGGTCGTGACACAATGACTCTTCTATCTCTTTCCACTTCCTTTTCCCCTTTCTATTCTCTTTCTCTCTTTCGTTTTCCCTGTCATGGCTACTGACAATATTTTTTGTGAAAACAGTAGAAAAATTTAAGGTTATGATTCGTGGAAACGATGTGAATTTCGTTAAATCTTGTAAATATCTTTAAACCCGTCAATTTTCCTTCTCATTTTGTTGGGAAATCTACTTCTTAATTGAAACAACCCATTTGGATAAGCTCTGATTTTAAACCATCGGTCATAGTTGTGTTGAAATGGGTGAAGGGGGTAAAGATGTGTGGAATGAAGGTTTAGGTGGTGTGTGTACAAGGATATGAGTTAGGTTATAATTGGAACATCAAGTGTGTGGAATGAGAAGAATAACCAAAAACAAAATTAATAAGTGTGTACATTAAAAAATGATGTGCACTGATGTAAATAGGTGTGTGGAAATAAAATTTTTCCTATAATAAATGTCATATGTATCTAACATGTTCAAAAAAATAAGGGTAAACTATGATTACAATCCTTAAAACTTATAATCCCACATCGCGAAAGGCCATGGACTAGTGAGAGGTAGGAGTTCTCTGGCAGGTTGATGTATTTGATGTGCAAACTTCTGACACTTTTCGCATTTTTTGACATACTTCTCTGAATCCGCTTGTATGTATGGCCACCAATACCCTTGTGAAATAGCTCGATATGCCAATGATCTTCCTCCTTGATGGCTGCCACAAACCCCTTCGTGTATTTCAAACAAGAATGCTTCTACCTTGCTGGGGTGGACACACTTTAAGTAAGGTCCTGAGAACGACTTCTTGTATAATGCCAAGGATGGAGAGAGCCAAAATCGTTGCGACTTGGCTCTTATTCTGTTGGCTTCTTTCTTATCGTCTGGTAGAGTGCCGTCTTTCAGGAACAGTATGATGGGGTCCATCCAGGAAGGGCCTAACTCCGCACAACATACCTCTTCAGCTTCTGGGTCTTCAATACTTGGTCTGGGCAGATAGTCGATCAATAGAGGATGTGGGATGGAGGTATCTGCCATTGAGGCGAAGCCTGCTAGTTCGTCTGCTCTACTATTCTCCTCCCTGCCAATCTGTTCTATTCTCACCACTTCGAACTTCTTGATCTCGGATCTGACTAGCTCTTGGTACTTAGCCATTCTATCGTCCTTTGCTTCATAGTCGCCAGAAATTTGATTCATTACCAACTGTGAGTCACTGTAGACCATGAGTTCGGTGGCCTTCATGTATGCCGCTGACTTGAGTCCTGCAAGAAGCGCTTCGTACTCTGCTTCATTGTTTGATGCTGGGAAGCCAAGGTTGATCTCCTGTTCCACTACTAGGCCGTCTGGAGAGATGAGGACTATGCCAAGTCCTGCTCCATGTCGGTTGGATGCCCCATCCACAAAGAGCTTCCACATCTCCCCAACAAACAACTTCCAGCATGTGGAGGGATCAGATGATGTTGTGGGGTCTGGAATATCGTTGGGGCTTTCTTCATGATCCACGGTTGCAGTCTGCCCCTTGTCTTCCGATGAGACCAAGTCATCGGTTGTGGCGAAGTTCGACTTGGTGTAGCAAGGTTTGCTTCCTCCTTGCTTCCTCTACTATGGTCTGCCTCGGGCCCCAGCTGAGTAAGCTAGACTAGGGGTTGCGCTATTCCGGCGTCAATCTTCATCCCTAGTTCGGCTGTGTCAGTCAGATCGATTAGGCGGAACTTGGTGGCTTCCAGAGTGAACTCTGCGAAAGTCTGCCAAAGATTGGGCCTTTATCATGTTACGGGTTGGAACTTCACATCATATTGTCCCAACTCCACTGCCCACTTCAAAATCCGCCCAGAAAAGTTTGCCCTCTCAAACAAAGCTTTTAGTGGAAAGGCTGTGAGGACGACAATGGTGTGGGCGTGAAAGTAGTGCGCCAGTTTCCTGGAGGCCATCATTAAGGCCAGTGCTAGCTTCTCTAGAGGCAAGTACCTTGTTTCGGCTCCCAGCAATGTCTTGCTGACATAGAAGATAGGTAAATGTTGGATTCCTTCCGCTCGGACCAACACTGCACTCACCGCGTGCTGAGAGACTGCTAAGTAGAGGAAGAGTTCTTCTCCAGGTACTGGAGTGACAAGTAGTGGTGGAGAAGACATGTATTCCTTCAAACTCTCCAGAGCTCGGTCGCATTCTTCGTCCCACTCAAACTTAGCTTTTAATGACTGAAAGAATGGTCTTAACTGATGAATCGGTTAAATCTTCTTTGCCATGCGGTGAGGTGTCAGCACTTCTTTCACCGAGTTAGGCCTCTCTAACTCTTGAATTGCTTTGATTTGGGAGGGTGCGCCTCGATACCGATTGGTCACCGAAACCCGAAACTTGCGGACCCTACACGAATGCGACTTAGAAGCGTTAAGCGCGGCTTGTGTTGCTTCAGATCTGGAACATCTCATCTAGGTCCCTTAGATGGTCTTCCGCATCCTTGCTTTTGACCACCATGTCGCCGATGTAAGCCTCCATTGTTACGCCTAACAATGGCTCAAACATCTTGGTGACCATTCTCAAACGTTGCCCCTGCATTCTTCAGGCCAAAGGGCATGACCTTGTAGCAATACAGTTCTCTTGGAGTGGTGAAGGACGTTACTTCCTGATCTGGTTCGTGCATGGCTATCTGATGGTAGCCTCTGTATGCGTCAAGGAAGCTAAGCCTGCTGTGCCCAGCTGTTAGGTCCACCAATTGATCTATCCTTGGTAGGAAACCGCCCTTGGGCACGCTTTTGTTGACCGTCTTGTAGTCGACGCAGACGCCGCCACTTGCCATTCTTCTTTGGCACTACGACGGTGTTGGAGATCCATCTTGGGTAATGGACCTCTCTGATTGCCCCTGCTTCTAACAAGTTCCCCACCTCTTCTGCCACTATCTCGGCGTGGTGGAGTGCCGATCTACGCGTGCGTTGAATGACCGGTCTAGCAGTTGGGTGGACATTGAGTTGATGGCGGATGAAGTTGGGATCAATGCCTGGCATGTCGTATGGGGTCCAGGCGAACACTTCGATGTTGGAGGTCAGAAATTCCAAGACTTCCAATCTCTCAGTGCTGGACAACGATGATCCAAGTAAGAAGAACTTTTCCGGGTTCTTCTCATCTATTCTGACTTCCACCAGGTCCTCCACTGCTTTTTGATCAGCCGCTTTGCCAACATCCGCGAATAGTTCATTCTTGTCCTGGTTCTTCAACCGAATGAACATATCCTTTGGCAATGCGGCTACCATTTGTTGCGACGGAATCGCTTTTGGACATAATCGTCCCCATATACTTCTTCAATTACTCCGTATCGTTGGGAAACCGCATCACTTGGTGGTAGGAGGATGCCACCGAAGCGCATGGCGTCAGACCATGTTACGCCTAAGATGATGTTGTAGGTGGGCCGGACCTTGACACCGTAACTCCACTTGCTTGGCCACACTTCCGCCCGATGGAAGAATGATTTTGCCGAGCCACTCCGGCATGGAATTGAATCCAATCAAAGGATACGGCAGGGCTAAGTCCTTGTCTTGCAACTTGAGTTGCTTGAAAGTTTCAGAGTACATGATTTCGCAGAGCTACCTTGGTCAATCGAGAATCCGCTTGACGCCAAAATCCTTGACTCGGAAAGTGGCGACCAAGGCATCGTTATTGTGGGCAATATATTCTGCCCAAGTCTTTATCCGAAAAGGACATGATGTTTGGCTTCGCCCTCCCTTTTGACGATCGGTTGGGCACTTAGCACCTCTCTCAAATGCTCGCCTTTTGATTGAACCTCGAGCTCGCATACTCGCTCGTTCAAAGACTCCATGGATTACGTTGATGGTGCCTTGTGGCGGGGCGTCGATCGGCATTTCATTGGGGAGGTTGTGGTCTTGGGGGGCTGGCTGCGCCCCTCCTTCTATGTATTTATCCAGGTGGCCCGCTGCCACCAACTCTTCCAGATGCTGCCTTAACGGCGCAGGTTCTCGATTCGGTGCCTTTTCCTTGTGGAAGGGCATCTGGATCTCATCATAATCCTTACGGCCTCGCCTAACTTGGCGAGCCACTTGGCGAAAGGCTCGTCTCGAATCTCACTAAGTATACATGAGATCGGTTTCTTGAACACCGTGGTTATGGCGATTCGGACTCTCAACCATCTCTGGTCTGGTCTTCATCATTGTCTACTTTGCCCGTCCGTTTTGGTTTCGGCGACCTCAGTATTGACCTTTCTTTGAGGTCTTCTTCTCTCGTGTTGCGGTCGCGCCGGTTTTGCCTTAAAGCGCCATCCTCTTCCACCTCGATGTCGATGCACTCTCTCCATCGTGGCTTCCATGGTGAGTGGTGGAGTCATAGTGATAGAGTCCTCACCGTTCCCGATCGAAGGCCTCTTTGTCTTTAAGAATGGCGAGGTTAGTTAGGCGATCCCCAACTGTTGAACGCTTCCCAAGAGCGATCGTTATATGACCTCGTGGTCTCCTTCGCCCATGTCGATGGAGAGCAACCGTCGATCTCCACCGGAGTTTTTGTGTTTGTTTTGAACCGTTACAAACGCCTACGCCAATTGCGCCAGAGGCTATGCCGCCCTCGAAGCTTCTCAAACCAAGTTAAGCCTAGGTCGCCGAGGCTTGAAGGGAATAGGATACATCAACGCCTCATTCCGCCGGAATACGGCCATAACCTGGCGAAAGGGCCTCAAGTGGGTGAAGGGGTCCGTCTTTCCTTCTTCCGTCGGGAATTTGGGTTGTGGGAAGCTTCGACGGCGGGCGCGTTCTCAATCTCTCGACGAATGGTGAGGTCTGCGCACTCGCCAATGCCTTATCCGCTGGTTCGTATGCCAAGCGCCTTGGCATTCCAACCTCGACGCTTCCATGCGTCAGGAGCCAATCGCTGCAAGGCAGGAACCCTGTGGGGATCGCGCGCTCTGGCATCCTCCTTCCATCGTGCCTTTTCTTCCAACATGGACCTTAGGTCGGACGACCTAGGTAATTCCGTCTGTCTGGACCTCGTATGATGCGTATGTGAGGGCCAATAGGTACTCCCCTCAGTGTATGACCTCTCAGGCCTCGTCCTCTCAGACCTGGAGTGACGAGTCCTGGAAGATACGGATCGCGTGTCGCCTGTCCTGAGGCTTCTGTCCTCTGGTTGAGAGGGTGTAGAATTCCTACCACGACCCTCTGAGTGGCGAGGGGGCATCTTATTACTACGCCCCTCTGCTGTCGCCACTTCTTTTCCTTTCATCTGGCGCTTCAGAGACTCCATGTCTGCCGCCATCTTACGGATCAGTTCGTCTTGCTCTCTGACGCGATCCTCCAGAATTTGATCAACTCTGCGCCTTTGTCTTTTTGGGCTTTGCGAACGAGAGGGATGAGGGCTGCTATTCCTCCTTCGTCCCCTCGCATCCCTCCTGGAATTCTGCCTTTGTGGTTCCAGGCTTGCCATGGGAGGGACCAAAGGTAGGCCTTCGCGCCTTGCACCTCCTTCTGGAGTTTGTCCGTCAATGGCGGACTGAGGCAGTTCTTCGTTGTTCGCCATCGATGTTCGAGAAAAAACTTGATCAAGAGGTTGTTCTTGTCTGCACTTCCCACAGACGGCGCCAATTGTACGGGAAAGAAATATACCTTCTCGTATAATCCTGTTGATCAAGTCTGCGTTCCTCCGTACGACGTCGTTCTACCACCTGAAAATACAAACGTGAGCTGGCCGGCGGGTGTGTGCCGGAAACCTCTCCGATGCCTAAGTCGAAGGTGACAAGAAGGCAAAAGCTCTGTGTATTCAGGAAGCAAAATTGTGTTACCTCTCCAAAGGTGATATTGGTGAGCTTATATAGGTTTCGCATGGCACAGTCCTGGTAGGACTCTTACTCCTCCATGCATAGAGTCCTTCTAGGATTACTCCTCCTAGCGTAGAGTCCTCCTAGGATTCAAACTCTGAGAAGATAATGCTTATCCTCTAACACCCTCCTCACTGCACAAGCCAAGTGAGATGGCTTTACTACGGCCGAACTCCTTTATTGCCGAAGTAACCCATAGTTCGGCCCTCACCTCCTTCTCTTACCTCGGCTTTCCCATGCTAAAACCGAGCTTATTCAGAACAAGTCCTCTCCAGGACTTAGCATACCTCGGTCCCACATGCTCCGACCGAACTAACATCTTGAGACCGGACTTGTATGCAAGGCCGATATAACTTAAAAACCAGTCTACGTCCCAAAGTACCTGGACCAACCTAACTTTAGTTCACTCTCAGACCGGACTAACTTCCAGGCTTATAACCGGACTAACTCCATGGTGTTCATGGGACCGAAATAACATAAACGGCCACTACATTTGGCCCATTCAGGCTGCGGTCCACTACGGCCCAATGCCTAGCTTTGCTCAATTTATCCATATAAATTACCCTCTCAAGACCTATGTACAGAATGACTATGAACCATAAATTAGTGTTTCTGGATAATTTTTTTTTAAAATTTGTAGTATTACTCATAAAGTAATTGTTCTCCCATAATTTTCTTGGTATTACGTGTGAATCCATGTTCAAAAAAAAAAAATAAAAAAAAAAAAATAACAAAGATAAGACCATGTCTAATCCTAAATACTTTTTCATTAAATTTCAATAAAATTTTGATCTAATATAAAGCAACCCAATCATTTTTCATTTTTTTCATTTTTTCTCTTTATCAAATATTTTTATAAAAAAAATGAAAAATGAAACTTTGTTGAAATATTTGAATAATTTTTTTTTTGATAAACGATTAGATTATCATTTAAAATAACAAAAGTTTGATGAAAGACTTAGAATTTATTTTTAACTCTTTTTAATTAAATTAAAATTTAATGAAGAATGGGAGATATACCAAACCTCTAACAAATATATAATTAACTATTTCATTTTTTTTTACATCAAAACTTATAGTTTAAGAAAAAATTATATTTTAAGACTCATTTGGGAAGTAGGCAATTTTAGTTTTTATTAGTAGACTAAAATAGTTGTTCTTGAGAAGATGGTTAGATTATTTTGTAATGTTTGTGAAAGAAAAAATAAAATGATTATGGATTTGATATGACATTTTGTTTTATTAATTATTTTATCCTCTTTTTTTTTTTTTGAATTTTAGCTAAAAAAAAGAAAGAAACTAAACTCAACTTGCCAAACACCTTCTTAAGGTAATAGATACACTATGATAATATTAGGGGTGCAACTTGGGCGGGTTTGATCGGGTTAGGAGGTTGACCAAACTAAGTCCAAATTGTGCTGAGACCTGCCCAGGCCCGAATTGTAACCCGAGGTTGCATGTCCAAGCCCAACCTGTGTTGCCCGAATTGCTCGAATTGTAAATGAATTTCATTTTTTTAAATATTTTTTTGTAGCTACATTATTAAATTATTAAAATTTGACTCTATTTACATTTTTTTATTATATAGAAAAATCATTAATACCAGCAAAACAAATAATTTATGTAATACATGAGAAATGCCGCTATAGTAGTTTTTACAATTTATGAGTAAAAAAAAAAAAGAGTAAGATTTTATGTTATTTATATATATAATATATATTCAATATGATTTAATAATCTAAATTACTTTAATATCATGTAATAGTTAATAATTTATATATATATATATATATATAATATTTTTATATATCTATATATGTATAATTCGGATTTTTGGGTTGTTCGGGTTATTTGACGTCTTTGTCCAAGCCCGCTCAAATTTAATTTGGGCTTCTGAATTTTTATCCAAATCCATACCAAATTTAAAAATATCTTATTCAAATCCTAAACAAATTCAAGTTGGGTTCAAATTATTCAAATTGAGGCCGTCCAAATTATACTCCTAAACTTTTTTTTGGGGGGGGGGGTTTTAAATTTTGAATAAATATTTTACATATATTTTTAGATTTTTTTAATTCATTTTTTACATATATATTAACATTAAGGATAAAATTATACTGATTTCTCCTCAAATTTGAAGAAAATATAATTTTGACATTTTTTAGTGAAGTTAAAAATATTCAAAATTAATACAGATGGTATGAAAATATAAGAATAAATAAAGTGAATATATATTTCAGTATAAAAGATATGATTATTATCTTTTCATTCATATAACTAACAAATTGTGGATGAAAAGAAAGTTAAGTGTTATCTAAATTAAAATATTAAAAAAATTAATATAATTATGTTAAAATTACAAAACTTATTGTAATTTTTTTAAACTAATATGATTTACCCTAATAGTATTCATTGTTCAATAGGTGATGGTTAGTGTTTCTATTTATTAACTAAGATAATTATTCAATACTCTCAAAGTATTATGCAATATTATAAGTGATTTTTCTAACGAATGGTATAGCGAAATTTTTTAGCTTGAGAACTTTTTGACCTATGTTTAGGAGTGTAAAAATGGTCTGCAGCTTGAAACCTGCCCGCGACTCAAGATGGGCTCGATTAGGTCCAGCCCGAGACCTTGGGCTTAGGCCTAGACCATCATTTTGAAACCCAGCCTGGCCCATCTGGGTCAGCTCGTGGCCCAATCCATTGACCCACTAAAAGCCTAGCCCGCCAAGGCCCAGTCTCATTTTTGATCGAAAAAAATAAAATTTTGGTGAAAAAAATTTAAAAAAATGTTCAAACCCTGTCCAAGCCTGAGCCCAGACCCAAGCCCACCGGCCTACCCAAGACCCAAATACCTCCTGGGCTTAATTTTCTATCCTTCTGGTCCAGCTCGAATTTTGGCGGGAACCCGCGAGGCTCGACATGGACCGACAGACTGAGCCAAATTTACACCCCTACCTATGTTAGGTAGTTAAAACATAAAAAGTGACTCAAATAAAATGTGTATTGTGATTGTTTAGTTATGAAAAATACCATGTAAGTAATGATTAGAGGTATAAATTTGGCCCGAGCCCGGGCCGACCCATGTTGGGCCTCGCAGGCTCCTACAAAAATTTGGACCGGGGTAGCCCGCAGCCAAGAAAATTAAGCCCAAGCCCAAGGGTATTCAGGCCTTCGGTGGGCCGGTGGACTTGGGCCTGGACTAGGGCTTGGGGCAGGCTTGGACGAGCTTGAACAAATATTTTTTGTTTTTTATATTTTTTCTACCAAAATTTTATTATTTTCTACTAAAAAAAATACTAGGCCTCGGGCAAGCCGGGCCTCGAATTGGGTCGGGTCGGGTCGGGTCTTGAGAGGGCCTTAAGTAGGCCAATGTATTATAATATGTGGTATTTAAAATATAAAAACAATTTAAACTATTAAAA
The DNA here is from genome assembly GCA_025200525.1 of Camellia lanceoleosa. Classification (NCBI taxonomy): domain Eukaryota; kingdom Viridiplantae; phylum Streptophyta; class Magnoliopsida; order Ericales; family Theaceae; genus Camellia; species Camellia lanceoleosa. The sequence continues at coordinate 136,946,959 of CM045758.1, read as the reverse complement.
TCATGAACAGAGAAGTAGTAGGGATTGTATGTCTTTGTATTATTACATCTATATCTGTTTTTGAAAACAAAAACCAGCCAACATATATCATATTTTCTATTTATTATTTATTATTTTTAGAGTTAAGTTTAAAAATAAAAAAATGTAGATAAATAATACGTTTATTTTTTTCAATTCAAAAAATATATTCAAGTTAAACACTTTTTTTCTACAGAATATGTAAACTCTTTTTCAATTGAAAACACAAAATCTTATAAATTAATAAGGGTGCTCGCAGTTTGACGATTCGGTTGTGGTCAAAGGAATCTCAAATCCGTCATTCGTCCAAAACAAGGCGAATTAAAAAAAATCAATCCGTAACCGTCTGCTCATCATCACGCATCCATCCAAAATGCGACGGATCGGTTTGGTTCAGTTCGTTCAGTTTGGGCAGATCGATATATCCGCTGCTCATTCCTACTAGTGATAATATATGTTACTCTTGAACTATTTAATAATTTTTCTTAATTAAAATTAATAATAGGAAAATATAAATTAAAAATGCATTTGTTTACTTATAAATAATAAACTTAATTTATTTTTGTCTAATAAGTTTTAAACATAAATTGCATCAAATAATCTAATATAAATTTGTCAAAAATTTTGTTAAGTTGTACTCTTAAGATAAATATTAATTTGTTTTTAAAAAAATCATATATTTTATAAAAAAACGAATTAAAAAAAAATGTATTTTGGAGAATTCCAAAAGCAGTAGTGCTGGATGCCTCGAATTCGAGGGCTCGAATTTGCCTCGAAAATGTTTTTTTTTTTTTTTTTTGACTTTGTGTGTTACTCTTTTTTGTTTATTTTGTTTTTTTTTTTTTTAAGGTAGTTATGTCTAGGGATGTACCAAAAAAATTAGATATTTCGTACCAGCTCATCGTATAAAATTATATGAAATTAACAAACTGATCAATCAATTTTATTACTCAACCAGTCCAACCTAATTGATTGATCAGTTAGACTGCTAATTAAAATTTATTAATTTTATATAATTTTGTACAATGTGTTGGTGCGAAATTTTTAGTTTTTTGGCACATCCCTACATATGACTACCTTTAAAAAAAAAAAAAAAAAAAAAAAAAAAAAAAAAAAAAAAAACCAAACTAACACAGCCGAACAAATAAAATAAAATAAAATTAAAAAAATTAATAAATCAATTTTATCATCCAATCAGTTTAACTCAACTCATTTGTAGAATGTCTAATTTTTTAGTACATCCCTATACATAAACTACCCTTAAAAAAAAAAAAAAAAAAAAATCAAACTGACAGTCTTAAAATAAATAAATAAAAAGATTCGTGGCAAATTCAAGCCCTCAGATTTCGAGGCGTCAGGCATTTTCCTTCCAAAAGATCCCAGCCATCCTGGCGTCAGCAAATTCGTTCCTATTAGTGAAACGAGTCGCACAATCTGTTAATTAATATGATTGGACGACCACACTACTACTGTATTGCCTCGCTGGCTCCCAATCTCCACCGTTCCATTCCATGTCGCCCCATGCCAATCCACATCTAAAAAAGTTAACTTATGTTTGTATTAGGCCCCGTTTGGGGAGTGACTAAATTAGTTAATTAGTCAAAAAGTTATTTTTTAGTCAAAAAGTCAATAACTCATACCAAAAAGTCAAAAATTCTATTTTCTCTCTACTTTTTGCACAACTTTTCGTAATTAGCCAAAAAGTCATCCCAAACATACAAGTTTTTTTTACCTACCTTTTTAGCCAATTAGTCAAAAAATTACTAAATTAACCTGTTCCCAAACGAGGCCTTAGTCCTCGTTTCGCAATAGATTTTTTTTTACTTGGGTTTCAGTTGTTTAGTTATTTTAGTTTAGAATTAAAAGGTTGTTTAGTTTTATTTTTTACTTTTATGAGAAAAAAATAAAATGATTATAATTTACGTGTAATATTTTATTTTATTAACTTATTTAGTTTATTTTGTCTTTTGTATTTTTTTAACCAAAAAGTTGAAGCCAAACAAACCCTTAAAAAAAATTTAAAGTCAATTATAAAAATAAAAAATACAAATCAGTTAGAGATTTATAATAAAAATCAATATTAAAATTTTAATTTTTTCAATTTAAATTTAAATTTTCTGATTTGTTTTCAATCTAAAATATTTGTCTATTTTTATTACAAAAAAAAAATATATTTTAATTATTAAACTCAATATATAAAATGTCTAAACCATAACTTGAAACTAAGATCATTGTCTTTGGTAAGGAAAACTTTTTACTATTTGAGCAATATATACTATGTGCCTGTTTGGCAGAGCTTAATTACAGCTTATTTCAGCTTTCAGCTTAATTTAAGCTATTTTGATATGTTTGGTTTAGCTTATAGCTTATAACTTATAACTTATAACTTTTTGGAAGTCAGAAATCAACTTATTCTTTGAGTGGGGCAGGAGATGCTTTAAGAATAAGCTGGAAATCAGCTTAAGCTGAAAGTTATAAGCTATAAGCTGTTTAGGCATAAGCTATAAGCACTTTCCCACAGTTCTACCAAACAGGGCTTATATGTGTATTTATCTTTATTATTATTCTTATAATTTTTTTTTTTCAAACTATATGTATTGTGTGCATATCACTAATTTATTAAGTGCACTTTTTGTTCTAAATAAATGTACTTTTTGTCTTTTTAGATTAAAAAATTAAGAAAAAAAATATAGATGTTTGGGTTAACTTTTTGACTTTTTATGAAAAAATATGTATTAAAAAATTATATAAATTAGTGTGTAAGGAAAAATTAGGATTGTGAGTTGTGCAACCGTAATTTTTTACTTTTGATAAATAGTGATAATTTTTTAATTTTTTGAATAACTTTTTAACTTTTTAATTTTTTTCAGAATTGCCAAATTTAACCTAAATTTAAGAACAGCCCTGGGCTTGGGTTGGTTAGGATTTGCCCTCAAAAGTGAAGCTTAAGCTAGCACATCAAGATCTTTTAGGCGAGCTCAGGCTAGGATAAGCCAAAATTTTAAACCCATGCCCTACGCAATTAAGGGTTATTTTGGGAAGATGGTAAAAATTGAATTTTTTACTTTTAATCAAATTTTTAGCTTTTTTAGACAAATAATTTGGGAAGTTGGTGAAAAGTGACTTTTGACTTTTTGATTAATGTTTGTTTATGATGTCAAATCATAATAAAATGACCAAACTACCCTTATTTATTTAAAATATTTACAACTTCACCTATGTAACACATTTTGACCCATGAGGAGTAAAATTGTAATTTCACCGTTGGCTAAAAACCAACTTTCTAAATGAATGTCAACTTTTGACTTTTGCTACTAACTAAAAAAAGTGACTAAAAATTATGTTGCCAAAATAGCCTTAACTTGGCCTAAACGGGCTAATTAGTCAAGTCATTGACTTAACCCAACGAACAAAAATTTATTTTTTATTTTTTTAAAAAATAATAATTCTTATTTTTTCATAATTTCTGACCGCCTTGTAGACTTTTTTTAATGGGGTACCTTAACTAGCTGAGACAATGGATAGATCCACGGTCAGATTATATTTCAAATCTAAGGCCTCGTTGAGAACAGATTAATTTAATAATTTTTTAGTTATTTGATTAAAATATGAACTAAAAAAAATTAGTATGTTTCGGATAATTTTTTGATTTTTTACAAAAAAATGTGCAAAAAATAGAGATAAAAGAAAATTTTTGACTTTTTTATATGTGTTATTGACCTTTTTGACTTTTTTAATAACTTTTTGACTTTCTGACTAAATGAAAGGGTTCTCAAACGAGACCTAAGGCGTAGGGCAAGCCCAACCTCATTCGAACCACCTTGACCTACCGTAGGGTATGGGCTCGAGCAACGCAGACTGAGTCATGGCCCCTTGGGCAAAATGATGATTCTTAATTAAATGAATTAAACTTTAAAATACAGCAAGTTTTTTGAATTTTTTTTTTATTATGAACTTAAAATAATTATTGAGGTCCATAACAACTTCTCTATCATCATTTATTATAAGGAGATGTTTTCATAAATCCCATTTGTAGGATTAATCTATATGTAAGGGATAAAAATTAATCTTTGTGAGAAGGGTTCATCCAATGCCTATATAGAATAAGAATTAAGATATTAAAATAACGATTTATAATGTAATTTGTCAAGTTATCAAGTTGCTTTGGTATACATGTATTAGATGAGTTTTTAGCCATTTATGTGAGTTATTTTCATTGGATTAAATTAGTGGTTTAAGTTCATTGAACAAAATGGGTGACATATTAAGTTATATAAAGGGATGAAATCTTCAATCCCAAGGGGAGGTATGCCTAAACCACTACTTTTATTTGTTCAATTTCATATATGTATATATATGTTATCTAACTTGATCGTTGCAGTGACTTCTACCTAACAACCTTCGGTCGGAAAACGCTAGCTGTCTATTCTTTTGCAGATTTGGAATGGTGCATCTCATCTCTTCATTGACTCTTTCAATTAATATATGAGGGATAATTTTAGCACCCACACCACCTAAAAATCCTTCTTCTTTGTTTTTTTTAAACCCATTTAGGCTTTTTTTGGCAATCAACTTTTTGACTAAGGAGTTGTTTGGGATGACCTAAATAAGTGAACTTTTTGTCTTTTTACGAAAAGATGTGCAAAAAAGTAAAGAGGTAATGTGATAGAAAAAAGATAAAAAAATGAATTATTTTGTGTATGCCAAACTTGGCCTAAAAACATACAAAAGACAAAATAGGCAATAAGCTAATAAGACAAAATGTTGTTGGTATTTTTCATAATAATTTGGTTGTAAATTTGTAAGTCGGATTAGGAATCCTGTTGGACTATCAATCCCACATACATGGGACTATTGTATCTTAGTGGAGGTATGGGATTGTTGGACTATCAATCCCACATATATGGGACTATTATATCCTTGTGAAGGTATGAGATAGAATTGGTAGGATAACTATCTCATGCAATTAAATAGTAAAATGACATATTTGTGCTCCAACTGTTTGATTTAATTATGTATTATATTTAATAAAACTTAAATGTCTAAATTTAAAAATAAAATAATTTTATTTATTTTTTATTGATGTTTTATTTAATAACAATTATTTTTTAAAAGTAAATTTATAAAAAAAAAATTATTTTAAAAAATAACACAAATTTTTATTGATATTTTATTTATTTAATTTTTTAAAAATTTATTTATTTAACTTTTAAAAAAATAAAATAAATTTTTATTTAATCTAGCCCAAAAAAATTAAAATATTAAAGATATGTTGATATTGATATTATTTAGTAAACAACTTAAAAGGGCAAATTGTCTTTTGACTATTTATCTTTCTTTATAATATCTCAAATAAACTTAAGATTCAATAGAATATTCATTTCCTTACATTTAATTTCATGACTAAACAAACTTAAGATATAAATCTTATCTAACTAAATAATTCAAAGATTATATATCTTATAATTAACAATCAAATAAATTATAATCTCTTTTTATTAAACTCGTCCAAACAAATATGACCAAATGTCAACATTTACATTGAATTGGGCACTGCAAGCAAACAGGGAGGAGGGGTGGGGCAAGGGGGGGATGGCCCCTACTATGTTTTTCAAAATTTTATTAGTACCCCTATAATTTATGAAATTTCTATTATGCATCCATAAAATGGTCCCTTAAATTTTAAACTTTTTATTAATCCTTTATTTTATAAATGTTCTTAGAATATTTATGACATAACTTTTAACTATTTCATATATGGAATATTTTATTATACACACTCCTTATCATACACACTCTTAAGTTATGTTATTTTTTTCTTTAATTATGACTAATTTTCTTCTTTAATTATGATCTTATTTTTGTTATGACTCATGATATCTTTGTGTATACCTCATATGTTATTTAGTTATGATTTTTTTTTTTTTAGTTATGATTTAGAAAATATGAAATTATGTCATTTTTTTATTTAGTTGTGTACAATAGTCTTTCCGTTCATATATTATGAATTATATTGATTTGCTTTGTAAAATCCATTTATTAGTATTTTGATTAAAAAAAAATATGGAAGTATAGTTTTTAATTATATAAATTATGTCAACCAATAGATACTTTAAAATGACAATCTAATAAATTTTACACTAAAATCTTAATTATATAGCTCAAAATTTTATAAATAATTGATTAAGTATTAAGTTTTTTTTTGGATATAAATCTATTGATTTTTTTGCTAAATTTTCACAACCATTCTGTTGTTATTTTTTTAGCTACACTTACCTTACCTTACCCCCTTTAAATAAAAATTTTATTTTCGTCCTTAACTGTGAATAATAAAAAAAAAAAAAAAATTGTGAATTTGAAACTATCTTTACTTTTGTTTGACTTCGACCTTAAATCCCATGTTTATCGTAATGGTTGAAATGGAATTTTAGAGTGATATGATCAACTGTTATGATATGAATATTCACGAGAATTTAAATTTTACTATGATATGACTATGGGGATTGTATTATTCCATACAAAATTATTACTAAAATTTAAAAATAGTTTAAAATGATCTAGATAAATATATATTTTAATTTTTTTTATAAAAAAATAAAAAGATAATATGATCTAAATAAACGCACTTATCTATCAAACATTGCTTTAATGTTATCCACTTTAAAGAAAATATAATATTTCTATTATTTAATATAGGAATGTATTGGAAATATAAAATTATTTTCAAACAGATTATGTTAAAATTGTTAATAAAAAAATATCACAGCTAAATTATAAATATTTATTTTTTCTTTTATAATTATCAAATCAACTATAAAAAAAATCAAATATCATTCGCAATATAATTTTTTTAACCAGGTTAAAATAAAAAAAAATTAAAAAACCAATTAAAAGATTGTAATTTGTAATATATATAATAGGTGGAGTCAATAATAATGTTATAATATATGTTGATATATTAATTAATATATTAATTGATGTATATAACACTTATTCGCAAATGAAGAGTTTTTTTTTTTTTATATATTTTTTCTAAAATTTCGTTTCGCATTAGTTAGTATAATCAATTTTTTTGTATTTTAGATTTTTTTAACCTCGTTTGATTTAAATTGTTTTGAATTTTTTAACTTTTATGAGAAAAAAAGTGTAATGATCATAAGTTAGATATGATATTTTATTTTATTAATCTATTTAGCCTATTTTATTATTTTATGCTTTATTAACTCTAAAATGATTGCAAAACCAGGCCTAACCTGGCCGGGCCGGGTCGAGACCCACCCTAATATTCTCTTTCCTTCGTCTATATCAATCAAACTACTCGACGAAACAAAAAGTTGTCAGTTGATTTCTCAGAGAGAGAGAGAGAGAGAGAGAGCGTGTGGTGGAGAGAGGGAATAGAGAGAATGGAAGTGTTGGAGAGAAAGAGATAGCTAGGGTATCGGAACTCGAACTCCCTGAAACTTCACCCTTTTTGCGTTCTCTGTCCGCCATAAGAGTCTCTGGTTTCTTCATCGCCGTTTGATTTGTTGAAAAACTTTCAATCTCCGACTAGAGTTTCGGTTTTTTCGGTGATACGACCGTTAGATTTCTAATATCTTTCCCTTTCCGCCGAAAATTCCCCTTTTTCCGGTGGTATCACCGTTCGATTCCCCTCAAAACTCCCTATTGTCGGCGAAAAAGTTCCCATTTTCCGGTGATATATGGAACCTGCAAAACTCGTGTAATCCCTATTTTGCATCTACCGTGCTTTTTCAAGTCTATTCTTTGATCTGTTCAATTTAATCAGATTCAATTTTCTACGATAATTTCGGTGTGCTTTAGGTACTTTGGAGTGTTAGATACGCTTAATTTTATTATTATTATTATTTTTTTTCTGTTCAATTATGGATTTTGAGTTGCTTTCAAGTGTTGCCTAATTTTGTTTCCTTATTTGGAGATTCTATTTATGGTAAACGAGGAGTCAATAATTGAACATAGAGGAAGAGAGACTTAGAAAAGGGATTTTGTAAATCATTTGATGAGCTTTGGATTTGTCTAATTATAGTTGAAGTTAATGTTTGGTTTGGATTAGATGTGTTCCTAAATTTGGTTGATCTAATTGATTAAATGAAATTAATCATCTCCTGATACAGTAGTTTGCTACAACTGTCAGGAACCACTTTCTATCCTCTGATTTTCAGCTTTCAATTATATATATATATATATATATATATATTGCTCCAATTCAGAGAACTCTTCACTCATTCGTCATATATATATTCTTCGAGTTCATAGAAATGGCTGTTTCATTGACTCGTTTGTCGTGTTGGTTGTGGGGTGGGAAAGACAAAGAGCCTGTCTCTAATGGGTCTTCCCTAAATTCTTCTTCGGATTGGGGTTTGGGTTTGAGGGAATTGGAAAATGTGAAATTTCCTACTGTCAAGGGGGCGAAGATTGCCGCCTCATCGACCCGAAAGGTTAAGAGGAAATGGCAAAGTAGGGAAGAGAGGAGAATTGACAAGGAATATGATGCTATATTGGTGCCATCAGATGGTGTTTGTTTGTCGGGGTCTGAATCCGATGACTCGGACTGGTCAATTGGGTGGTCGGAACCACACGCCCCTGATTTCCAGAGTGATGATGAGGCAGACGACAGTTTTGCAGTGCTGGTTCCTTGCTACAGGTATGATTGCAAGGAGATGGAGGAGGGCCCAAATACTCACTTCTCAAGTGCCATCAAGAACCTCCCAAATAAGTATGCTGGTAAGACCCATTCTATCATCTGTAAAATTTCTCTTTAATTTTAAGTTTCTAGTTTGTTTTACTTATCATGTTTTATAGATCTTATACATGGTTTGGTTATATTTTTTGGTTTGAGATAATAATAATAATAATAATATCAGAAATCAGAAATGGGAAAAGGAAAAGGAGAAATATCCTTGGTTTTGTAGTTTTATTGTTGTGAAATGGATTATGACATTTTTATTTTGCTAAGGTAGGGCTGTGAAAATTGTTTGAAGTATATAATACCATCATACTCAAAAAGAGTAAAGATATTAATATTAACACCTAAAAATCTACAGACTAAAGTAGTATTTAGTGCCAAGATTTTTAGGTGTCCTTAACCATTGTTGTACACAAAATATGGGCAGATGAAGATATGCTTGCCGCACTGATCTTTTAATAAAGGGGTAATAAAGCAGCAGTTTTATCCTTTTCTGCAAAGTATTATATTTACTTATGTTTCTTTTTCATGTCTTTATGATATTTTCTGTTCATAAAAGAAGGGAATTGTATTTTTTTTCTTTTCCCCAAAAGTGAAGTGTTATATCACCTACACTCGTCTGTTTTAGTGGTTAATGTTTACATGATACTGCTTTTTTCTTGTCATTATCAAAATTGTATTTATGTTGTGTAACTGGATGCAGTTATATTGGTATTGGTTTTACTACAAAATGAAAATATCAATCAATGTTTGGAACGATAGACAAATGTTTGTTATGACAGTTTTGGAGCTAATTCTTATAGTCAAAATTTCAATTTCCCTTGCTCATTTCTTTGTAAGTCATTCATTGAGCTGGAATTACTTGCCAAACTTTTGAAGCTTTTCTGTGACTTTTAATTTTTAATTTATTTGTTTTACATTGCAAAGATACTAATGGCAGCTGGGTTGACCACAATGATGAAATGAAGAGAGTATGATATGATGCTGTGGACTACTCAGAAGTTCAAAATGGCATCTACATGTTTGCTAATGTTGAGAAACTACTTAAATTTATAATCCTATCCACCTCGTCTAACTGACCAAAAACTTGGGTTCTATTTGGATCATGGATATAGATAGTGATTTGGAGAGGAAAATGAAAAGGTGAGGATCTTGGATTTAGATAGTGATTTGAAGAGGAAAATGAAAAGGTGAGGGAAATGTGAACGAAAGATAAGTTATATTTTTTCTGCATCTCCCTTCATTTTTGAAATCTCTATCCAAATTTGTGATCTAAACGCAACACTAAGGATCTTAGTGGGACACAGGCAGATTTTCCTCTGAAAATGGCTGGCATTCATTTAAGCTTTTGAGGGTCATCCTATTCTGTCCAAAAAAAGAAAAAAGAAAATGCAAGGGCCCTTGATTCCAAATACCATTTATGATGTTTCTTTTCTGCAAGGGCCTTGATTTAGCTACTTGTGTACTTGACTCAGTATTGAGCTGAACTATTGAATGTTTGGGGTCGTTAGTTACTTTTTACTTGGTACTTTGATGAAGGAAAATGCAATTGTATTCTGTTTCTATTACCTTGTAGGCCTACGATTTGTCAACCATGCTTAGTTCTGTTCTTTTGGGTTGGATATGCAGATGGCAAGAAGTATGCAGAGCAGTGGCTTTCTTCTCTTCCATAGCGCTGAAGCATACTGATTGGTTACTGTACTAGTTCTGAGGCAAATATTTGAATAGAGTATGTTATAATATAGATTAAATATTTAGAAGGGGAAGAAAAATAGTTAAAATTTACCGACAAAAAAAAGAAAAAACAAAAGGAAAATAAAACAAAGAAAGGTGCCTTCTTTCTCGGCAATCTGGCAAAATTGTGGGTAATGCTGTTAATTGCGCCTTGGAGTACTAATGATGGGGAAGAAGACATGTATCTTGAAGTTTTCAGCTCATTATGTTAGGTTCTTCAGGTTATCAGGGTTAGGCTTGTGTCAAGCCATAACGTGAGCAGACTGCTTTACATGTAAAATGCAGATTCTTTATTGTAAATACTGCTTCTGTGAAATATGTGAAGCATGTTTGTGCTTCTGACTTCCAGCTGCTGTAAATAATTCTCTGCTTCTCTCAAGTTATGAAATCAAAGGCCAACCAGTTTATTTCGTGTGCTTTTGTGTCTTTCTGCTGTGTTTGGAAAGAATGAAGTAGCAAAAAGTGAATAAAGTATAAATCACCTTTTTTATTTTTTATTACCAATTTCCTTTTCTTTTCACAAATTAAAGATCTAAACACATTTTTGACTATATTATCAATTATCCTTCTTTACATGTGCTAATTGGTTGGCATCTTGGAAACATTTTTTTTTTGGGAACTTTGAAGCAGTAAAAGCACTTCCAAGATATGTCTAACCAAACAGAAACCTCACAACCTTCTTTCTCATTCTTATTGCTCTGCTCTTTATATTGTCCTATTTTCCTGTATTACTTGAGAACATTTTCTTGTCTGTTGTGCCACAATAGTGGTATCAGTACAAAAGATTGATCTCTTCCTTACGGAACAAAGTCGTTTTACACTCAAAATTTATCAAAATGACGTCGTTTTAAGTGATTTGAGCTATTTGAACTATAAAATTTTGAGCTACCTAGCATTATTGTATATAGAAATACATATGTATGTATAATATGACATATAAATTATATCTATGTACATAAAAAAAATTTAAATACCATAAAAGTAGTTTCTAATAAGATTGAAAAGTTTTTTTTGATGTAAAATAAAAAGAGAATATAAGATGAGATAAGAATGAGATATGTATTTTTTATATTGTGAGACCATTTTATGTATAAAATGAGATATATATTTTTAAAATATCAAAACAAATTATATTTTTTATAGAAACAGAGAGGTCATGATCTTTCATAATCTTTTTTTAGTTGTCTCTAATGAAAAGTAGTGTTCCTGTTCTACCCCATGCCTGCCATAGTGAATCTACAATTTGGACTACTTTCATTATTAATGTGTGCAGGGAAAAAAATGGATCAAATGTGCATTAAGTAATTATCGGCAGTGATTGTTGATAATTAGAGATAGTGAAAAGTTGGCCACCTAACATAGTATTGTATGTGATATTTAGCAAAGAGATAGTGACCGCCAATGAAAGGTGATTGGTGACAATGAGAGGAGGTGTGGTTGTCGGAGAATGTCATCCCGATGGTGGCCGGTGAGTGGTGGTCTGAAGGGATGGGAGAGGTGGGAAAAGACAATAAAAAACATTCTAAACAATTGAAATTATTATTATTATAAAAATTTAGTATATTTTGTTAATTGTTTGTTACTTTTTAAAAATGAAAATAGGTACTAAGCAGTTTTTTTTTTTTTTTTTTTCAGTTTTTAAAAATTTTATAAATAGAAATAGAAAATTATAAATATAAACGTTATTTAATAGGCTCATTATTTTCATTTTCTGTGGGAAAATATTTTTTAAAAATAAGAAAACAAATTGCGTTCCTTAAAATATGAAGAAAAAACCAATTGCCAAATAAAAATTTTCAGCTTTTTTCGTGAACAAAAGAAACAAAAAGGACAGCAAAGAAGTCCCCTTCTTGGTTGAGCCTCCTCACAAAGGGTGGTAGTCTATAGCAAGTGGGATTGGGTTGGAGTTGCAAGTGGGTCTAAATTTGAGTTTTCATCATTTTTGTGGTTCTTATCCCTCTCCACTCTTGAATTTTGCTTGTAAGGATTCTGGTAGAGTTGGGATCAATTTATGACTCAAGCTGTCTTCATGGAGCACTTGTGGCACCCGATGTGCAATACATTTGCTTTGCTAATCCCATCTAAGTCGTTAAGCTCCTTGATGAGTAACAACTTTTTAAATTATGTCTAAGAGGATTGTTATAGTTGGTGGTCTCTTCCTACCTGCTTTCAATCAAGTAAACATTAAAGCTCCGTTTGGGAAGATAGTTTTGAGGTTTTTTTTGGCTAAATTAGCCACAAAAAATAAAATAGACTTTTTAGTCCAATAAGACAAAATATCACATCTAATCCATAATCATTGGAAAATTCTATTTCCACTCACTTAAATAACTCAGAGTACATCTTCTCTTAATACACATCCCTATTAATTTATATATGGATTAATTTTCTCAATGTACACAAAAAAAATTACAAATACAACCTTCACTGAATATTATTATACACGCACCAAATACCCTTCCTTGCCTTTTCCACACACTGTTTGAAAACTAGAAGACCAAATTCTGAACTTCGAGCTATGTTTCTCTGAGCAACCAGTCCCAGACCTTCAAGTACAATTTCAGGCTTCACCGGAGAGTTGGAAGAGATGATTCCTTCATTTGGACGTACCACCCAGAAGGTTTGGATGGCCAGTGGTGGTGGGTCAGATTCAGGGGAGAGAAGAGAGTGTACAGAGAGAGGGGTTTTGAAATGGAGGGTTTGTTTGTTTCTTGGGAAAGTTGATTTGGGGAATTTTTGAGAGAGGAAAGAAAAGTGGAGAACGATGAAGGGAGAGAGAAGAGAGTGGCCATAGTCTCTCTCCTACTGAATCTGTCGAACTCTGGGACCCTATTTGGTTTTGCTTAATTTTAGGGAAATTCTACAAGAGTGTTATGAATCAAATGGGTCTTTGATTGTTTGCTCTGTTATTCATCCCTTCTCAACACAAATGGGTTTTCAAAAATCATCCCTTCTGTGCTCTGTTATTTAATATTCTTTGCTCTGTTATTCATCTCCTCTTTGCTCTGAATCAATCGTATCCATTCAAGAGTGTTGTGTATACATATCTGTCGAGAAAGAATCGAACAAATGGGAATAACAGAGCAAGGGAAAAACTATGAAATAAAAGAAACAACAGTGCTTAACAGTGATTAATTCACATATAATAGCCAGAGTTGGAGAAAAAAAAAAAGAATATAAAATAAGAAATTGTGTACTGAGATCTCTAGCTTGGATGTTTAAGTGTGTGGATGAATGTCTACATTAGTTATTTTATTTAAAAGTAAATTTGTAATAAAAATAAAATTTATTAAGTGTGTAGACAGAGACAATATGGTGTGTGGAAATAGAATTTCTCATAATCATTACATTCTTTCTCTTACAAAAAAGTCAAAAAAATCCTTCCCAAACCAAACTTTTTAGTCCCAGACTAAAATAGCTAAAAAAACTAAAAAATTAAAAAGCCAACCTACTTTTCAAACGATACTAGTACTTTTAGAATAATGTTATAAACTATTTATCAAAATAACTACATAAAAATGATGAACCATATTCTCTATCAAATTAAAAGACTTCGGAAATTTGTTTCAAGAATGCTGAATAAATTTTTTGCATGTAATGTTGATATAACCTGTCTTTAACCCTCTTACAATTTTGGGAAAATTACACACACACAAATTTTTTTTTCAATATTTGATCCTTATAACAAAATAAACTATGAATTTTTAATTTTATCAATTTAAACTTTATGTTTTGATTTATTTTCAATTTAAACCATTTGCCTACTTTCGTTAAGTAAAAGTGAGGGAAAAAATATATATTTTAGTCATTAAACTCAATGTATAGATGTACATAAAATGTCTAAATGTCATTTTTTATTCAACTTAATGATTAAAATATTATTTTCTATTAGTTTTACTTAACAAAAATATGTGGATAGTTTAGATTGAAAAAAAAATCAAAATATTAGTGTTTAAATTTAAAAAATTAAGAATTCAAAATTTATTTTGTTATAAGGGTCAAACCCTAAGATTTTTATTTTTGTTGTAATTTCTCCTACTTTTTTTTATTCAAAATTAAGCAAATAGTGTACAAACAAATTTATTTTTAAACAACAGTAAAACACAATTAGTAATTAAAGTTTTTCCTATAATACTTCAATATAAATACTTAAGAAAAAAGTAAAAAAAGTTAAGGAAAATTGCACTTCAGTACAAGTTTTCAAAAATAATTGTAAATTAGTGGAAAATTTTATCAATTTTAATAATTAAAGTTATAAATTTTTTGTAGAAATACAAACTTAATTGGTTTACATTATTTTTTTGAAAATTGAGTTTTTTATTTTTCGTATTTTTTTTTTGTTTTTAGTTAATATTTTAATATTTTATGTAATTTTTTTTAGATACATCTAATTTAGATACACTTAAAAAGTATAATATTTATGAAAAAAAACTTTTAAAAAATACCAAATACAAAAATATTTACAAAAAATATATGAAAATTCAATACATTTTAAAAATTTTATTGTATTCAATTAATATTTTAAAGATTTTTGTACAAATTTTATACTTTTTAAGTATATCAAGATTAAGTGAATCTAAAAAGTTAAAAATAATAATTAAAATATTTTTAAAAAATCACTAAAAACACAAAATATGAATTGAAAACTTAGAAAACTATTTTTAAATATTCCAAATCAATTTTCTCAAAAAGTTATCAGCTATAATTTTTAAAAAAATAATTGCTAACTTGTTTTGCCATAATTTGATAATAAAATTTGGGATCAATCTGTCTCCAATCCATTGAACATACGGTATTGTTTGAGCTCGTGGGGTCAACTATAATCCCACCTCAGTAATTCAAATCATTCATTTTTTGGATCATAATGGGTAAATCATCATAAAAAAAAACATATCAGTCTAATAATCATAATCACTTTAGTTATTGCATTTATTTCCTAAAAATTGGATACCCTAGTTTTCAAGTTATGTTTGTCTATCAATTGTTTTACAAATAAATATCATAAATTAACGTGGGTATGGCCATGTAGTACTTTAAAATTATTGTATAATTTTCCAACTTCAAATTACTTTGATTTTTTTTATCGATATTTTATATGTTGTGATCTAAAAATCAAATGATTTAAATTATCGAAATAAAATCTCATAAACAGTAGCATTCAAGAAGCTCATCCCTCTAAATTTTTTTCATATACTATTTTTTTAATTTCAAATAAAACAATCAAAATATTATTCGATTTTTTACAAGTATATAGTACTCGACGAGTTCTACACATTGAACGGTTCGAATTATCGAAACAAGACTCATGGTGGGCCCTTACGGGCCCAACAGTATCCTCCAGTCCATGATTGGATTGAAGAGAAGCCATTCCTATAATTAATAATGTCATGCTTGTCACGTTATTATGTTATATTATACCTATCATTTTATCTAAATAAAATACTAGCGTAATGGATCGCAAATCAGAATACGTCCAATGCAGTATTCATAATTAAACTAACACAATAAATAATAGGATAAATTACATTGATCTCTCTTGAAATTTTAAAAAAATACAGTAAATCTTATAAATTTGACATAATTACATTGGACTCTTCAAAAAGTTTTAATTCACATAATACTTAACTCCATTTTCATCAAAAATTTGTTGGTCATATAGATAAAAAAAAAAGAAAAGGACATTATCATCTCTTTAAAATATATATATTTATATATTTTATATTATTTATCTTTATGTTTCCACATTATTTGCATTAATTTTAATCCTTTAACCATACTAAAAAGAAATTAGGTGTAATTATACAAAAATTACAAGACTTATTATATTTTTTCTAAACTAAAAGAAGGTGAACATAATTTGTCATAAATAACAATATAAAATTTTAGAAGTAGATGCTGCATTGACAAAAATGTGTATGCGTTATAATAGGACTGACCTGCAAAAATGGAGGCCAAGCCCCTTGTGGGCTAAGCCTAAGTTTTTTTTTTGGGGCTTTTGGAGGTCTCGAATTAGGTCGGCCAGTAGGACAAAACCTTCTGGCCAAGTCTTTCCCAATAAGCTTGACCCAAACAGCCTAGTCTCACTTAACGTGGCCAACATGGCCCAGATAAAAACCCAAATGGACCTGAGCTGGGCCGCGGGCCTTCTGTCCTAATGATGATGTGCTCAAAATTAAGGCTGTAATGCAACAGGAGGAGAAATTTTTATATCCATTATGCTGTGTTTGGTTGGGAGATTTGGGAAGGGATTTAGAAAGGAAAAGGGAAAAGGTGTGTGAAATTAGGTGAAATGTAAATACGTTTTATTCATATTTCACCTAACTTTTTGCTTTTCCTTTCTAATTCCCTCCTCAAATCCCTCAATCAAATACAGCGTTAAAGTATCATGTGATATTATCTTTCACCAATCAGAAATGTATATATCTCTTATTATTTCTTAAATACTTAACATAAATGTAGTGGATCCTATTATTAAAATCAATCATAATAATAAGAAGTATCACATAATATATATCTTATTTACATATAAAAATCTTATAGGTATATAAAAGTTATTCCAATAAAAGACACCGAAGATATGCTTTCTTTCTTTATGTGAGTGCCAACACATGACAAAATGGTCATCATCATCGATTGAATGGCTGTCTTTTTCTTATTTGGGCCTTTTTTCAAACTGGAGGGTCCAACGCTTAATTCGGGAGAATGTAACTCTCAACCTTAAAACCATAATTAGGTTGGGGACTTGATTTTGCAGATTACCTTCATTCCTTTTCCTTATTGTTTCCCATGTTTACTTTTCTATATCAAAACTTTGAAAAGTGCTCCATATATACATGGAACTTTTTCACTTCCTAAACCTCCAAGGGCTTCCTCTCTTTGTTGTGTCCTTGTTTTGGGAGGGAAAGAGTTTCATGTCCATGGGGTAGAGAGAGAAAGAAAGAAAAAAGTTCAAATTAGAGAGATGTTGCAGAGAGCTGCAAGCAATGCATACTCATGGTGGTGGGCAAGCCATGTCAGGACAAAGCAATCAAAATGGCTCGAACAAAGCCTTCAAGGTACTAACAAAACCACCACCACCATTTGGGTTTTGGTTTATATTTTTATATAATAAATACAAAATGTTTATCACAATTAATCATAGGTATATGAAGCACCGGTACGCCTAAAATGTTGCCGTGCACGCATTTAGTATGCGG
The DNA here is from genome assembly GCA_025200525.1 of Camellia lanceoleosa. Lineage (NCBI taxonomy): Eukaryota > Viridiplantae > Streptophyta > Magnoliopsida > Ericales > Theaceae > Camellia > Camellia lanceoleosa. Next base: position 136,929,307 of record CM045758.1, on the reverse strand, counting down.
CACGCTGCATCGTATGGTCTGCACGCTGCATCTGCACGCCAAAGGGGGTCTGGTACGTCTGGTACATTTGGGTACGGCATGGGTACGGAGGGGTTACGGAGGGGGTATGCCGGGGCAAAAAATACTCAAAAACTACATGTATACATAGAGAGAGAGAGAGAGAGATAACCTCGTGCTTTAAACATACCATAAACACATCTATAGAGGGAATCGAGAGAGAGAGAGACAGAGCAAATGGAAGAGATCGAACCTGATAGTGTAGAGAGGTGTCGCCTTTGTGTGCTAGGGCAATGAAGGATTCTAGGGTTTTCTCTTCGATCAATCGATCGATCAATCGTCTCTCTCTTTGATCGATCTTCTGTTCACTGTTGATCGATCGTCTTCGTCTCTCTCCTTTCTCTCTCTCTCCGTCTCTCGATCGCCTCTGTTCTCTTGTTCTCTCTCTTCGTCTCTCGATCGCCTTTGCTCTCTCGCCTCTGCTCCTCTTTGTCTTTGACTTCTCTTTCAAAACAAATATATAATATAAGATATATAATATAAGATATATTATATAATTAGTCATACATATAATATATAATAATATAATAAATTTTTATATATAATGTAATTGATCATGTATAATATATAATATAATTGATCATATATAATAAAAAAATATATATTTATTGGCATACCGCAGCCGTATCCGTACCCTATTTTTTTGGGATTTTGCCGTATCGGCGTATCCATACTCGTACCCGTACCGTACTCGTACTCGTACCTGTGCTTCATATACAAAATGTTTGTCATTATTCTATTTGGAAAATGATATTCTTACAGAATTTTTAGATAAAATTTCAAACCAAAATGAAGTGACAATTGCATTCTTTTAAGAATAATGCTAGGATGACTGTGTTTTCTTTGTTATATTGTGTTTAACACCTTATGTGTTGAAAATGTATTAATAACAAATATGAGTGGTGAAATCCTTTAAATTAATACGGTATTGAGACATAATGTGGTAAACATAACATAATAAGAAAACATGGTCATTCTACCATTATTATCCTTGTCATTAATAATAATAAGGATGAACATTTTAATGTTAATGATTGAATATAAATGATATACAATTCTGTATAGAGCGAAAACTAGCAGAAAATTATGAGGGTTGTGACCACCCTGCTAATATATGCCATTTTGTATATAATAAAATGGCCTTCTAAAAAAAAAAAGAAAAGTAAATTGCACTCACCTCCCTTGAGATTTGGAGAAAATATAGTTAATTTAACAATTTTGATAAAATTATATTGATTTCCTTTTTAATAAGGTTAAAGTGATTGAAATTAATGCAGATGATGAGTAAACATTGAAATAAACAAAAATAAATATACACCTTAGTAGAAAAGAAATGACACCATTATTTTTTTCATTCATATGACTAATGAATTACTGATAAAAAATTGTATAATTGTTATGTGAATTAAAACCTCAAGAAAGAGTAGTATAATTATGTCAAAAGTGTAGTGCTAACTATATTTTCTCAAATCTCAAGGATAATTTACCCAAATCTCATTACGTCCCTGATTGTGAAATTTTTATTTATATATGATTACCCTTATAAAGCATTTAGAAAAATGCCTCAGACCCCCAGTCGGGGTCACTGGGGGTCCTCTGCCTAGCCTTTCCATTGGTCCAAAAAAAAAAAACTGTTTTTTTTTTTTTTTTTTTTTGAATTTCGGCCAACCCCAGTGCGCCACGTCACTGGGGGTTGACCCCCACTGGGGGGTCTGAAGCAAAACCGAAGCATTTATATGGACTTGTCTATTATCAAGAAAACAATTCCCATAAAAATATTAGGGTTTGTTGGTAATGTATTTGAAAAAAAATACACCAATGAAAAAGTTTGAAAACATTTATCATTTTTAATTTTATATGAAAATAACTGACCCTTTTTTTATAAAACAAAAGTGTTGTTTTTAAAGTATTTTCCCAAAAATAGATTTCGAAAAAAGTTCGCTAAATAAAATTTTCAAGTTATTCAAAAAAAAAATTTTAAAAAAAAAGAAAGAAAAGAAAGTCCTTAATAATTATTTTACTTTAGTAATTGTAATTCAATTGAAATTTCAATGGTGTTGGAGAATTCAGACCAAATTGATTAACGCTAGCATATTTACCTTTATGTAGGTTTTCATTTTAACATCGTGTATACATTTATTGTTACATTTGTTAGTGTTCTTAAAATTACTGACATTTATCAAACCTGAATAAACTTCAAGTTATCAAAGTTTCTACCAGATTTTGTTGAGAAGCAATATTCGAATATTTTTGTTGAAGTTTATCATTGTCTTCTAATTTTTCTTCCATTTTTTGGGGCGGTTGGTTAAAATCTTATTGCTAAAACACGTTAATTTGATAAACATTTCTTGGAACTTACCCAATCCCAAATGGGTCTATTCTTTATCCATTCCATACCAACAATATTCTATGGAACTGCAGACATGGAAGGAATGGTGGAGAGTATGCTTAAACTCATTGAAGAGGATGGAGACTCCTTTGCCAAGAGGGCAGAAATGTATTATAAGAGAAGGCCAGAGCTAGTAACCTTTGTTGAAGAATCTTACCGAGCTTACCGTGCCTTAGCTGAACGGTATGACCACTTATCTACAGAGTTGCAAAATGCCAACAACACCATTGCTACTGTTTTTCCAGAACGAGCCCAATTAGCAATGGATGAAGAAGACAACTATGGTTCTAGAGCTTCAAAGAATCTTTCACAAGCATCAACAAAGGTTCCAAAGTTTCCAAGTAGAGACTTGAACTTATCACCAGCATCAAAGAAACTGCAAAACAAGGAGTCATTAAAAGAAGTAAATGTTAGTAAAACTGCTTCTACTGAATCTGGTTTGAGCAACTCTGAGGCATTTGATGAGGTTGACAAGCTTCATAAAGAAATTTTGGGCCTACAAACTGTGAAAGAGTATGTGAAGAGCTTTTATGAAAGTGGGCTTGCAAAGTATTGGGAAATTGAGAACCAGACCACAGAACTACAAGAGAGAGTTTTCAACTTGCAAGATGAATTCGGGGTGACCAAGGTCATTGAGGATAATGAAGCTCGAGCTTTAATGGCAGAAGCGGCTCTACAATCATGCGAAGAGGTATTGGCTCAATTGCAGGAGAAACAAGAGAGGTCGAACTCAGAGGCAAGAGCAGAGTACAAAAGGGTTGAGGATGCTCGCGAGAAACTTAGGTCCCTAAAGCACAAGTTTCTTCCTGACCAACAAGCTGATGAAGAAAAGACAAATGTCGAAGATGAATATGGGAAAGAAGGAGAGGAACCACAATGCTTGAACTCAAATGAAGGTGATGTGACACAAGAGAGAGATGAATTGGACACTTTACATGAGAAGATTATGGAGTACTTTGAGGTAGACTCCAAAGAACCTTTCACTGTGACAGATCTAGCAGAGAAGATTAATGAGCTTGTGAGTAAGGTGATTAGCCTGGAAACTTCAGTTTCTTCTCAAACAGCTCTTATAGATAGATTAAGGACAGAAACCGATGATCTTCAATCACAAATTCAGATCTTGGAAGATGATAAGGCAACTCTGATAGATGGCGCAAACACTTTGACCAACAAGTTGAGTGAGATGGAGAAAAAGTTTGATGGACTTCAAGATCTAAACCATAATGTTGAAAAGCAAGGCAACAGCCTCCAATCAGATTTCACTGAAGCTCGTTGTAGTCTTGATCACCTGTCGGAGACACTACATAATATGAAGCCTGATCAAGACTTCAAGTATGTGGAATCATTACAAGAAGAAAAAGAGCTATCTGCTCAAGTCAAAATGCCAGAAGAGATGGAAAAACACAAAGATTTGGAAAGTCCTGGCAAAGAAACAATAGCAGAGGACACAAATGAACAGGTTGTAAGTATTTCTGTCAACACTCGAAAAGAAAAGGAAGAAGAAGAAAAAGTCATTCAAATGCAGTCATATAATGATGATGCAGATACAATTTCTGAGGCACAGGAAGACTCAAAATCATTGGATAAGGTTGATAAACATGGTGTGTTCCAAACAACAGATAATGTTGTCAACGCTGAACCACAAAAGGTGGCAGCAAAGAAAGTCGATGAGCTAAAATGGCGGAGATGCTCCTAAATGGACTTGAGGATAAAGAAGACATTCTTTTAACAGAGTACAGTGTAATTTTGAGAAATTACAAGGACGCTAGGAAGAAGCTCGGTGATGTGCAAAAGAGAAGTCAAGACAGCCTTTGTGAAACGACAGTTCAACTAAGACAACTGAGGAGTGCTATTTCAAAGAGGGATCAAGAAATTAAGTCCTTGCGTCAAAAACTGAATCTTTTGCAAGAAAGTTTTGCTGAAAATAAGGATTTGATAGAAGACAACCAACCTGTCTCTATTCTTCTTCCTCCTGAAAAGGAGGAGGAAAAAGAAGAAATCAAATTGGTTTTAATCGACCAGCCTCAATACATCTCACCAATTGAAGAAAAGCTTCGAAAGAATATTGATGCACTTCAGGGCGACAACTTGGATTTCTGGTTAAAATTTAGCACTTCATTCCACCAGATACAAAAATTTAAAACCAGGTTCCAGGATTTACAATCTGAAATAGCAAAACTCAAGGAAAAAGAAAAGTTAAATCTAGCAGGAAGTGCTACAACAGACATAAAATCAGATGTCTGGCCACTATACAAGCACATGAGAGAAATACAGACTGAACTAACACTCTGGATGGAACAAAGTGCATTGCTGAAAGATGAACAGCAGCACAGATTCTCATCGTTGTGTAGCATCCAGGAAGAGATAACAAAAGCATTGAAAGCAAGTGCGGAAGAAGAAGAAATGACGTTCACTAGTCATGAAGCATCAAAGTTCCAAGGTGAGGTTTTAAACATGAAACAAGAGAATAACAAGGTTGGAGATGAATTGCAAGCATGTTTAGATCAGGTAAGTGCACTTCAAAAAGAAATTGAGAAGACTCTCGCAACGTTGGATGATGAATTTCAGCTCTCTACATCAAAGAGCAACAATCAATCACAAGTGAAGCAGTCCACAGGCCGGCCTCGAGTTCCTTTACGGTCATTCATCTTTGGGACTAAATCAAAGAAGAAGTCATCAATCTTCTCCCGGATTAATCAAAAAATGAACCATGATCTTAGAGATGGACTTCCAATGTAAACTATTATTTTGATTCAGATTGTTTTTCCCGTTTTCTCATTCCTCAGTGTGTTTTTAGGGATGATAGTGGGGTGGATACAAAGGGTTTTCTTATTTATTTATAAACTGAGAGGTATTTGTATTGTTGTATAAAAATAGACATTGTTCAAAGTTTGGATGTATCAAAATAAGGACTTCTTAGCCATTATAGATTACATTCTTTTTATTTCATTTGGGTTATTCTGAATCTTAATGGTACCATGGGATCATTAAAATCTAGGATAAACTACCAATAGGTCCTACTTTGGAGACTTATTACCCAATAGGTCCTACTTTGGAGACTTATTACCCATTAAGTCCTATTTGATATAATTTATTAAGTGATAAAGATAAATTTATCAGTCTTTTTTTTTTTTTTTTATGAATAATTTTATAGTGATAAATTTATCAGTCTCTTTGTTTTATGAATAAATTTTTAGTGATAAATTTATCACTCTCTTGTTTTTATAGTGTTAAATTTATTAGTTAGGACCTGTAAGTAAATAAGTCTAGTTAACAGGACTAATTGGTAAGTACTCCTAAAATCTATCAGTAATACAATCAATTTTTGAAGTGTCAACAGGCATTTGCGATCATCCATGCAAAAAACAATTAGGAGAACAATACAAAGATCACCTACAGTTGCTTCAGAACATCTCATAGAACTAGAATTGCAAAGGACCATGGAACTAGAATTGCAAACGTCCAACATTTCGTCTTATGATTTGTTTAGCAATCCTTTAATTAGATTTTCCTTGGAACTATTATAAAGTTGACTAAGAAATACTTTACCTCATTCATTTATCCACAAATATAATTGATTCTATCAAAAGAGTTATCTAGTGAGGCTCTCTTACTTAACAACCTCTTTGAAATCAAATATCATCCATCTAAATTTACTTCCCAAACCATGCAAATTGTGATTACTAATCATACATTTGACCGAATACGACTAGCAACACACGTTTCACTTATTTTGAAAAAAAAAAAAAAAAAAATCCATTATATATGAAACATGAGTTAAGAATTGCTGAAGATCAACCTGCTTTCATCTCTTTTTGCATTCGCAATGACCTGAGCTCTGATCGTTCCTAGCTGGAACTTGATATATTGAATTAACTGAACTCCAAAGCCTACTTGGAAATTCTTCCCCTGAAGTCTAACTTGATGAGACACAAAATTTAAATTTTTTTGCAATGTGTCATAAATTTGTTATATATGAAACGTGAAAGATGAAATTCATTAAATCAATACATTAATGATACATGAGATTTTATTAAAAATTCAGGTGCAAAATTAAAGCACCATATTATTATTGAAGTTAAATTTAAATTATTGAAGTTATTTATGGTTTGGAGGCATAATTGAGGGTGTAAACAGTTCAACTTGATCAAGATTGTGGATGATGGGCATGGCTCACACAGCCTAGGACAGCCCAACCCAAAACTACCTTGGATGGCCCAAACAGACATTTAGTTACAATCTAGCAGGTGGAACTCAATAGTAGGCCCACCGAAGAACCCCCGTTGATCTAGGCCCTGTGACACTTAGACGCCGTTAGGCAGGGAGTTAATCACGTGGCAGACAAAGATCCTGCAGAGTTATTGAGCCTAGGCATCAAGCATTAAATAAAGCTATCATGACGTTAAATGCAACAAGACCTCTCGTTCCTAGGTATAGTGAAATTGCCATGGCCAACAGCAAGTAGACCGTAGACTTTCGGCCAATAAGACAACTTGAATGGATAAGGAAATGATTAGTAGAGGATAGAAGGAAGCTTGTGAAGAACGCAAAGGACAACAAGCAACTAACTCTCTCTCTCTCTCTCTCTCACAACTTTCTTTATCAATTCCAATCTAACTTGATTGTTAGAGCGTCCACAGGGAGAAACCATTCCAACCTTCGTACCTTCCCACTAGACTTCTTTGCAGGCACGCATTAAGGAGACAAAGGCCAACAGACCCATGGAGCACGTTGATCAGTCCGACCCACCTTCTATTGACAGCATATCCTATCAGTTGGCGCTGTCTATGGGAAGCACCCCTGGTTGACAGTTGTGTTCATTGTCCCTGGGAGAAGTTCCCCTATCACCCATCTTCTACGTCAGAGTAGATGGTTACAACAAGATCCATGGCTTCACAATACGATGTTGGTAACGCCCAAGCTGAGTCCTTCAACCCAAACAACCCACCTCTGTATTTCATAGAACTCATTAACAGCATCACTCGACTAGCAGAACAAAACCAAGCCCTGGTTAACGCTTTGCTCCAGCTTGATTTACCTATCTCTCCTTCACCACCACAAGAAATCCCCCCAAACCTGGCAAAGACACACCATCATCACTCTTTCCCACCACATGTGTCCCAAGGATTGTTTCTGCCCTTCGTTCCACAACCTCAACCGTCGAATCTTGAAGATCTGTGCGCCCCTCATCCGAGCTCGCAGCTTCACCAAGATAGACCACCGCTCTTTCACAATCACCCTCCACAGCACCACGCTGCTATCTATGAAGAAGAAGCTAGCTGTGTTCAAATCCTGATTCATGCTAGAGGGTGGGACGCAGAACTATGGGTCATAAAGCTCCAGCTCCAAGGGGTCATGCAGAACAAACCTTCTTCCACTGTCAACTCCCCCTTTATTGCTTCTATCAGAGACAAAGCTCTACCCCTTAAGTTCAAAATGCCGTCGATTGACACCTTTGACGATACCACCGATCCGATCGACTACGTGGAAGCATATCAGACACTCATGATCCTCTATATCTTTCCAGACAAAATCATGTGTCGTGCTTTCCCCGTCACGTTAAAAGAGTCGGCACAACTCTAGTTTAGTAGCTTCCACCAGACTCTATCACTTCCTTTCACCAGCTCAGTGAATCTTTCTTAAGTCATTTCATTGGTGCCTAACGGCAGTGACATCCGGCGACTCAGTTGCTAAATATTTGGCAGACGGAAGGGGAATTGCTATGTAGCTTTGTCACCCGTTTTAATATAGAGGCCCAACAGGTGGAGGAGAACAATGACAAGGTCATTCTCACGACCTTTATGGTTGGCTTGCCCCATTGAATTTCCTCTTTTCCTTTACCAAAAATCCTCCGACCACCATGGCCACCCTGCTTTCCAAAGCCTAAAAATACGTGAACGCCGAAGACTCTCTGGCAGCTCACCAAGATTCCACATTTAAAACCCCATAATCCAAGGAGAAGAGAAAAGAATATGAGCCCAGACACTCACAATACACTCACCAACCTCCTTAATATACAGACTGACCCCCACGCTTTGACCGACCAGCTCCTACCGTCCACTTGGTCGGTTCAAACGATACACCCCTCTGAACTCACCTGTGGAGCAAGTTCTGAACAAATTCAATGTGACTATAATCTCAAATGGCCCCAACCATCAAGATCTCCCTCCAGTCGGCAGGACCAATCCAAGTATTACTGTTTCTATCGTGACCACGACCATAACACTGAAGAATGTGTCAACCTTAAAGACTAGGTCAATGAATTGATCCAGTAAGGGCGCCGAAACTAATTCACCACAGTTCGTCCCCACCAAAAAGCTAGGACCGATCCCCCATGACACAACGACAGACGTACTCCTCCTAGGCAGCTCGAATAACCTAGGTGAAATGATGACAGGGCTCAACAACAATCCCGAGCACAAGGCGGGCCTGCACCTCCATTGGGCGAGATCAGGGTCACCGCGAGAGGACTCGCGTGCGATGGACCATCTCGGTTAGCACAACGAGCTAAACTTAGAAAGATTAGACAAGGCTCAGATAAGCAAGTGGCAACGGTGGAACGACCCTACAAGCAACCCAAACAATGGTCGAAGCCGGTCACCTTCACGGATGTAGATTGTGCAGGTGTTCGCTACCCTCATGACGACCCCCTGGTCATTTCTGCTCTCCTATCAAACTACAAAGTCAGGTGAGTACTTGTCGATAATGGCAGTTCCTTAGACATCATCTTCCTTAATGTCTTCCAACAACTCAAGGTCGGGAAAGAAAAGTTGTCGCACCTACAAACCCCTTTGGTTGGATTCACTAGGGATCGGGTGACCTCCATAGGCTCCATAGACCTTCCAATCACCATCGGAGAATATCCATGGCAGTCCACCAAACTCTGCACCTTCCTCGTTGTGGACTGTCCTTTTGCTTCCAATATTATACTTGGACGCAAAGCTTTCAACGCCCTCCAAGCTGTAATATCTACTTATCATTTGGCCATAAAGTTTTCGATTGACCAGAGGGTCGACACTATGAGAGGTGAGTAGACGGTAGCTAGACAATGCTACGTAGCCTTGTTAAAGGAGGTCAAGATGAGGGAAACTATGATCATCGAAGGCCTTGATGTTAGGGACGAAGAGGAACTAATTAGCAGGGAACTAGTAGAAGAACTAGTCGAAGTACCCATTGATTCTACCGACCCAACAAAGATTGGCAGCCAGCTGTCCTCTCAGGCCAAGGCTGACCTTACAGCTCTCTTAGTCGAGTACAATGATGTCTTTGCTTGGACTCATTTGGACATGCCAGGTATTGATTCTTCTTTTATTACTCATCGCCTTAGCATTGAGCCCCAGTTCTAGCCGTTCTGACAAAAGCAGCGCATTTTCCATCCAGAGCGTAATAATCTCATCGCTGTAGAGGTAGATAAGCTATTGAAGGCCCAATTCATAAAAAAACATGGACTATCCCAAGTGGTTATCCAACATAATCTTGGTTCACAAAAGTAACGGCAAATAAAGACTTTGCGTCGACTACTCTGACCTCAACCGAGCTTGCCCCAAAGATAACTATTCACTACCTAGGATAGATCTATTGGTCGATGCAATAGCAAGCCATCAGATACTTAGTTTCATGGATGCATTTTCAAGCTATAACCGTGTGATATCCCTGTTCCGCAATATGTTAATTAGTCCTTAATATGAGCATGATTATGTGTTTAATAAGATTTTGTGTGCCATTATGTGAAAATATGTGGTTTTGAATTTCTACCTGTTTGCCGTAGGAATATCTGTTCGATTAGCTGCTTTGGAAATTAAATTGAAGGCCTTATCGGCCACAGAACCCGAAATTGATTACGCCTTAGTGATTAGCGTAATTTTTAAAGCCTACGGTGAAATTTAATTGAAAATTGATTCGGATCAAATTTATTAGATTTAATTGATGTCATAATGCTCAAGTTATTTAATATTAAAAATTTGCATTAGTGGAATTTATGTAAAGAAGGACACCACACTCAATTCCCTCATTTGAGCTCAAAAATCAGATTTGTGCCTTAGAATAGAGAGAGGGTCGGCTATAGAGAGAGAAAGGGAATGAATTGTGTAATCTTGGCTCAAGGTTTGGGAATTTGAAGATTTAACTCAAGAATTGACTAGAGCTTGGGTGTTTAAAGCTTCTAGGTGAGTGATCAACCCTTGACTCATGAATTTTAATTTGTATTTTGTAGATTCAAAGATGAATGATGAGAAAGAGCATGTATTGAGTTGGTCTTGGTGAATTTAAAGGCAATAGAGGCATGCATGTATGTAATTACTTTGAATTTGCATGTTTAAGCACCAAATGTTTCATCCATGTAAGTTTTTAGTTGAAGATCATGCTCTTGACCATCTCTTCATCACATAAGTTAAGAATGAGGGTTATATGTCACATGCATGCGCCATTCACAAAGGTGTAAGTGTCGAAGACATGAAATTGTAATGTTGATAATGAATTTGGTGGAAAATGAGCCATGCATGTGTTTGATTTACGGAATTGACCTTCAAAATGTTGTAATTTGATGTTGGTATCATGTTAGCATAAATATATATGAAATTTGAGCCATGGCATGCAAGAAATGTTGGTTAAAGTGTTGAATTCGAGCTCAAGAACCATTCTGGAAAACCCAGAATTTTTGATGTCTGCCGCTCGAGCGGGGGAACCGCCGCTCGAGCGGGGATTTTGAGCTCCTAGTATTTTCTTGCAGGGATGGTGTCCGCTCGAGCGAGGAAGTTCACGATCGAGCGGGGAGCTATGTAGGATGAACTTCTACTCAAGCGTCCGAGTTCACGATCGAGCGTAAAATTGATACAACCAGCACTTTTGCAAACCTAATGGGTCTGCTCAAGCGGGGAATCCCACGCTCGAGTGGGGACCCTGTTTTTTGAAATTTTTAAAATGTATTATGTGTTTCGTTTTCCGTTCTCTTTCACTTGCAAGCACTCTTAGGCGTGCATTAAGCATTGTAATTGAGTTAAAGAGATAAGAATAAAGCCTAAAGAGGAATATGTGAATTAAAGAATGGATTGAATCATTTGCGACCCATATGTGCTATATGATGTGTAGGGTCAAGCTCCAGGGCAAATCCATAAGCCGATCACTGTGAGTAATATCTTAATAAAATATTTGAATTATGTTGTTGTCCAACTGTTTACTTCTATGTAAGTTTTGTAAATTCATTAATTTGAATGGTGGACAACGATTGACAAGAATGATTGGGCCGAAGGCCGATTGACATGAATGATTGGGGGGAAGGCCGATTGACAAGAATGATTGGGCCAAAGGCCGATTGACATGAATGATTGGGTCAAAGGCCGATTGACCTGAATGATTGGGCCGGAGGCCGATGGACATAAATGATTGGGCCGAAGGCCGATTGACATAATCGATTGGGCTGAAGGCCGATTGATACAAGTGATTGGGCCAAAGGCCGTCTATTGTAACTGTTTCAAAGATTGCTTATGTATCTTCCTTATTTAATATTATTCACTGGGATTTCGCTCACGTTCATTCATGTACATGTAGGTAAGCCAAGGGATGTCTAGAACCAGCCTCGGTGAAATTATGAGAAACAGTCAAAGTTTTGAGGAGTTAGTCCAAATGTCTCACGCACGAGACTGTCTTCGCCTTCATCCTTTGTTGATAGTTTTGTTATGATGGCGAAAGCATTAGACTATTTTTGTATATAAGTCTTGGGTTCGACTGACTGAAACTTGTATGATCCTGTTTGTACAGTGTTCTGTGTTAGTTCATAGTTTGATATGAGTTATTAACATATAAATGTTTGGAATGTTATGGTGTGCATATAAGCACAGCTCTATGAACAAAGTTTTAAATTTGCTTCCGTTTGGCCCCTTTACTCTGATGAGTTTTGTTTTAATTGGAGTTGAGGCCGTGGGTGATCTCTTGATTACTGGCCGGTTATGGCCCTAACCCATAGGGGTGGGTTCGGGTTGTGATAGAGTGGTATCAGAGCACGAGTTAATAACTCACACACTTGTCCAAAAGAGCAATAAGCGTCTAGAAAAGATCTAGGATGCATTCATGTGATAAGTATGAATCTGAAAGCATCAAGAATTCGTTTAACTGTTAAATGCGAACAACTATGTGTTATAAGTTTGTGAACAACTGGCATTTCAAATCATTTGATTAGGTATGCTCCTTAGTATATGCATACTTGTGTATCTTTTGTATAAAGTATAATGCAAATTTAATTAGATAGTGAGAACAAGAGGTGATGAGATAGAGGAATCTTCTACTGCCAGATTGGATAGAATGGAAAGACTGATTCAGGAAATGGCAGAGACATTGAGGCAACAACAGGAATGGCAGCAACAGTGGCAGCAGCCACATCCTCCATCTCCACCGTCGGCACCTCCTGTGCTAGATAATCAGAATGATGACCGAATCATAGCTCTCACCAAAGAGTTTAAGAAAATGAAACCACCACAGTTCCATGGTGGATTAGATCCTTTGAAAGCGGAAGCTTGGGTTCTCGGCATCGAAAAACTGTTTGAAGTGTTCCCGCGTTTGGAGGCACAGAAAGTGCTTCTAGCCACCTTTACGCTAGAAGACGAAGCAAGAAGATGGTGGATATTAATGCGTGAGAATTACAAAGATGCTGATTGGGCAAAATTTCTAGAAATTTTCTATGACAAGTACTTCCCGCAGTGTGTCCGGGATAGGAAGGTGGCAGAATTCATGGAACTGAAGTAAGACAGTATGATTGTAGCCGAGTATGAGGCCAAATTCACTGTATTGGCCAGGTTTGCGCCACACGTGATTGATACAGACTATAAGAAGGCGAGACATTTTGAAGGCAGGCTTCGAAGCGACATTCTAGAGAGGGTGAATGTCTTGAAGCTGGAAACCTACATTGAGGTACTAGACAGGGCCATAATATCATAAGCTAATATAGCTAGACAAACTAAACCGACAACTGACTGGAAGGGTAGTAAAAGGCAGGGCTTTTTTTCAAAGAAGAAGTTTTCAAAGAAGCAACATACGGGCTCCTCGAATACTTCAAATTCTTCCCGAGATACAACCCTGTTGTGTACTATTTGTAGTAACAAGCATCGTGGGGTTTATTACCATGTGTTAGGAGCTTGTTTTAATTGTGGTAGACAGGGGCATATGGCCAGAGATTGCAAATAGAACAGTGGAAAATTTGCTGCTAGTTCGAGAGCATCAGTCCCAAAACCAAGAAATGCTACGAGATCTACTCCCGCCGGAGATATCGTGAGACAAGGGAGAGTCTTTGCGCTTGCTCTGGGCAATACCCAGAATGCCAACGCAGTTTTCTCAGATACTATTTCTATATGTAATTAGAATGCCTTTGCGTTAATTGACTCTGGATCAATACACTCATTTGTAACATGTGCATTTGCATCTAGACTGAATAGACCTCTAGAATTACTGCCATATCTGCTATGTGTGTCTGCTCCATCTGGGAAATCTGTATTGTGTGAATCCATATACCGGTTTTGTGACATGCATATTGAGGATGCTATCCTATATGTAGATTTATTGCCCTTGAACTTTAGGCATTTTGATGTAATTTTGGGCATGGATTAGTTGAACAAATATTGTGCCATCATTGATTGTGTGACAAAACGGGTTATGTTTAAACAACCAGAACATAAGGAAATTGTGTTTGTGGGTAATGGAGTAGTGCCTCCACCTTATTTGATATCTGCAATGAAAGTATGTAAACAAATCAAGAAGGGGTGCCAGGGTTATTTGTGCTATGTGTTGTTTGAACAATCCGTGAATGTTGAGTTGAATGATATCCCTATTATTAGAGAATTTCCAAATATGTTTCCAAATGAATTACCAGGGGAATTGATAGATAGGGAGATAGAGTTTATTATTGAAACTTGGCCAGGCACCTAGCCTATTTCCAAGACTCCCTACAGAATGGCCACTGCCGAAATGAAAAAATTGAAAGAACAGTTACAAGACCTGCTTGACAAAGGGTTTATTCGACCTAGCACTTCGCCTGGGGGTGCACCGGTATTATTTGTGAAAAAGAAGGATGGAACCCTACGCCTATGCATTGATTATCGGGAATTGAACAAGGTAACAATAAAGAACAAATATCCCCTACCCCGTATTGATGACTTATTTGACTAGTTGCAGGGATCACAGGTGTTTTCTAAGATTGATTTGAGATCCGGGTATCATCAACTGAAAGTTAAAGCAGAAGATGTTGAGAAAACTGCATTTAGAATGAGGTATGGACATTTTGAGTTCCTTGTTATGCCATTTGGAGTGACTAATGCTTCGGCAGCATTTATGGACTTAATGAACCAAATTTTTAAAGCCTACCTTGACGAATTTGTTGTGGTTTTTATTAATGATATTTTGATATACTCCAAGAATAGACTTGAACATGAACATCACTTGAGAACTATCCTGCAAATACTTAGAGAAAGGAAATTGTTTGCTAAACTAAAGAAATGTGAGTTTTGGTTGGATGAAGTTATCTTCTTAGGGCATGTGATTAACAAGGAAGGGATTTCAGTGGACCCACAGAAAATAGAGGCGATTGTGAATTGGCCTACACCAACCAATGTAACAGAAGTCCGCAGTTTTATGGGTTTAGCTGGGTACTACAGGAGGTTTGTGAAAGATTTCTCGAAAATAGCTGTGCCTCTTACCCAACTGATACGCAAGGGGCAACCTTTTGAGTGAAACGATGAAAGAGAATCAGCCTTTTATGAATTGAAAACAAGATTGACCCCTGCACCAATTTTGACACTACCTTCAAGTACAAAGAATTTTGTAATTTTCAGTGATGCATCTTATAAAGGTTTGGGTTGTGTGTTAATGCAGAATGGAAAGGTTATTGCTTACGCCTCCCGGTAGTTGAGGCCACACGAGAAGAATTATCCAACATATAACCTAGAATTGGCCGCAGTTGTTTTTGCTTTGAAAATCTGGCGGCATTATCTGTATGGAGCAAAGTGTGAAGTTTACACGGATCACAAAAGTTTAAAATACTTTTTCACACAGAAAGAGTTGAATATGCGGCAGAGGAGATGGCTGGAGTTAATAAAGGATTATGATCTGGAGACTCAATATCACCCCGGGAAAGCTAATACAGTCGCTGACGCCTTGAGTAGAAAATCAACGGGGAGTATGGCTTGTTTGCTTACTGAACAGAAAGAGATCTTGCAAGATTTTGAAAAATCTGAAATTGAAGTGGTAATGTGTGAATAGGGCGGACTGATAGCCGTTATTACAGCCGAGCCGGCAATCATTGACGAAATCAAGCAGAAGCAGAAAGAGAATGAATTCCTCAAGAAAGTGATTGATGAATTTGAGACAAGTCCGAAAGCAGAGTTTGGCATTGAGAATGAAGTGTTAAGATTTCAGAACAGAATGTGTGTCCCAGATATTCCGGAACTAAAGAAGAGGGTTTTGGATGAAGCCCACAGATCTGTGTTTGCTATGCATCCGGGTAACAATAAATGTATCGGGATTTGAAACAAACTTCTTGGTGGCCTAAAATGAAGAAAGAAATTGCAGAATATGTGTCCAAATGTCTTCAGTGTCAGCAAGTCAAAGCTGAACATCAGAAACCAGGCGGTCTACTTCAACCTCTCCCTATTCCTGAATAGAAGTGGGAACATGTGACTATGGATTTCGTTGTTGGCCTACCTCGGACCTCTCGAGGTGTGGATTCTATTTGGGTTGTAGTTGATAGACTGACTAAATCTGCACATTTTCTACCAGTTAGAACCACGTTTAATGCTTATAGACTGGCTACCATTTATGTTGATGAGATTGTCTGTTTACACGGAGTTCCGGTATCCATTATGTCGGATAGAGATCCGAAATTTGTATTTAGATTGTGGAAAAGTTTACAGGAAGCTATGGGGACAGAACTTAGGTTCAGTACTGCATTCCATCCACAGACAGATGGGCAATTAGAACGAACAATACAGACTTTGGAAGATATGCTTCGAATGTGTGCTTTAGATTTTCAGGGGAGTTGGGAAGACTATTTGCCACTTGTAGAATTTGCGTACAATAACAGCTTCCATTCCAGCATCGGTATGGCACCGTATGAGGCTTTGTGTGGTAGGTGGTGTAGATCACCAATTTGTTGGACAGAAGTCAAGGATTGAGCTTTACTTGGGCCTGAAATTGTGCAAGACACTTCTGAAAAGATCAAAACCATTCGGCAAAGGCTCAAAACAGCTCAGGATCGACAAAAGAATTATGCAGATGTTTGAAGAAGACCTCTTGAGTACGAGGTCAGTGACCACGCGTTTATCTGTGTGTCCCCAATGAAAGGCCAAGTCAGGTTTGGAAAGAAGGGTAAGTTATCGCCCCGTTACATTGGGCCGTTTCAGATTTTGGAAAGGCTTGGTCCAGTTGCTTATAAAGTCGCTTTGCCATCAGGATTCAAACAAATCCATAACGTGTTTCATGTGTCTATGTTGAGAGGTTATCTCCAAGACCCGTTCCATGTGATTGATTATCACCGGATAGCTATTGATGAAAATATGGAATATGTCGAATGGCTGGAATGAATTGTTGATCGACAAGTGAAGCAACTGAGAAGCAAGTCCATCGCAATGGTGAAAGTGGAATGGAAAGAACATTATAGGACGGATGCTACATTGGAAAAAGAGGAGGAAATGCGACTACGTTATCTACATTTGTTTCTCGATGAAGGTAAAATAAGTTTGGAGGACCAAACTTCCTAAAGAGGGGAAGACTGTGATATCCCTGTTCCGCAATATGTTAATTAGTCCTTAATATAAGCATGATTATGTGTTTAATACGATTTTGTGTGCCATTATGTGAAAATATGTGGTTTTGAATTTTTATCTGTTCACCGTAGGAATATCTGTTCGATTAGCTGCTTTGGAAATTAAATTGAAGACCTTATCGGCCACAGAACCCGAAATTGATTATGCCTTAGTGATTAGCGTAATTTTTAAAGCCTACGGTGAAATTTAATTGAAAATTAATTCGGATCAAATTTATTAGATTTGATTGATGTCATAATGCTCAAGTTGTTTAATATTAAAAATTTACATTAGTGGAATTTATGTAAAGAAGGGCACTACACTCAATTCCATCATTTGAGCTCAAAAATCAGATTTGTGCCTTAGAATAGAGAGAGGGTCGGCTATAGAGAGAGAAAGGGAGAGAATTGTGTAATCTTGGCTCAAGGTTTGGGAATTTGAAGATTTAACTCAAGAATTGACTAGAGCTTGGGTGTTTGAAGCTGCTAAGTGAGTTATCAACTATTGACTCATGAATTTTAATTTGTATTTTGTAGATTCAAAGATGAATGATGAGAAAGAGCATGTATTGAGTTGGTCTTGGTGAATTTAAAGGCAATAGAGGCATGCATGTATGTAATTACTTTGAATTTGCATGTTTAAGCACCAAATGTTTCATCCATGTAAGTTTTTAGTTGAAGATCATGCTCTTGACCATCTCTTCATCACATAAGTTGAGAATGAGGGTTATATGTCACATGCATGTGCCATTCACAAAGGTGTAAGTGTCGAAGACATGAAATTGTAATGTTAGTAATGAATTTGGTGGAAAATGAGCCATGCATGTGTTTGATTTATGAAATTGACCTTCAAAATGTTGTAATTTGATGTTGGTATCATGTTAGCATAATATATGTGAAATTTGAGCCATGGCATGCAAGAAATGTTGGTTAAAGTGTTGAATTCAAGCTCAAGAACCATTCTGGAAAACCCAGAATTTTTGTTGTCCACTCGAGCGGGGGAACCGCTGCTCGAGCGGGGATTTCGAGCTCCCAATATTTTCTTGCAGGGATGGTGTCCGCTCGAGCGGGAAGTTCACGCTCGAGCGGGGAGCTATGTAGGATGAACTTCCGCTCGAGCGTCCGAGTTCACAATCGAGCATAAAATTGATACAACCAGCACTTTTGCAGACCTAATGGGTCCGCTCGAGCGGGGACCTTGTTTTCTGAAAATTTTAAAATGTATTCTGTGTTTTGTTTTCCGTTCTCTTTCACTTGCAAGCACTCTTAGGCATGCTTCAAGCATTGTAATTGAGTTAAAGAGATAAGAATAAAGCCTAAAGAGGAATATGTGAATTAAAGAACGGATTGAATCGTTTGTGACCCATATGTGCTATATGATATGTAAGGTCAAGCTCCAGGGCAAATCCACAAGCCGATCATTGTGAGTAATATCTTAACAAGATATTTGAATTATGTTGTTGTCTAACTATTTACTTCTATGTAAGTTTTGTAAGTTCATTAATTTGAATGGTGGACAACGATTGACAAGAACGATTGGGCCAAAGGCCAATTGACATGAATGATTGGGCCGAAGGCCGATTGACATAAACGATTGGGCTGAAGGCCGATTGATACAAGTGATTGGGCTAAAGGCCGTCTGCTGTAACTGTTTCAAAGATTGCTTATGTATCTTTCTTATTTGATATTATTCACTGGGTTTTTGCTCATGCTCATTCATGTACATGTAGGTGAGCCAAGGGATGTCTAGAACTAGCCTCGGTGAAATTATGAAAAATAGTCAAAGTTTTAAGGAGTCAGCCCAAACGTCTCACGCACAAGACTGTCTTCGCCTTCGTCCTTTGTTGATAGTTTTGTTATGATGGCGAAAGCATTAGACTATTTTTGTATATAA
The DNA here is from genome assembly GCA_025200525.1 of Camellia lanceoleosa. Taxonomy (NCBI): domain Eukaryota; kingdom Viridiplantae; phylum Streptophyta; class Magnoliopsida; order Ericales; family Theaceae; genus Camellia; species Camellia lanceoleosa. The sequence continues at coordinate 136,910,185 of CM045758.1, read as the reverse complement.
GTCTTGGGTTCGACTGACTGAAACTTGTATGATCCTGTTTGTACAGTGTTCTTTGTTAGTTCATAGTTTGATGTGAGTTATTAACATATAAATGTTTGGAATGTTATGGTGTGCATATAAGCACAGTTCTATGGACAAAGTTTTAAAGTTGCTTCCATTTGGCCCCTTTACTCTGATGAGTTTTGTTTTAATTGGAGTTGAGGCCGTGGGTGATCTCTTGATTACTGGCCGGTTATGGCCCTAACCCATAGGGGTGGGTTCGGGTCGTAACAAACCAGATCTGAATGCTCGCAGCTGATCAGGAGCACACATCTTTCATTACTAATAGGGGGGACTTACCATTACCGCGTGATGTCATTTAGTCTGAAAAATATAGGAGCCACTTACCAACGATTGGTTAATGTCGTTTTCAAAAATCAGATAGCTAGGAACATGGAGGTCTATGTTGATGACATGCTAGTCAAAAGCAAACTCTCCTCAGACCACTTAACAGACCTGCGAAAGGCCTTCTAGGCCTTGCGCAAGTACAAAATGAAGCTAAACCCAGAGAAGTGTGCCTTTGGCGTCAGGTTTGGTAAGTTCTTGGGGTTCATGGCTAGTCATAGGGGCATTGCGGCCAATCCAAAAAAGATTAAGGCCTTAATAAAAATACAATCTTCCAAAACTGTAAAGAAGGTTTAGCGACTCACTAGTAAAGTAGCTGCCCTCAATTGTTTCATTTCACGAGCAACCGATAAGTGTCTTTTATTCTTCAAGGTGCTTAGGAAGGTGTTTGACTGGAACACCAAGTCCGATGAGGCATTCCAACAACTAAAATAGTGCATGGCCAACCCTTCTCTCCTTTTTCAAGCAATTCAAGGGGAGACCCTCTTCCTCTACTTAGCTATTTCCAATACCGTGGTCAGTGCTACCCTAATCAAAGAGGAAGACTTAGTCCAATGCCCGGTTTACTATATCAGCTGTGCACTTTGGGGGGCATAACAAAACTATCCCTTGTTAGAGAAAATGGCTCTAGCTTTGGTCACTACCTCCAAATGCCTCCGACCCTACTTTCAAGCCCACTCCATAGTGGTCCTCACTGACCAGCCTTTGAAAAATGTTATGCAACAACCAGAGTCTTCAGTTAGGCTCATGCAGTGGTCTGTTGAATTATGCTAGTACGAGATCTCTTACCGACCTCGAATAGCTATCAAAGGCCAGGTTATTGCAGACTTTATCTTGGAGTTCACCAATCTTACTCCTCCACCAGCACACGTCATTCCCGAGGCAGTTGACCCCCACTCCTGAACTCTTAGTGTTGACGGTTTATATAGAAAAGAGGGTAGTGGAGCTAGCTTAATCCTCACCACCCTAGAGGGTGAGTACTTCAAGTGTGCCCTCTAATTCCTGTTTGCTGCAAGTAATAACGAGAATGAGCATGAGGCTCTAATAGAAAGTCTTCGACTGGCCAAAGACATTGGGATAGACCATCTCCAAGTGTCTAGTGATTCCCGATTGGTTGTCGAATAGATAACTAGCGAGTTCGACATAAAGGAGGAAACAATGCGATCATATAGAGACATCGCTCTTTCCTTCATCGGCCTCTTTAATAGTTTCCACATCAAGCATATCCCAAGTTCAGAGAACTCTCAAGCAGATGAAATGGTCCAGTTAGCCTTGGCAGACCAATCAGATCTTAGTCACGGCATCCAAATTGAATACCTAACCTACCTAGCAGTTTCACCAGATTAACAAGAGCTCCACTTACTCTAGGACGAGCCTATCCCATAGGCCCAAGACATCATCCCGTTTTTAGAACAGGGAATGCTACCAGAAAATAAGTAGGAGGCCGACAAGGTCAGGGTTCGGTCGTCTAATTATGTCATTATCCATGGCATCTTGTATAAGTGGGGATTCTCACGGCTATACCTCAGATGTCTAAATGTTGATTAAGCTACCTATGTGATGAGAGAAATACATGAAGGAGTTTATGGAAACCACTTAGGGGGACGGTCTTTGGCCCATAAAATTCTCCGTACGGACTACTTCTGGCCCATGCTCAGTCAAGGCGCCACTGATTTTGTGCTCAAATATGACAAATGCCAATGTTTTGCCAATATCCCTCACGCCCCTCCAATAGAATTGATCACACTCAGCAGTCCTTATTCTTTCGCCAAGTGGGGAATCGACCTAATCGCTCATTTGCCCATTGGCAAAGGCCAAGTCAAGTTCGTTGTGGTTGCCATTGACTATTTTACCAAGTGGGTGGAAGCAAAGCCTCTTACTAAGATCACTAAGCAAAATACCACCAAGTTCATATGGCAAACAATAGTCTGCTGATTCGGGATCCCTCAAGCCATTGTGTCAGATAATGGCAAACTATTTGACAATGCCAAATTCAGGAAATTTTATGAGAATCTCAACATTCGGACATGTTTTTCCTCTCCTGGCCATTCCCAAGCTAATAGGCAAGTTGCAATCACCAACTGGTCCCTGTTGAAGATTATCAAGACCAAGTTGGAAGCTGTCAAAGGTCTCTGGGCAGAAGAGTTACCGAATGTACTCTGGGCATATCAAACGACGGTGCAAACCCCCATAGGAGAGACCTCCTTCTGCTTGACATATGGTGCCGAAGTGGTCATCTATGTGGAAATCGGCTTGCCGACCTCTCGAGTCATGCACCTGAACCTAGAACTCAACAACAAGCTACGAAGGGCCGACCTTGACTTCATCAAAGAACTCTGAGAGACAGTTGTTGTCAAACAAGACTCCTACTAACAACGGATGCGATAGCACTATAACCGCAAAGTCAAACCCAGGGAGTTCGCAGTAGGAGACTTGATCCTATGAGATGTAACTCTCGCCACCAAAAACCCGACTGAGGGCAAGCTAGCAGCTAAGTGGGAAGGACCTTACATTGTCAAATCTCGGCCGCGTCTAGGCACTTACCGTCTGCAAGATATAAAGGGAGACCTCCCTTATCCATGGAATGCTGAGCACTTGAAGCGGTATTTCTAGTAAAATGGAGTCTTTCTCTGTTATACTGTTCATTTTGATGTTCGGACCATTTGTTCATTTTTGTCATTTCAATACAATATGTAAGTTTATAATGACAGGACTGTGCGTTAATGACAAAGATATTCAACCCTCATTATTTGTGTTGTACATTTGGTAAGAGCCCAGCTAGACTGAGCCCTCCAAACCTCAGCAAGACTGAACATAAAGACCTCAACCAAACTAAGCATGAAGACCTCAGCCAGACTGAGTCCTCCAAGCCTCAACCAGACTGAGCATGCAGAGCTCAGCTAGAATGAGCCTCAAAGCCTCAACCAAACTGAGCCCTCCAAGCCTCAATTAGACTTAGCATTAACACCTCAGCCAGACAGAGTCCTCCAAGCCTCAGCCAGACTGACCATGAAGACCTCAGCCAGACTGAGTCCTCCAAGCCTCTACTAGACTGAGCATACAAAGCTTAGCTAGACTGAGCCTTCTAAGCCTCAACTAGACTGAGCATGAAAACCTCAGCCAAACTGAGTCTTTCATGTCTCAGCCAGACTGAGTATGAAGACCTCAGCCAAACTGAGTCCTTTAAGCCTCAGCCAGACTGAGTATGTAGAGCTCAGCCAGACTGAGCCCTCCAAGCCTCAGCTAGACTCAGGCCTCGTTTGGGAACAGGTTAATTTAGTAACTTTTTAGCTATTTGGCTAAAATGTGATGTAAAAAAAATTAATATGTTTGGGATGACTTTTTGACTTTTTACGAAAAGATGTGCAAAAAGTAGAGAGAAAAGGGAATCTTTGACTTTTTGATATGGGTTATTGGCTTTTTGGATTTTTTAGTAACTTTTTGACTTTTTGGCTAAAATAGCCTCTTGCCAAACGAGGCCTCAGCATAAAAAGCCTAGCCAGACTAAACCCTCCAAACCTTAGCCAAACTGAGCATGAAGAGCTCAGCCAGACTAAGTTTAACAAACCTCAGCCAGACTCCCTCTCAAACACAAACATCAACGGTTACAATATTGTTTCATTCATTAAAATTTGACTAATTAAACTAATAATTCACCTTTTGTTTTTGACCAACTCCAGTTTTTATGAAATCACATGGTTGTTTCTACAGTTTTCAAACTCTATTTTGTTCTTTCTTTCAATTAAAATAACATGTGCAAAGCAAAACAGTGAAAGAGGCAAAACAAATAAGAATTTTTTACCCCACAATTTAGAGCAATAGTTTTTGCACTTTAAATTTCTTACAAACTGTGATCAATTCTTTACAAGGACAAATTCAAATTGTAAACACAAATTGCTTTAACCACAAATTTCTTTACAGAGCCAAATTAAAACAAAACGAATAACGAAATATAAATATAACTACGCCGTCAACCGTTTAACTCGCCTCCCTCCATCTCCTTCCTCCTTATTGGACAGGAGGTCTTCTTCTTCAACACCCTCGTCTAGTGGAGTTTGGGCGACGTCTCCCTCCCCTAGCTTTATGAGGGTGAAGTCAATGTCTGGGAAAGCCTCTGCCGCCTGCAGCTAAAAGCTCACCCAGCTACTATCCCAATAGATACTCAGTTGATGCTTGCAGTAGTCAGACCATTGGAAGTTTTCTATTATTTCCTCAACGATCTACCTTTCTACTAGTTCAACCGCCGCCACATTTGAAGGCCCAGCCTCACCTCCCTTTCATTTGGCCAGACTTGCGGCTACAACAACATCCATGGCTATTATGAATTCTCTTGACTGCTTATACTGCTCCACAGCCGTGCCATATAGGTCAGGATAGACCGCCTTCTCTACTGCCATTGTCTTCTCTAACTTTGCTGACCTACCCTTCTCTTCTTCCAGGGCCTTCTTCTATATACCCAGTGCCCTCTCCAGCTCTACAATTCATATCTCTAGCTCCTTCCTCTCCTTTAGAGATGTATCTCATAATTTTTCATTATTGCTCAAAGCCTTCTCTAATCGATCCTTGGTGATCTGGCCAGCTTGCTCAGCCTCCGCAGTCTTCTTCTACTCTACCCCCAATTCAAACTCCAATTCAATTATCTTGTAGCGAACACTCTCCAGGTCCTTTGAAGACCTATCTGCTTATGTTCTCACAATTGCCAATTTGGCTTCGGCTTCAATTGCATCTAACTTTGCATGATCAGCTACGTAAGTCTGCACTAAGGCCAACACTTTAAGATTTTTATAATTTTGAGTGTGCAGCATCCCTTTTGCCCAGGAACTCCGAATCATCCTGCGCAAACTTTTAGTTATAGCTTTGGCTACTCACACCTCCACAGCTACCTATTCTGATCGGGCTAAAACTTTCTGCAGTTCTACCTAGGCCATCACTCATTTACCAAGCAAGGTGACAGTCAGCTTTAAGGACTTCATCTGGGCAGCACCTACTGCCCTCATCAAGTTTGCCTTTACAAATCGCGAGACGTTTCTCACCACTTTATTATTGATGGTCCCCAGCATCCGTTCATATGCTGCCTTGGTGTCGTCTAGTAGGTTGGAGACCTCGGTTGTGTTGATTAGTGTCGTGCCGACCACCACGCTCAGATGTCGAGCGATGGTGTGCATCATTTTCGCCAACGAGCTCGTCCCCGCTAAGCTTGACTGTGCTCCTACCGAGTGCTCTGTCTCCCCCTCTCCATTCGTTTTAGAATCCCTTACCTCCATCATCTCTGTCTCTGCTTCTGCTAGGGGACTATCCGCAGTCTGGTCCTCTCTTTGTTTTTCTTTCTCCCTCTCTACATCCACCATCTCCACGATGGGGGGGGGTCAAGCTCTTCTTCCTCCATCACAATTCCAAGCCTGGTTTCCATTTCCACTATGAGAGCTTCAACTGTTCCGACTGCCCCTACTGCCGCCTCACTTGCTCCCTCCGCCACAAACCTTAATCTGCACTCTCAGACACCACCTTCCTTCTCTTCTTCAGCACGTGCTCTATTTCCACTCGGCCCCTCTTCTTCAGCGGATCAATTGTGGCCTTCAAGGGCACGAAAGTACTCAAGTCTTTTTTAGCTAGGGGTTTGGGTTGTGGACGAAGACCTTTTGGCTACTGGTTACGAAGCTGGGCCTAACTCCTTCACCTTGTACCTCTGTGCCATTGCGAAGACTTACCGCTCTTCTGCTTCCTACATTTTTCTCATCGCCTTCACCTCCTTAAAAGTGGGACCTCCCTTCGTGGGCTCAGGACCCAGTTTCAACGTGTACAAGGCAGATGGTTGTAGACACCCCATTTTGACCGGCCCTCAGACACTTTCTTTTGATTACTCGATGATGACAAGTAGAATGTGTTTCTCACAGAATCCTCAGTAAGAGAGATGGAATTTGAACTTTAATCCCAACATTCACCATTATGGCCAAATTGTTTTAAAATACTAATTTTTTTTATTAGTTTAGTTTTTTTTGTAATTTTGCATCATTTTATGTGTTTGTTCATAGTTTTGGTGTTTTTATGTAAATTGGTATAAATTATATATTTTATATATATAAAAGAAAATAATAAAAAAAGTTATATTATTATATTATATGTTTAATATTATTATATTATATGTTTAGTATTTTGGTATAAATTATATAATTTATAGATATTATATATTATATTATAAAAATCTTTTGATGTTGGTCAGCCATCGACTGCCGACATCCAAATCAAACAACATAAGGTGTATATATATATATATATATATTATATGCATATAACTATATATATTATATAATAATTCTATTATTCTATTATTATATTATATGTTGTTTTGTTTTTCATATAAAGCAATGGAGGCTCAACAAAGGAAGGGGGCGAATCTAAAGAGAATTAAAGAGAGTTAGAAAGAGTTAGAGAGAAAAGAAAGAAAATATTTCAACTTGAGCCAACACATACCATAAATTCCATAATTCTGAATTAAGGATTTGAGAACACACTTCCTACACTTGAGGGTGATCAAGAGGGAGTTTGTGAACTAAGGAATTCATCATTTCCTTGGAAGGTGAATTTTACAAATCTTTCATTTTCTTGCATTTCTTACTTATTTAGCTCTTTTGCTTTGATTTATTATTATATTGTATATTGTTGTAATATAATTGAAAGCAATGAATTCATATCCCATATATGTTGTTTTTAGCATGGGAAAAAGACCTTCCATGGTAAATGGTTCAATCTCTTCGGAGGTTCATTACCAGGGCATTATATCTCTCTCACGCCAAGAACAATTCCTTGTTTGACACTTCTTTCCATTTAGAGGACTTAAACTCACCATTGGACTTAATGAATTAAAGAACAAATGGTAATTTCAAAATTGAGTAACTAAAATTGAGGTTAAAATAGTGCAAGATAATAATTTGGTTGTGTTCAATTAGACGTTAATTGAACACATGAAAACTTGAGGCAGTTCATACTCATTAGTGATGAAATGATTCAAGTTTCTAAGGTCACCACTTCCCTTGATCAATTCATGAAAGGGAAGAGGTTAGAGTCATAGTTTGTTGTATTTATTGAACTTGCACACTTTGGTTCACAAACCATCATGCAATGAAATTGCTTGAGTTAGTGGTTTGTTGCTTAAGTTTACTTCTCCTTTGATTCGTTCATGAAAAGGAGGGGTGAGTTGTGCAGACAACCCTAGAAAATATCCTGTGCATGCTCTGTTTGTCCTCTGTTGTAACAAGGTGAATTGGGCAGTAGTGGCCAACAAGCCACTTTCCATGGCCGACATCCCTCACCAGTGGCCGGTCGGCCACTAATGCAAAATTCAACAGTGTGTTCTTTTGGTAGAGCAGAGCCATTCTGGAAATGGGTAATAGTGTATGTGTTCTATTGTCCAACAGAGGCTCGCTAGAAGCAAAACAGTGGCTTTTCGGGTGGAAATCGAGCATGCGCATGAACATTCCTCGCTTCTCGAGGTGGAGTAGTTGGTTGTTTAGTTTGCTGACTTCTTTTAATTGTACTTGTGTTGTAATTATTTAATTAGCTAAAGTAGTTAATTAATTGTGAGTTAATTTATTTCATTCGATTTGTAATAGTTAATTAATTAGCTTAGCTTAATTAGTTAGCTAGTTAGTTTATTCATTCGGACTCTCCTTCGTGGGAGCATAATGCTGTAATAATGTGTATGTCTTCCAACCCCAAATTTTTCTCCCTTTTATGTAACTGCTTACGATGGTTAGTGTAGGGACATCACGTTTAAATTAGCATTCTTCATGTTTACATCCACTTGTATTGCATACACCGAGACGCGGTTCATCATTCTAACTGCATTGTTAGTTTAATACTTATTTGAATATGTGCTTAAACCACATGCTATTCGTTGATTTATATGCCATGATTAAGTAGCCGAGCCTATTTTAGATTGCATATCGCATGTGTTGCATTAGTCATATTGCATAGTTAGGAATCGTGCATTTTTTTCTAACTCTCTTATGTCTTTTTGGCTTGGAGTACTAGGTAAGCCTTTACTCGTTTTAGCATATTGCATGAGTGTGATTGTTGCCATGTCTAGTATGGTTACCATGAGGCTAAATGCTTAATTGATATACCTGCTTGTATGCCTGTGGATGAAGGCTAATTGCTTGAATTAGAATAATTTGAGCCATGCACAAGCCCACTTTTCAAGTAGCAAATTCACAAACTCTTTTCAGAAAACAAACATGAGTCAAGTGTTCCAATTTTTTAAAGTTAGTCTATACTTGTATGTGCGCATCACATAGTAATGCTAGATTAATAACTGGAACAAGAACATATAATGTAAAATAAGATTCATATCATGATTAGTAGAGGCCGATCTTTGATCGGGCAAAATTCATGACATTCCCCTCTTGTACCTAAGTTCCCGAGCTGAGACAATCTTGGTGATGACGGAGATGTGGCCTTTGGTACGAGTTATGGGTTTCCTAAATTTTTCCAAAATAAAATATTTAGGTGGCGACTTTGTATCTGGCAAAGTAGTCCATTTTTGGCAATTTGATTCAAAATTGATTTTCTAAATGATACGCCAGATTTGGACTCTTTGGTGTTTATCTATTTCACATTGCACTTGTGAAATCAGATTCAAAACCGTGGGAGTCCGATACTATGGGGCTTATTTCGACTTCCGAAAAGAGGCGCGAAAAAGTCAATCTACAATTTCTGGTGACTCTGCTGGGGAATTAGGGAACTTGACTTAAAACTCATGATGTGAAATTTTATCTACCTATATATGTTCTTTGCATTGCATTTGCATTGGTGCGCTTAAGTCACTGTGTTTGCCATCTGCTATTCCTGGATGGTTTACCGGAGGCTTGCCTAAAATGCTTGCCAAAAGGTTGACCGGTCGCGGGCTCTGCCACGATGGGAACGTAACCCTTGGATCTGGACTACCGTTGTACCATTTGATCCTCCTTTCACTTCTCGGTGTTAGGTGTGGGAGGTATATTAGGTGGTCTTGCTGAGGTACCTTTTTTGAGCATTCGACCTAGTTGCATATAGTGAAACTATAGTGACTATTCCAAACTAAGACAAGATGCTCACCCAAATACAGGATTGCGTGAAACCACTTGATTGAATTAGTGAAACCTAGTTCCTGACAAAACTAGGACAGGGTAACCCTCTCCCCTTATAGGGGTGTTTTGGCTTTCACTTAACTGGTATGTGCTTGACAGTGAAACTGTATAGGAATGTGTGTATCAATTGCAAGTTTGGTATCTGTTTTGGGGCAGATTTCAGTGTGGAGTACAGTCCTACAGCTTTGATCATCTCTATGTTACATCTTAGCTGAGGTGCTATGTAGTTTTTGATCGCTGCTCTTTTGCTTTATTTCTTTTTGCTAGGTAGTTTAACACCATAGCTTTAGAAAGTTTGGATATCCCTCAAGTACTCTAGACCCAAGTCAAAGGCTTTGCAAAACTGGGGATCTTGTTAGGGGACAACTTGTGTTTACTTCACTTCCACCAGTTACGAGACGGAGGAGAGTCAGACAGAGTTCACCGGTTTAGTGTTTACAACAGTCACCTCGTGATTCATATGTATCCAGTTAGGCTTAGGGATAGTCTTCTACTTCTAGTCCGACACGAGATCACTCACATATTCCAATGGCACAGTATCTCCCAAACAGTATGGAAGAATTGATACACCACCTGTAATAGACAGTTGAGATACTACAACAAGATGCTACTCATCAGGCTGAGGTAATAAATAAGCTGTAACAGCAACAACCACAGCCTACAGTAACTTCTTTATCCCATACAGCTCCTATAGGCATCCCTTCACACGAAACCTCTACTCATACTGCTAATGTCCAAGAAAATTAGGGCAATTCGGCAGAGCCAATCCCACTGCAAGCTTCCAAAGCACCTGTGTATCAAACTGAGGCTCCATTTGGGGTTGAGGTTGACCCGACTGTGCTTAAGGTCAACAAATTGGAGAAATTATTCAAAAAAGCACAAGGAGTCGACTCCATTCTAGATATAGAGGAAGGGTACGCCGAGTTTGTAGTTACCTTACCAGAGCGATTTAAAATGCCACACATTGATCGCTTTGATGGTTTTGGCGACCTAATGGTGCATTTGCAGTTGTTCTCAGATATTTTGCGACCCATGGGCTTGACCAGATTGTAGAAGCTATCCCTTTTCGGTCGCACGATGTCGGGTATAGTGGCCATCTGGTATGCCAAGTTGAAAGATTCAGTGAAACGGAATTTGGAGGAATTGGCTGATGCCTTCATGGCTCAGTACTCTTACAATACCCAAATTGAGGTCACAACTCGTGATCTCGAAGCAACACGACAAGAGCCAAATGAGGGTTTTTCTGATTTATTAACAAGGTGGAAAGCTAAAGCCTCGATGATGACCACGAGGCCTTCTGAGAAGGATCAGATAAGGATGGTTGCTCGAAATCTCCAAGGCAAGCTATTATAGAAAATTATTGTTCTCCTATTATCCACGTTCTCATAGCTCTATGAAATAGGGGTTCAGATTGAAGATGCTATGAAATAGGGGTTCATAATTGATGATAAAGAGCCAACCAAAAGGCCTTTTGTTCACAGTTCCAATGTTGCTAGTGGTAGCACAGTTGCGAGGCCATTAGATGTAAGTGTTGTCACCACAACCAATACTGCAAATCCCTTTGCCAATATAGCTCCACAACCTTCAGCCAACCCTGTCTGATCCTAGAGGACCTTTACCACACTCTACATGCCTTTATCCCAAGCCATGAAAGTGCTAATCAAAAAAGGGCACCTCAAACTATTAGAGCCTCGCCTACTGCCTGATCATCTTCCACCCAAACACAAACCAGCAAAATATTGTGCGTTTCACCAACAACACGGTCATGATACTGACTAATGCTTCCGACTGCATCATAAGATTCAGGATCTCATCAACAACAAGGTGATCGCACCCCTCTAGCCACCTCAAGGGCCAAATACAACTACCAACCCACTGCCAACTCATAATCAGGTTCCCTTACCTCAGAATCTAAATCTGATCCATACACTGGCCGTCCCTTATGACCCCAGCATATATATTACCCCCTCACACTTACCAAAACCGACATTGTTCATTCCAGAAAGCACAGATCTGTACATGATGGACATGTCCACACTTCAACCTAAGCCTGTGGTGGTGACAGTTGCAGTAAAAAGGAGGCTGGCCTTGGAAAGTATAAATCCGTTGTCGGAGGACTTGTTTACAAGGGTATATGATCCGAGCTACTACATTGTACCAACTGATTAAAACAAGCCAAGATTGATGTTGCCAATTGTAGCAGAGATTAACGTGGTCAGAGAGGATAGCTCGAGCCAAGAGCTAGATGATCTAGTAGAATTTGAGGAGGACTTGGATAACCTGCAGTTCTTCAATGAGTAGGATCAAGGAGATGTGCAGATTGGCTGGTTTGACTTGAACGGATCAACCGACAACTTTGGGTGGCTGAGTGATGAGCCCGATAAGGAGGAAAGAACTGAAGTGAAACTGGAAAGAAAAGAAGCAAGCATTGCTGTTGTAGCTGGAAGGGCTGATGAAAAAGGAAAACAGGAAGCTGCACTGAGGCAATTTAAACTAAAAAGGCTTGAAAACAACCGGGAAGCTATAGTGACCCAATTCTCTAAGAAAGATACTTGTGATGTGAAAGTGATACAAGCAGAGCTGGACAGTTGTTTGTCGGCTGTTGAAGGTAAATGGTGGGATGATGATGATCTGCATCTGGTCCACAACAACGAGGATTGGGGCAAGTGCTTTCCAGACAACACATGGTACACGGAAAAAATAGATCACATGACGAGAAGTGGGCAGTACTTTAAGCCACCGCACTTAGATCAAGCTAAAGCATCTGGAAAAGACAAAGAGGTTGATAAACAGAAAGAGAAACAACTGGAAAAGGAGGTAGTGCTAAAACAACTCAAGAAAATCCAGGCTAACATCTCAATTTGGGGTCTTCTCATGGCCTCCTCGGTGCATCGATAAGCAGTATTGTTAGCAATGGACAAAGCTAAATTGTCCATTGACACTACCCCTAAATCGCTTGTGGGATTGGCCTTCCTAGGTGGTACTAGGACAATTCTTACCTTCTCTGACAAAGAATTTCCGCCAGAGGGCTTGGCTCACAACAAACCCTTGTACATATCTGTTGAGTGCAGGGAGAAATGGGTACCGGTGGTGTTGGTAGACACCGGTTCAGCGATCAATGTCTGCCCTTCCTGTACAGCTTATGCAATCGGCTTGAAACTAGCAGACTTTGTGCCAATTACTCAAGTAATTCGGGCATATGATAATATAAGCAGGGAAGTTATAGATACGATGCAACTCAGAGTCCAGGTGGGCCCGACTTAGCAAGATGTCGAGTTCCATGTCCTGGATATGCTGATCACTTTCAGCATACTGTTAGGGTAGCCTTGGTTGCATCATGTGAAAGCTGTCTCCGCAACTCTCCACCAAATGCTGAAGTACCCTCATGAGAAAGGAGTAGCAATTGTCTTTAGGAACTCATCCATCCATTCTCCACCAGAGGTAACTACACCAGTGCTGGAAATCGACCATGGCGAAGAGGATGTATTCCTCTAAAGGTTTACTGTGGCCGAGGCCCGGGTAGTACAGAACATCTTGGAAGCGGATAAAGGCATGTATGTCAGTGCCTAATTATTCTATTTCATGAATAAGCTCCAACACATGCCAGGAATGGAACTGGAAAGAAATGGCCGGAAAAGTGTCACAGCATTGGCCGACGTACCATATAATTCGCATGCCTTTAGTTTTGGCTATGTACCCACCAAAGAGGATTGGGTCAGGAAAAGGGAAGAGATAATAGGAAGAGCTAGAGCCAAGCAGGCCGGGAAACACTATGAGCTCGTTCACAGGCCAATCAAAGGAGCGCTGAATGGTCGCTTTGTTCGAGAGAGAGAAAATTTCCCTTTTTGCGACTTTTTCGAGCCCTGGATGAATTCCACGAAATAGCGTGTCCCCGGGTTCGAAATCTTCTTTGACTTGTAGCTGCAAGATAGTGATACCGAGGAAAAGCTTGAACCACGTATTGAAGCTGAACAGGGCATGGGAAGTGACTCAGACAACAGCGAACTTGAAGTGGGGGTAACACTGGCGTGTCTCTTTACAAATCCTGTGGCTAACTCAGAGAACTTGGGGGATAACCTTACCATTTCCATGATCGGGGAAAAACTGGGTATGAACCTAACCAGTGGTATTTTGGATGCATCAGGAGCACCATCTCAAACTTAGCAGCTGAAGAAAGGCTACATTTCCAATTTTGAATCGGATAATGAGCTAGAATCTGATTCCACAGAGTCTGTGGGGTCGGGATCAGATTCAAGTCAGTCTGAGGGGTCTGAGTCTGGCATTCCCGGGGGTGGTAACCGAGATGCCAAGGTACTATCTAGGTTTTCCTTTTCTTTTGCTTTTAAGTTTGTTGTAACTGAAGAGGTAGACCTGTTGAATGAGAACTTTGTAGATTCTAAGTACTTCTTCGTACCGCTTATTTATTACATTGACCAAGATTTTCAAACTTTTAATGAAAACGATGAGGAAGAAATTCCTCTGGCTTTGAAAAACTTAATTAATCGAGAGGATGAGAGATATATTAAACCCTGTATTGATAAAATCATTGCCATTAATGTGGGCACTGAGAAGGATCTACGCATGGTCCAGATCGGCTCCACGTTGTCTTCGGAGGAACGCAAGCGCTTAGTCACTTTATTAAAAGATTTCAAAGATGTTTTCGCATGGTCCTACGAAGACATGCCTGAATTGACCCTAAGATCGTACGGCACCGGATCCCTCTAGACCTTAAGTCCCGACCAGTCAAGCAAAAATTGCGCAGAATTTGCCCAGATTGGGCACTGAAGATCAAGGAGGAGGTTACCAGGTAGATTAATGCGGGTTTCTTGTTGGTATCCAAGTATCCAACTTGCTTAGCCAATATAGTCCCGGTGCCGAAGAAGGATGGCAGAATTCAGGTTTATGTAGACTTCCAGGACTTAAACTAAGCCAGTCCGAAAGATGACTTTCCTTTATCGCATATTGATGAATTGGTAAACTTCACAACTGGCCATGCATGACTTTCTTTCATGGATGCGCTTTCCGGGTATAATAAGATTTTGATGGCACTGGAGGACAGAGAGAAAACTGCTTTCACCATGCCATAAGGTACCTATTGCTATAGAGTTATGCCTTTTAGATTGAAAAATGCTGGGGATACTTATCAGAGGGTTGCAACTACTATTCTGCATGATATGATCCACAAAGAGGTCAAAGTGTACGTGGACGACATGATAGTCAAGTCCAAAGAAAGAGAAGGCCAATACACCGCCTTGAAGAAATTCTTTCAACGGATTAGAGAATATAAACTGAGGTTGAATCCGCAGAAATGTACTTTCGGCGTAACAGTAGGGAAAATACTGGGCTTCTTGATTACATAGAGGGTCATTGAGGTAGATCTTTCTAAAATCAAGACTATTTTAGAAATGCCACCACCGAGGACTGAAAAGGAGGTGCGAGGCTTTCTAGGTAAAGTGCAATTCATAAGACGGTTTATCTCCAAATTAACCTTAACTTGTGAACCACTATTTGGTCTCTTGAAGAAAGGAAATAAATTCTGATGGGACGATAGATGTCAATTTGCCTTTGAGCAGGTCAAGCAGTACCTCCAAAATCTGCCTGTGTTGTTGCCGCCAGAGTCGGGAAAGCCTTTGATTCTGTACTTATCAGTAACGGACATGACCATAGGATGCATGCAAATGCAAGAATCTGAAGATATGGTGGAGAAGGCCATCTACTACTTGAGCAAGAAAATGTTGGATTATGAGACCGGCTATACCCCGTTGGAGAAAGCTTGCCTAGCCTTGGTATGGGCTACCAGGAAGTTGAGGCATCACTTGTAATTCTGGTTTCGAGATTAGATCCCATCAAATATCTTTTTGAGAAACCAGCGTTTATAGGTAGGCTAGCTCGTTAGTTGCTTCTCTTCTTCGAATTTGATCTTAAGTACGTCACCCGCAAGTCGGTCAAGGGAAGAGTTGTAGTAGAATTCTTGGCAGATCATCCAGTAGAAGGGGATGAGGCAGTGGAATATTTGTTCCCAGACGAAGATATTCTACATGTTAAGGAGGAAACCTGGACGATGTATTTTGATGGAGCGTCTAATCAATACAGGTATGGGATCGGTGTGTCGCTAATAGCACCTGACGACTCCCACAAACCTTTAGCCTTCAAACTCCGATTCAAGGTGTCCAACAACGAAGCAGAATATGAAGTGTTTATTGTTGGTTTAAAAGCTACCCTAGAATTAGAAGCAATACGGTTGGACGTTATCGGAGATTCGAACTTGGTGGTCTCTCAAGCAAACAAATGGAGACTGGAAAGTCAAAGAAGAGAAAATGAAGGTTTACCACCAGACTTTGGACGTTCTGATTCCTAGGTTTGAGAAGTTGACTTTCACATATCTACTAAGAGAGAACAACAGGTTTGCTGATGCTTTAGCAACTCTATCTTCCATGATGGACATCCCATTTGGAGTGAAGATGCGTCCGATCATTATTGAACAGAAGTATACGCCTACTTATGAGACCATTGCCATAATAGATGAGGTTCAAGACATGAACTCTTGGTATTACGACATTTGGAATTTCCTGGAAAAAGAGGCGTATCCATCAAGGGCAAATGCCAAGAACAAAAGGGGAATACGGCGAATGGCTGTCCAATTTATCATCTACGGAGGCAAACTATACAAAATAGGCCATCTGGGAATGCACAAGTTGTGTATCGAAGAAGAGGAATCAAAGCGCCTAATGAAGGCCATCCATGGAGGGAAGTACGGAGCACATATTAACGGAGTAATGTTAGCTCGGAAGATTCTCAAGCAAGGTTACTACTGGTACACCATGGAAGAGAATTGTATTGGTTTTGTTTGGCGATGCCACAAATGCCATGACTTCACCATGGCCTTTCTCAGTCTGGAAAATTGACATCATCAGCGCAGTCGCACCAAAAGAGTCAAATGGACATGAATACATTTTGGTGGCAATTGATTACTTTACAAAGTGGGTGGAAGCTCAGTCCTATGCAGTGTTAAAAGCAGCGCATGTGGCTAAGTTCATCTGAAACAATATCATTTGTTGATATGGAGTCCCAAACGAGATCATTTCAAAAAATGGCTCCCACTTCAAGAAGGAGGTGACAGACTTGTTGGAGAAATACAATGTGGCTTTTCATAAGTCATCTACATATCGACCGCAAACCAATGGAGCTGTTGAGGCTGCCAATAAGAACATCAAACATATTTTGTAGAAGATAGTTGAGACCTATAGGGATTGGCCAGATAAATTGCCATTCGTGCTTTGGGACTATAGAACTTCAATCCGGACGTCTACAGGGGCAACTCCATATTCTCTTGTCTATAGGATGGAAGCTATTCTGCCAATCGAAATTAAAGTACCATCACTGCGGGTTATGGCTGAGTGCCAGATAGCAGAGGCCGACTGGCAACAAAGTAGATTTGAGAAGTTAATACTGTTTGATGAGAGAAGGCTGAAGGCATTGTATCATGTCCAGGGCTACCAACGCAGAATTGATAAGGCTTTTAACAAGAGATTAAGTCGAGGAATCTTAAGGAAGGAGATCTGGTGCTTAAAGACAACCGAGCTCCCATCCATGACCCTAGGGGTAAGTTCAGACCTAATTGGACTAGTCTTTACATCATCAAGTCTATCTAGTTAGGAGGAGCAATTATTCTTATGGACCTAGATGGCCTGGAATTTTCACAACTAATCAACATGGACAAGTTGAAGAAATATTACCCCTGAAAGGCTCGCTAGGCCAAAAACCCAGAAGGGCGACCTAGGCAAAAGTTAGAGCATGAAAAATTAGAAATAAAGAAAAACTGAGCTCACAAGGTTGAAAACCTGAAAAGGCGGCTTTGGCGAAAGTTAGAGCACAAAAGAAGAGTGTCAATACCCGAGTGAATCTTAGCTAGAACTACATAAGGCCTGATTCCCATCTTCGAGATACGTAGGTAACTTCATCCTGAAGTTCGACCATAATCGCCTCTAACTCAACTGTCCTGTCCATGTGTCTGATCAAGTCAGCTTTGTTTGTTCTTCACTCGAGAGTTCGGTTGTAATCATCGTTCTGTGAGAAGAGCTGGTTACAATACAAAGCAGTGCTATTCAGTCAAGGGCATTTCTGGTCTTTTGATTTGAGTTTGTACATCTTGAGGATTGATGTCGTGCGAGTCAGGTGGTGATCCTTTTCGAAAATGGTTTTGAAAAGTTTTGATAAAAGTTTATTTTGTTCAAAATTTTACCTTTTACAACTTAGACCATTTTTGGACCAAAAGGAAAACCGTCAGTGCTCAAAACTTTATTTTCATTGATTTCAATACAAAGTTCTCCAACTCTCGATACAAATCAAAGTTGCTTTTATTACATTCAAAAAACTTGAAAGAAAGATCAAAGCAATAAACTAGGGGCATAGATGAGTTAGGTGCTCTTGCGTCTCACACTCATGCTTGTGGAAGCTTCTGATGCTAAAATGGGCCCGTTCTGTGCCTCATTCTCAAGCCAAGCCAAGTATTCGCCAGAAAGGGCGCAACTGAAACTAGGGGCAGAGGCCAGAAGCTCTCTCATCCTCCGGGCAGTGAGGTATCTAGCCAAATGTGAACCTTAGATGGGAAATGAAACTGGGTACTTTACTCCTTCCTTTGGGCAGATTTGGTCATGCCCAAATTGACGTCTGAACTGAAAAGGGAAGTAGAATACACAGTGAGTTAGGCCGATCAGTTGTATCCTGGGCTGCCGAGCCATGCTGTAGCTCATCTCGATCAGATTAAGCTGGGGGCAGCGCCAAGCTATGTCAGCAGCAGACTTGTTGCACATCTATTCGCACCACCACTCCTCGTTCAGGAAATCCACTAGCTGTTGGTGGAAGAAGTATGCTCGAGCTGAGTATGCAGGGCAAGTGTCCACTACCTTCAGCTTATCCATAAGCCACACCTGGGAAGGGATGAAAGAAAAGAGAGATTAAAGAAGAAAGAGATGTATGTTGAGAGAAAATGGAGAAAAGGGTTTTGAGAAAAAAACAGAGCATGAGTGCCGAGAGATGTAAGAAATACATATATTAGAAAGGTTGGGAAACATTACCTAAAGAAGTAGTGGACTTCCCGCGAATCTGGTAGTTTCCCGTCGATGAAAGGTGTCTAAACCCATCAAAGTCTCGACCAGCACCAAGCCAATGCAACTCTTGCCTTCTTCCAAACCTTGGGCCACTTCAATCAATCGGATGCTAGATTTGGAAAAACTAGGGGCAAGAAGGAAATGAGCTAGCATACATAAGCAGAAGGCATGCTGCCGAAAACCCCGCCAAAGACAGTCGCCGCGATCACCGGCGTTGGAAAATGAACAAATCAAACTGGGAATGTCTAGCTCTCCGTTGTGGGCCAGAGATCAAGCCTTATGCATAGTGAGTCCACACATCCATCCCAGGGCTTGGGCGTAACCAAAATGAGACTGAGACAAGATTTCCTCATCGCGCCGGGATTCCATTAGTGCTTAAAATTCTTCGATTGTCAGGCGTATCTCTTGTCCCCCTAAGCTAAAGACGTATGTAATCGAGTTCTAACATCTAGCCGTGGCATTAAGGAACGGAAAACAAAGTGGAGTCCGACTCAATGGAAAAAGTGCAATTAAGCCGAAACCTTGGAAATTCACCTTTTCCAAGCCATCCAAAGTGGCTATCCAGTCTCAGAGTCTATTAATGAGTGATATCTCCATCTTGAGAGCTAAATATCAAAGACTTGCTATTCTGCCAGAAAAACAGCATGGGAGCACCATTTATAGAGTTTTAGAAGGAGCAGTGCATGATAGTCGGATAGCACTGACCGACCTCTTTTTGAAGCCTGGCCGTGCCTCAGTGAAGTCTGGCCGTGCCTATCAAGGCCCAGTCGGGTCCAGGTGGTGGCCCAGACCAGTGCAGATGCAGCAAAGGCTGGCCCCTTGTCCTGGCATGTCGCGGCTATGTTTTGAGTGCTATTTTGTTTGTACCAAGTGTCTTTTAGTATTTTTGAGTTATTTTCATTTCGTTTTCGAGTTTTATTTTACATATTTGTCCGGTTGTGGGTTGTCATCCAATTCAAGAAATAATGCAAGAGTAGGTATTTGTAGTTTTAAGTCCTGTACAATGCTATCATTCATTACATGCCATTCATCACACATTATGTAAGGAGATCATCCAAAAAACTTTTCTTTTATAAACTAGTGGGTCCAACCCCGATCATTGTTTTACAAAGCAATAAAACAAAAGAAAAGTTTTCTAATACAGCGAGTCTATCTGAAGCTAGTAATTAAACTAAACTACAAAAAAAAAAAAAAAAAAAAGAATTTTGTTTTTGTTTTGTTCCAATAATTTGTAAGTTGTTCTGTTATTTTGTAAGTTGGTATTCTGTCCTATACTCGTACTATCGAGTTGTTATCGCCGAAAAATGTACAGTAATAATCACCGGCGATGCTTTTTCAATGAGCAATTGACCAAGTGATCGACTGGTATTGCTCTGTTTTGCATCCATTTTGTGTCCATTTTATCGAGTTGTCATTTTAATGAGTTTTGTTTTATGAGAGGCTTAATTTTGCAGTTCGAAACTTATTCCTAAATTCCAAATATTCATACCATTCAGATTTGCACAAAAACAAACTCATTTTATTAATATCAGGGATTAACCTCGATCAAATTTGTACAAACATATATACCAAAAAAAAAAAAAAACAGAAAAAAATAAAATAAAGAGAGAGAGAGAGAGGGATCTTTTTCTTCTTTCTTCTCCGATAACGACCACACGCCGGCCTTACTTGCTCGACTCTCCTGCCGATTTCTTCATCTCGATTTCATCTTGGGAGACCCTCGAAGGCCCTGCCTCAGTGCTTACAAGACCGCTGAGAGTGTTGACTCCCCGCTAATCATCAAAAGCAGAGTACGGTGGAACTCTGAATCAGACCATGACAGTGGCCTTCCGTTTCAACTCTTTTGTTTCCGCCTTCAGGGTGTTGATCTCTACTCACACAACCTTGTACATGCACTGGAGTAGAGAAAGTTGGACGTTTAGTCAATGTACCTCATTTGTTTTGTTCTGCGGTCGATGTGACAAGTTGGAGACCGCAGCCACTGTCTCCATACAAGACTTCAACGTGTAGTGGTTGGCTTCAATGTCAGATTGAGTTGCCATTATTTGTTCAACTGTCAACATAGGAAGGTGATGGGTCATTACACACACCAAAATTAAATACTAAACTATACCAAATTCTTTTAGAATAATGGCAAGTCTAGGTATCGATCCTCAAGGACAATTGTGAAATTAAACTAATTTAATTGCTAAATTCCTATATTAATTTTGATTAAAAAGATTGATTGTTCATAAGCTAATTTAATAACAAATAAAAATAAATAAAGTGATTAACCTACCAATTATAAATAAAATTGGATTTATTGATTTGGGAAAAAATCTAGGACAATGAGTTCACCACTAGTTACGCAAATAAGGTTTCAATTTGAAATCAATTATGCTACGGTTCGAACAGAATAATACTTTGCAACTACAAGTTCGAAGCATTTATTAAGAAAATCATCACGTTTAATATACGGGCATGAACCATCTCAAGTAGTACGAATCGTTCGCTCTAAACTAGGGTATCAGAACGACTCGTCCCTCGTAGAATGGCTCGTCTCATACCTTGAACATGAAAGAAGAGGAAACCATTGTATGGAAAGCATTCAACAATTAAAGAAAACCAAATACTCAAAGAGATAATGAAATATATATATATATATATATGAAACTTCTAAAACACCATACAATTGTTCAAACCTTTACATAATTAAAAATAAAAAAGGAAACCTCATTACATAGCTAGGGTTTCATCAAAACCCTAGAAAAGAAGACTAGTCACTCATGGAGGAATGGGAAGAGGAAGATGATGAAGGAGAAGAACCCATGGAAGTGTTCTTCAAGCTTTTGGAGAAAATCACCTCTTGAAACCCTAGCCTCTCTTTCTTTCCTTGCAAATCAGTTTTCAAAACCCTAATCCAACCTCCTTCTTGCCTATTTATACTTCTGCTGTCTTTCAAACAGGTTTAAAACATCGGACCCGTTTTCCAAAAAAAGTCAATGCACGTGCGGGAAGCTATTTTCTCTCCAAATTTTGTAATTTTGCCCATTTTATGCTCTGACTATGTACAACCTAATTAACATTAAACACACATAAAATATACAGTTTAACAAGTAAGTAAAGTTAAGAGATCCTAATTAACGGCCTCAATGTTGGACAATTCGGCCTTAATCACATCCCCCAACTTACAACTTGCTAGTCCTCAAGCAAGTAATAAACTAAAATAAAATTAAACAAAATCTAGCTATTTCCTCTTTCGTGTGAAAACGGTTGCATTTAGCATATGCAACAAGCCTTTAAACCATAAAGTTACCCCAAGTGGACGAGTAAAATCTCGTGAGGGTTTCCAAAAATGATATCCACAAACATTACAATATTCATATATGCCCAACAATTAACCACACTACTCCACCTAACCATCAACTTATGTGCCACTATAGTGTGATATTAAGACATAATAAGTCATTAAGGTCATGTTTGATTCACAAGATTAATAGTGAAGTATTAATAATCCTATTAAATTAGTGTGGTATTCATTATCCAATAGGATTAATATTTATTGGATTAATAATCCCACCCCTACCCCATTACTAATAATCCTACAAATTTGTTGGATTAATTATCCATTGGATTAATAATCCTAAACCAAAATGTTAAAACAAACATAGGATAATTGGGCCCACGGATTAATAATCCTAATCCCATGCTCTAATCCACCCAATCAA
Organism: Camellia lanceoleosa; assembly: GCA_025200525.1. NCBI lineage: Eukaryota > Viridiplantae > Streptophyta > Magnoliopsida > Ericales > Theaceae > Camellia > Camellia lanceoleosa. Next base: position 136,887,859 of record CM045758.1, on the reverse strand, counting down.
ACATGCTCTAAAGGCACAGTGGACAAGCATGAAGGAATCTATTGAGTCAAAATCACAATTCAGTTAATACAAAAGTAAAGTCTCCTGTACTTGTGCATGCTAGTAGACAAATCATCAGTACTCTCGGTGTAAAGTGTAATCTTCATATTAGTTAACTGTCCACTATAATATCCCAGTGTAACTCATAATAACACCCAACATATACAGAAAAACTAAACTATTGCAGCCAAGATTCTCAAAAGTTTTTTTTTTTTTAAATGACTGTGCAATGTCCTTATCCATTAAGCTTTCTAATCAACCCGTGTAACAAGCATTGGGCCAATGACTCCCAAACCAGACGGTTTTAGGGCACTAGATGTGAAGACACCCCTACGGGCTTAATAACTTAAGTTGAAAAGGCTACAAATCCGAACAAGTCATTCTCCTTATTTTTCCTTAACTGTGCAATGTCTAAGTCCCTTAAGCTTTCTAATTAACCCATGTAGCAAGTAATGGGCCAATGACTCCCAAACCAGACGGTTTTAGGGCACTAGGTGTAAAGACACCCCTACAGGCTTAATAACTCGAGTTAAAAAGGCTATGAACCCAAACAAGTCAAGTGTTTTTTTTTTTTTTTTTTTGAAAGAATCTTGGAATATCATTTATTCTTTTCTGCAACCTTAGCCATTATCAATGATGTACACTAGGGATTATAATAAAGAGGTTACTGCTATGATAGTGTGTTCATGTGAAGTAAGGCATACTCATGACAAGTGTACTAATACCACAAACACAAACAACTCTCATAGTGCAAACATCACATACAAGTATCTACCCAATAAACCCTTTTCATACAAGTCTACTATGCTCCCCAATTAATATATACAAATATCATCACCCTACTAGCAACAAGTCACATCAAAAGAAGTAATGCAATCAAGTAAAATAGGTATAAGCATGAATTATGAGCCAAAAAGAAATGCACAAAAGAAAATACAACCCTCATCCCCCAACTTGAATATGACATTGTCCTCAATGAAAAAGTAAAGAGAAATGAGAAAATATTACTAGAGATTGTAGGTGCACATCCAGGTAGGCCTAGCGTAATAGACACACACTTCACACACTTTTTTTTTTTTTTTGAAAAGAAGAAATAACTAAAAAGAAAAAGAAAAATAAAAGAGACAAAGCAGAATATAGGCCGGTACTAGGGTGAATTCGGTGGCGGTGGTGGCAGGAAATGCTGGGCAAACAAGGCGTTCATCAAAGATCGCGTCTCAAAGGCTTCATCTTGAGCCCGTTGGCCGAGTGATCAAAACACTGCTGGCTCGACTCTCAATATGTATAAAATTCAGTTTGCAGTGATGCAACTGACTGCTAAATGTCGAGCTGGCAGGCATGTAGCTGGTCGAAGGCTACCTGAGAATAGTCTCAATGTGCCTGAAAATCTGTGCGCAACCCCATGAGACTCTGGTGGTGATCACGAAGAGTACTGTGGACCTGATCCACAGAGTGCTGAAGTTATAAGTACTCCTCGCGAGTCATGTAGAATGGGTCCCCTTAGGGAGGCACATAGGAGGTATGATGAGGTGGTTGGTCGTGGACAGGGTCCTGGGCCTCATCAACCGAGGCACCAACTTGTTGCGGGATGCGAGATATGCTATGCTGCCATTCCCACTAGCCAAAAGTTAGATAAGCTCTATCAATCTCCTCATTTGAATCAATGGGGAGGCTGTTAAGCTTGAAGACAAAAGTAAGCAAGTTGGCAAATAGCAGTGGCCAAGTCAGGTTCTGCATAGGTTGAAGCCGAACTATCTCTCGTAGAAATTTCCGCATATGCATCCAGATGATGTGCTCAAGCGGGACCTGATAGCCATGTTGATAAGCGTGTAAGACCCGAACAAACTCCAAGTAGCGCTCAGCTTTATGCCTAAGTGGAAGGGCATTCTTATGGACCACGGAATCAATGAATAGCAAGCGGCCAGGCAGCTTGCTCCGCTGTAAGCATGAGAAACTTATGTCACCGTAGGCCCTTAGGAAGTACTGTTGGATGAGGCTATGTATGGATTGTTGGTCCTCAACTTCCGGGAAGGGCTGGTATTCCGACTTGGAGAAGAACCCTAACGTGTCAGCAATCATAGATTTGGTGATGCTGACGAGATGGCCATCAATCGTAGACATCAGTCCGAGCTCAGTGAGTGACTCATACAGGTTCTGGTAGAAGAGACGTACCAGACGAGGATAAGTGAGCGCTGTCATAATGCAAAGGCCCAACTGTTGCTGGAGGCGGAGCTACTCAACGGCCCAAGAGGTAAGTGGGTCATTCTGAAAATGGGTGAGCTGGAATTGAGTGAGCTTGTGAAGTCGGCGTGAAGCCCACTCTGGCCTTGGCAAGTCAACCGGTGGTGGTGGCGAGGATGGTGATGACGGTGGCGGTGGTGGAGCCGAGGAGGTGGAACCTTTGGCCTTTTTGGAGACCCAAGTAGATAGCCGTCTACTCATATCCTGCACACACCAAAAGCAAATACACACAGACTCGTGAAACCAATCATGAGAATAAAGCAAAATATGAAAGCACAAGTCTGCCCACTAATATACCACATGCAATTCTCTTTTTTCTTTTTCTTTTTTATAAACAAAATGAAATTGAATAATACAAACTTATATATTAACATTTTAACAAGTATTGAATTAAACTAACAACTAATACTAAGATAATAGAATACATCTAAACAACTAAATAAATAGATGGAAAATACAATGAATTAGAAAAGCTAGGTATTAGATTTTTTTTTTAAATTTTAAATTTTTAATTTTTTTTAATTTTTTATTATATATATATATATATATAAATAATGAAAAGAAATAAAGAAATAAATAATTAATTAAATTAAATTAACTACTGAACAACAATACAATTTTATTGAAGTAACTAATGACTAAATAATTAAATTAACAAAACTAAACTATTGGAATAAACTAAACTATCAAGTAAAGAATGAAGTAATAAAATAAAATAACAGAAAAAAGCAACTAAATAAATAAATAAATAGCGCTATTTTATTAAAGTAACTAATGATTAAATAATTAAAACTATCAGAATGAAATTATTTGCATGAACTAAACTATAGTAAGCAAGCCAAATAATAAAAATAACAAAACAAAACAAAAATAAACAATAAATTTATTTTATTTTTTTGATGTACCATAGATCATGATTTGAACAAAAATAAGAACAAAACTCTACTTCTCTACTCCTACACCCACAAATCTAAACAACAAGTAAGGTTTAACTTGAAAAAGTGGAGAAAGAGGGAGAAAGAATGGAGGTTCGCCGGAAAAAATGGTGGTTGCCGGAGATTCGACGGACAGAGAGAAAATAGTGATGCTTCGGTGAAAAAGTAGTGGTGAGAAAGAAGGAAGAAGAAGTTGGTGATGGTGGGGGTGGAAAAGTTTGTGGGTTTGTGGGGTTGTGAGAGAGAGAGAGAGAGAGACAGAGATGATGAGAGGTAGAGAGAGAGTGACAAAATCTGTGAGTGATTGTGAGAGAAGTGGGTTAGGTTTTGATATATATATTTTTTTAAACAACAAAAATAAAATAAAATAAATAAAATAAGTTGAACAAAGAAATCAGATTTTTATTTATTTATTATTTATTCATTATTTTATTTTATTTTATTTTTTATATTTTATTTATTTATTTATTTTTTGAACTATGTAAATAAATTTTAAAAAATAGTAATAATAAATAAACAAAACAAAATCTGTAGGTTTTTAATTTTTTTTTTTTGAACGTCGTCATGCACGTGCGGGATTGTTCCACGCACGTGCGGATGCGCCTCGCACCAAGGCCACACACCTACATTTAAAGCAATGTGCCACTTTGTGGAATGACATCTTGCCGCACGTGCGGGAATTTTTTTTTTTTTTTTTGGAACGATGTTCCGCACGTGCGGGGATCAAGTCGCACGTGCGGCTAGGTTGGTGCCCCTCTTCTACACACCTGCAATTAATGCAGTACGCAACTTGTGCAATGGAATGTTTCCCGCACGTGTGGTGGGTAGTGCCGCACGTGCGGGAATATTTATTTATTTATTTTTTTTTTAAATGCAACCAAAATAAAATTTACAAGGAAACTACAACCTAAGTAAAAATTCAATTCATTTCTACCTTAGTTTCGCATCCGAAGTAAATAAAGCATAATAAAAATAACTACAAGCTCACCAAAGGTATGATCTTCATGCGAAACCACGGGTACTACTTTTCTCCCTACCTGTGTTTGTAATTTTCCCTATTCTCCAACAGGGTGACAGACTAGGTTGATTCAGTATCCAGAATCGAGACACCTAAGGCTAACTCGACCTATGGGTTGCCATACAGAGTTCAAACCAAGGTGGTTTTGAAGCAATCTCCACACCCCTGGGTATTCAAACCAGGTTTTTATTCTCAGAAATTCCAAACTTTTGCGTTTTAGGCTTTGCCATTCGAACTCTAGTTTCCACCGTCTAAGTTGGTCTCCTAAGAACTCACTATAAACACAGTTAGGTGGCTATACCAGACCGTCAAATGCCGTGTAGGCACAGCTAACACCAAAGGAATTGCACCTTTAGAGGATTTAAAGTCTCCTAGACGCAAATAAAGCACAACAAGAATAAAGAAAAAAAAAAAGAATAGAATATAAGGGAATAAAAGAGAATAAGACATCAATCTCTCAATCATAGTAAAAAAGGTCCATCAAAGCAATGGACTCAATCATATCCCCATTCCCAATCCCCTCTATCCCTTCTATATATAGCTTCAGTCTTTGGCCATTCGCTTTGAAAATGTGGCCATTCTTTTGATCTTGCACCTCAACGACGTCGTGAATAAATCCCTCTATAACCAAAAATGGACCATCCCATCTTGATCTAAGCTTACCCGGAAAGAGTCTCAATTTTGAGTTAAAAAGCCACATTTTTTGGCTGGGTTCAAAGGATTTTCTATTAATGTGCTTGTCATGGAATTCCTTAGTCTGAGCTTTAAAAATTCTCGAACTCTCATATGCATCATTCTAAATTTCCTCCAACTCATTGAGTTGCAATTTTTGGTTGAGCCCAGCCGCGGCCATATCGAAGTTAAACTTCTTTATGGCCCACAATGCTCGGTGCTCAAGTTTAACCAGGAGATGGCAAGCTTTGCCAAACACCGCCCTATATGGTGACATCCCAATGGGTGTCTTAAAAGCAGTGTGGTAGGCCCATAATTCATCAATCAAACGTTGTGACCAATCTTTCCTATCTAGCCTCACCATTTTCTCTATTATGTGCTTCACCTCCCTATTGGAGACTTCCACTTGGCCACTAGTTTGAGGGTGGTACGAAGTGCTAACTTTTTTAGTGATAGAGTATTTCTTAACTACTAACTCAAAGAACCGGTTACAAAAATGCGTACCCTGATCACTTATTATGGCTATAAGAAACCCAAAACGACTAAAGATATTTTAATGCAAAATTTGATTACTACTCTATGATCGTTTGTTCGGGTAGCTATCGCCTCCACCCACTTAGACACATAATCCACTGCTAAGAGAATATACTCAAACCCGAACGATGATGGAAAAGGGCCCATAAAATCAATCCCCCAAACATCAAAGATCTCTATTACAAGAATAAGGGACATTGGCATCATGTCACGCTGAGATATCGAACCCATTTGCTAACAGCGCAAACAAGTTCTACAAAATTGATAGGCATCTTTAAAAATTGTGGGCCAATAAACCCCGCTTTATAAAATCTTGGCGGCCATTTTATGCCCACTAAAATGACCACCACATGTAGAAGAATGACAAAAAGTAAGAATGCTATGCACCTCATTCTCCGACACACATCGTCTGATCACTTGGTTAGAGCAGTATTTAAACAACTCTGGATCCTCCCAAAAATAATACCTGACTTGCGAAAAGAATTGGTCATTGTCTTTCTTAGACCAATTTTGAGGAATTTGCCCAATGGCCAAATAATTCACAATATGTGCAAACCACGGGAGGCTTGCTAGTGACACCACAAGGAGTTGTTCGATCGAAAACGAATCATGCAAAATTAGAGGGTCACTAGTATACTTAACAAGGATTCGGGAGAAGTGATCTGCCACTACATTCTCAAATCCTTTCTTATCTCGGATCTCTAGGTCAAATTCCTGAAGCAACAAAATCTATCTAATTAATCTAGGTTTGGTCTCTTTCTTTGATAGTAAATACCGCAAAGCGGCATGATCAGTGAAGACTATGATCTTGGAGCTTAGGAGATAGGACCGGAATTTATCTAAGGCAAAGACCACAGCTAGCAACTCTTTCTTGGTAGTAGTATAATTCAGTTATGTATCCGAGAGAGTGCGACTACCATAGTATAGAGCGTATGGTGCCCTATTGACTCTTTGACCCAACACAACCCCAACAGCATAATCTGAGGCATCACACATGATTTCAAAGGGAAGATAAAAGGTGTATCCTTAACAAGTAAACTACACAAAGGACGTGATATTTTACTAAAGTCTTTGATGAACCTATGATAAAAACCTGTATGCCCTAAGAAAGAACAGACTTGACGCACAGAATTGGGCTGAGGAAGGCTTACAATGAGGTTAACTTTAGCTTTGTCTACCTCTATACCTCGAGGGGACACAATGTGTCCCAACACTATACCCTCACGAACCATAAAATGGCTCTTCTCCCAACTCAAAATCAAGTTTGCCTCAGTACATCATTTCAACACTTTAGTCAAATTCCTAAGGCATTCCTCAAAAGATGGTCCAAACGCCGAAAAATCATCCATGAAAACCTTTAAGAATTTCTCCACCATATCGGAGAAAATGGCCATCATACACCGTTGAAAAGTCGCCGGTGCATTACATAGCCCAAAGGGCATGTGCCTGTAAGCAAAAGTGCCAAAAGGGCAAGTGAATATGGTCTTCTCTTGGTCAGCGAGGTACACCGGGACTTGATTATACCCCGAGTAGCCATCAAGAAAACAATAGAAACCTTGTCCCGCTAATCACTCTAGGATCTGATCAATGAAAGGTAAAGGAAAATGATCCTTCCTAGTAATAGAATTCAGTCTCCTATAATCAATGCACACTCGTCACCCAGTAGTGGTTCATGTGGGGACTAACTTTCCTCTCTCATTCTCAATAGCAGTGATGCCCGATTTCTTAGGCCCCACTTGTGTGGGATTTACCCACTTACTATCCGAGATGGGGTATATAATACCCGCATCTAACAGTTTCAATACCTCTTTTTTCACCACCTCTTTCATATTAGGATTAAGTCTCTGTTGCATTTCACGAGAAGGTTTGGTGTTCTCCTCCAGGTGTATATAATGCATGCACACGGAGGGATCTATCCCTTTCAAATCAACCACCGACCACCCTATAGCACTTTTGTGCCACGAGAATACTCATTAACTGACTCCCCTGCTCTGCAGTCAAGTCAGATGCAATGATGACTGGTAAAGTATCCTGGGCCCCTAAAAATGCATACTTGAGTGTGGCTGGGAGTGGCTTCAACTCAAGTGTAGGTGGTGTGACCAAAGATGGTATGGCGGGCTCTCTCGACAGAGGTGGAAGTGACTCAAACCGGGCTTTCCACGGATGAAAATCCAGTGTAGAAAAAGCATTAAGCAAGGCATTCACCTCCTCAATCGACCCGTCAATATCAAAATTTTCAAACCCAAAATGAGCTAGACAAGCCTCTAGAGGGTCCTCTACAAGAATTGAGGGCAAAGCTTCCTCCACAATCCCATCCACAACATCCACAAATAAGCATTCCTCTCTCTCATGGGGTTGTTGGGATGCTTGGAAAATATTACGTTTCACTTGCATGTTACCAAATGAAACTTCCATGACCCTGGTACGACAATTTATGCATGTATTGGCCGTAGCCGAGAAAGGTCGACCTAAGATCACCGGGATTTGTTTCCTAGAACTGGCTACCGGTTCCATATCTAACACCAAAAAGTCAACAAGAAAGTAAAACCTATCAACCTTTACTAGCACGTCCTCAATCATGCCACGTGGCACTTTGAGGGATCGGTCAGCCAACTGGAGAGTAACAGTAATGGACTTCAACTCGCCAAGCCCAAATTCTTCGTACACAGAGTACGGCAACAAATTGACACTAGCCCCTAAATCTAACAAGGCCCTATCAATGAAATGGTCCCTTATAATACAAGCAATGGTTACGACACCTGGGTCTTTAAGCTTAGGGGGTTGTCATTCAACAACATGAAGCTTACTTGCTCCGTGGGAAAGACCTTTTGGGACACGTGTGTCCTAGATTTACACTTTTGCGTACAAAGGTCCTTCAGAAATTTAGCATAGGAGGGTACTCGCTTAATCACCTCCAACAGGGGGAGGTTGATTTTCACTTGTTTAAAAACCTTCAGCATCGCATCCATGGATGCTGTCTTCTTATTAAAAGGGGATGGTGTATCAAGGCATTGGGGAAAGGGTGCCTTAGGCACATATGGTGCCTTAGGCTCACGTGAAGTGTTAGGGACTAAGTCATCCTTTTTAGGTGTTTCTCCCTCACCCTTGCTCTCATTGGGTGTACTATCGTGGTTACCCGTCTTAGCCCTAGTTGCATCAGACACAACTGGCTGAGGCTCTAACTCCCTCCCACTTCTCAAAGTAATCACCGTTTGCACCTGCTCATGGTGCTTTCCATTCCCACCCGAACTCTTTGCCTCGTATTGTCCTTTAAGGTTGGCCACAGTCTGACTCTTTAATTTTCTCTTCTCTCTTCTATTCATGTTGTTAGCCATTTGACCTAATCAGGCCTCTAGCTTGGCAATAGAGTGAGTATGGGAGTGAACTACCGGTGCTAAACCCTTAAGTTCTGAGAGAACTTCCAACACCTAAGTCTTAAAGGCAGAGTTGTCCTGAGAAACAGGCGGGGGTTGTGGTTGCCGGTACGGTATTTGGTATTTGGTATTTTGTCTGTATATGTATACAGTATTTGGTATTTATAAAATAAAAAAAAAGAAATCATTCTATTATACCTTCTTCCACTCGCGTGAGACACGTTTGGACTTCGAATTCACCTTTGTTCTTTTTACGTGAAATGTGTTAGGATTTGATATTTACTCGATTAAAATCTTTCCCCTCTCCGTATGAGATACGGTTAGGTATGCTTATTGGTTATACCACCTTTGTTCCTTTCACGTGGAACGTGTTAGGATTTGATGTTTACTTGGTTAAAGCTCCCCCTCTCTCCGTATGAGATACCTGTTGGTTATGTTGTAACGAAATGGCATTGTATGTACAGTTCATTCAGAGGAGTTTCAAATAAGTTATTCGTGTCTCGTGTCTCAGTAAGAGAACCTGCACAGCTTTGTAGTTAAGATCACTTTGTGCATCAATCGCACTCGTTCACTTTGTGCATCTATCGCACTCGTTCACTTGGTGCATCTATCGCACTCGATCACTTGGTGCATCTATCGCACTCGTTCACTTTGTGCATCTATCGTACACCTCTCTATTGTTTCTCAGGGCACGTGAAATGCGGCCCTAGGTGGGTTTTATCTCAGGACGTGTGAAACATGACCCCGAGCGATTTTTGTTTCTCAGGATGCGTGAAACGCAGCCCTAGGCGGGTTTTACCTCGGGACGTGTGAAATATGATCCCGATCTATTTTTCTTCTTTCTCAGGATGTGTGAAACGCGACCTTGGGTGTGTTTGCTCTTGGGATACGTGAAACGCTATCCCTTACGATTTTGTTTCTATCTCAGGACGCACAAAGTACGACCCTAAGCTATTTTGCTTTCACTTCGGAATGTGTGAAACACGACCCTGAGTGATTTTCGTCTTCTTGTTTCTCAAGATGTGTGAAATACAGCCCTAAATGATGTTTTCTTTCCTTGTCCTATGTTTTGGCGTAGGTAGAGTATTATTTTCGATCTTTTCGCTTTAAGCTTGAAGTTGCTCATTCATGTGATGTTAGTTTACTATCTTGCGTATTGTATTAATTATTGCTTCTTGCATCATCTTGTATGACCATTTGCATCGTGCATAACATTTGCATCTTGCCCCTGAACTACGCAGGTTTGATTCCTTGCAAAGGGATACGTAGGCAACCCTCAGGTTCAATAAATTGTTTGCACATTTGTTTGTTTGCCTAAGTCTTCCGACCTTGTCAAAAGGGTCAAAAGAGGGGCAACTGTAGACATCTCATTTTGACCGGCCCTAAAACTTGGGCGCCTTTTTTTGATTACTCGATGATAACAAGTAGAATGTGTTTCTCACAAAATCCTCAATAAGAGAGATGAAATTTGAATTTTAATCCCAATCTTCACCGTTATGGCCAAATTATTTTAAAATACTAAATATTTCATTAGTTTAGTATTTTTATAATTTTGCATAATTTTATGTGTTTGTTCATAATTTTGGTGTTTTTATATAAATTGGTATAAATTATATATTTTATATATATAAAAGAAAATAATAAAAAAAGTTATATTATTATATTATATGTTTAATATTTTATATATAGTTATATTATTATATTATATTTTTATAAATTATATGATTTATATATGTTATATATTATATTATAAAAATCTTTTGATGTCGGTCAGCCCTCGGCTGCCGACATCCAAATCAAACAACATAAGGCTTATATATATTATATTATATGTTGTTTTGTTGCTTATATAAAACAATGGAGGCTCAGCAAAAGAGGGGGTGAATCTGAAGAGAATTAAAGAGAGTTAGAAAGAGTTAGAGAGAAGAGAAAGAAAACATTTCAACTTGAGCCAACACATACCATAAACTCCAAAATTTCAAATTAAGGATTTCGGAACACACTTCCTACACTTGAGGGTGATCAAGAGAGAGTTTGTGAACTAAGGAGTTCATCCTTTCCTTGAAAGATGAATTTTACAAACCTTTCATTTTCTTGCATATCTTACTTATTTAGCTCTTTTGATTTGATTTATTGTTATATTGTATATTGTTGTAATCTAATTGAAATGGATGAATTCATGTCCCATATATGTTGTTTTTAGCATGAGAAAGAGACCTTCTATGCTAAGTGGTTTAATCTCTTCGGAAGTTCATTACCAGGGCATTACATCTCTCTCATACCAAGAAGAACTCCTTTGTTTGACACTTCTTTCTATTTAGAGAACTTAAACTCACCATTGGACTTAATGAATTAAAGAACAGATGGTAATTTAAAACTTGAGTAACTAAAATTGAGGCTAAAATGGTGCAAGATAATAATTTGGTTGTGTTCAATCGGACATTAATTGAACACATGGAAACTTGAGGTAGTTCATACTCATTAGTGATGAAATGATTCAAGTTTCCAAGGTCACCACTTCCCTTGATCAATTCATGAAAAGGAAAAGGTTAGAGTCATATTTTGTTACATTATTGAACTTGCACACTTGGTTCACAAGCCATCATGCAATGAAATTGCTTGAGTTAGTGGTTTGTGGCTTAAGTTTACTTCTCCTTTGATTCGTTCATAAAAAAGGAGGGATGAGTTGTGTAGACAACCCTAGAGAATACCATGTGCATGCTCTATTTGTCCTCTGTTGCAACAAGGTGAACTGGGCAGTAGTGGCCAGCAAGCCACTTTCTATAGCAGGCATCCCTCACTAGTGGCCGACCGGCCACCAATGCAAAATTCAGCAATGTGTTCCTTTGGCAGAACAGAGCCATTTTGGCAGTGGGCAACAGTGTATGTGTTCTATTGTGCAATAGAGGCTCGTTATAAGCAAAACAGTGGCTTTTCGAGTGAAAATCGAGCATGCGCATGAACATTCCTCGCTTCTCGAGGTGGAGTAGTTAGTTGTTTAGTTTACTGACTTCTTTTAATTGTACTTGTGTTGTAATTATTTAATTAGCTAAAGTAGTTAATTAATTGTGAGTTAATTTATTTCATTCGGTTTGTAATAGTTAATTAATTAGCTTAGCTTAATTAGTTGGCTAGTTAGTTTATTCATTCGGACTCTCCTTCGTGAGAGCATAATGTTGTAATAATGTGTATGTCTTCCAATCCCACGTCTTTCTCCTTTTTATTTAACTGCTTACGATGGTTAGTGTAGGGACATCACGTTTAAATTAGCATTCTTCATGTTTGCATCCACTTGTATTACATGCACCGAGGCTCGGCTCATTATTCTAACTGCATTGTTAGTTTAATACTTATTTGAATACGTGCCTAAACCACATGTTATCCATTGATTCATATGCCATGATTAAGTAGCCGAGCCTATTTTAGATTGCATATCGCATGTGTTGCATTAGTCATATTGCATAGTTAGGAATCATGCATTTTTTTCTAACTATCTTATGTCTTTTTGGCTTGGAGTACTAGGTGAGCCTTTACTCGCTTTAGCATATTGCATAAGTGTGATTGTTGCCATGTCTAGTATGCTTACCATGAGGCTAAGTGCTTAATTGATATACCTACTTGTATGCCTATGGATGAAAGCTAATTGCTTGAATTGGAATAATTTGAGCCATGCACAAGCCCACTTTTCAAGTAGCAAATTCACAAACTCTTTTCAGAAAATAAACATGAGTCAAGTGTTCCAATTTTTGTAAGTTAGTCTATACTTGCATGTCCGCATCACATAGTAATGCTAGATTAATAACTAGAGCAAGAGCATATAATGTAAAATAAGATTCATATCATGATTAGTAGAGGTCGATCTTTGATCGGGCGAGCGGGGGTGCTCAATTCATGACCTTCCCCTCTCGTATTTAAGTTCCTGAACCGAGACAATCTTGGTGATAACGGACATGTGGCCTTTGGCACGAGTCATGAGTTTTCTAAATTTTTCCAAAATAAAATATTTAGGTGATGACTCTGTATCTGGCAAAGCAATCCATTTTTGGCAATTTGATTCAAAATCAATTTTCCAAAAGATTTGTCGGATTTGGACTCTTTGGTGTTTATCTATTTCACATTGCACTTGTGGAATCAGATTCAGAACCACGGGAGTCCGATACTGGAGGGCTTATTTTGAATTTCGAAAGGGGGCGCGAAAAAGTTGATCTACAACGGTGTCACGAGATCATTCCACCTTAACCTGTATTTCTTTCTTCACTCTTTTACTTACTTTACTTGCCTCTTAGCCGCCGCGTCCAACCATGGCTCTAATAACTTGGTAGGGATCTTCCACATCATGTGCACCTCCGCTCTCACCGTTCGCGATATATAAAACCATTTTGGCCGCCAACCCTTCATCGATAAGGGCAGTCCTGCCACCAAGCCTCTCCTTGCTATTACGTGTAGAGTCACCCATGTTTCCTGTTGCCCTAAGGCTTTGTAGCACGAAAAAAATTCATCCACTGACATTGCCTCCCCCTCTGCTGCCGGTGGCCATGAGATTGTATAGGCAAACAGAATTTTCCACACATTTGGCATAAGTTGACCTGGCGCCACCTCTAGCCAATTCAGCACGTCAAATACCAATTGTGGGAGTGGCAATCTCAGACCCTTACGGAGCGCCTCTTTGTACAGTGCGAACTCTAACGGCCTTGCATCCGATGCTCTCTTCGTTACTGTTGGCAGCCTCAACTCCACGTCCGCTGGAATCTAATATTTGTTATGAAATTCCTCCAGATCCCCAGCCGTTAGAGTAGACTTGTCTGCCTTGGTATGCCAGTGGTCAAGCGCCAGTTGGCTAAGTAGTTTGGCGATCGAGATTGACGGGTCGTTACACACACTGAAAATAAACATTAAACTATACCCAATTCTTTTAGAATAATGGCAAGTTCAAGTATCGATCCACAAGGACAAATGTGAAATTAGACTAATTTAACTGCTAAATTAATTTTGATTAAAAAATTTGAGAAATTTTATGATTAAACAGGAATTAAATGAAATTGAGAAATTAAATTGATAATTAAAATTAGGGTTTGAGAGATTGATTTTTGGGAAAAAATTCCTAGGGCAAAGAATTCACCACTAACCATATAAACGAGATTAAACATCGGCCAATAATTGCAATCCGGTTTGAAATACCCAATATTTCACAACTACAAGTTTGAAATATTGATCAAGAGGGTTATTGCATTCAACGTATAAGCACGAATCATTCTGAGTAGCACGAGGCGTTTGCTCTAAACTACGATAGCAACATGAACCGTCTCTCATAGCACGACTCGTCTCGTACCTTGAATACAAAGACAAAGAAAACTAATGTATGAAAAGCATTAAACAATCACAGAGAGTAAAATACTTGAAGAGATGAAAAGAACAATGATTAAGAACTTCTAAATCATCCATACATTGATTCAAACTGATTCACAATCAAAGCTTATGAAAAATCCTATTACATAGCTAGGGTTTCATCAAAACCCTAGAAAAGAAGACTAGCCACTCATGGAGGAGTGGAAAGAGGAAGAGGATGAGGAAGAAGGCCCCATAGAAGTTGTCCTTTAAGCTTGAAAAGAAATCATCTCTTTAAGACCCTAGTCTCCATTTTCTCCAAAATAATTTCCGAACCTTAGGTTAGCCTATTTTTCTTTCTTTTATTATTAGCAAAACACACCTAAAATTATGTGCACGCGTCCCTAGGTAGGCCGCTCGAGCAGTTGTGGGCCGTACATGCGGTGGTCTGGCTGGCTCGGATTTTTCACTTTGCACACCGAGGATCTGCTTTCATGCCCCTTTTTTATTGAATTTAGGTATTTCTTGCCAAATCTGTACAAGTGCACAAAATACATCATCTCCACCAAATAAACAAAATTGAAAGACTAAAAATATAACTTAAGTGACCTCAATGTGGTACCTTTCGGCCTACATCACATCCCCTAACTTACATTTTGCTAGTCCTCAAGCAAAACAAAAGAAATAAGAAAAGTAGAATAACTCTAAGCCACTTTCGTAGGATCACGATTGCATTTAGCATATGTAATAAGCTTTTAAACCACAAGGTTACCCTAAGTGGACGAGTATAGTCTCGTGAGGGTTTTCACAAACGATACCCACAAAAATTAACATATTCATATCCGCTCAACAACAATTAACCACACTACTCCACCTAACAATCAACTTAGTGACACTGCAGTGTGATATTAAGACATGATGAGCCATTAAAGGCACAGTGGACAAGCATGAGGGAATCTATTGAGTCAAAACCACAATTCAGTTAATACAACAGTAAAGTCCCCTGTACTTGTGCATGCTAGAAGACACATCATCAGTACCCTCGGTGTAAAGTGCAATCTTTATATTAGTTAACTGTCCACTATAATAGCCTAGTGTAACTCATAATAACACCCAACATATACAGAAAAACTAAACTGTTGCAAACAAGATTCTCAAAATTTTAATTTTTTTTTAAATAGCTGTGCAATGTCCTAATCCATTAAGCTTTCTAATCAACCCATGTAACAATCATTGGGCCAATGACTCCCAAACCAGACAGTTTTAGGGCACTGGGTGTGAAGACACCCCTACGGGCTTAATAACTCGAGTTGAAAAGGCTACGAATCTGAACAAGTCATTCTATTTATTTTTTCTTAACTGTGCAATGTCTAGGTCCCTTAAGCTTTCTAATTAACCCATGTAGCAAATATTGGGCCAATGACTCCTAAAATAGATGGTTTTAGGGCACTAAGTGTAGAGACACCCCTACGGGCTTAATAACTCGAGTTAAAAAGCCTACGAACCCAAACAAGTCAAATGTTTTTTTTTTTTTTTTTTTTTTTTTTTTTTTTCCTGCAACCTTAGCCATTATCAATGATGTACACCAAGAATTATAATAAAGAGGTCCCCGTTATGATAGTGTGTTCGTGTGAATTAAAGCATACTCATGACAAGTGTACTAATACCACAAATACAAACAACTATCCTAGTGCAAATATCACATGTGAGTATTTACCCAACAAACCCTTTTCATATAAGCCCGCTATGTTCCCCAATTAACATATGCTCATATCATTGCCATACTGGCACAAAGTGAACATCAAGTGGAGTGGTGCAATCAAGTGCAGCAAGTACAACATGAATGGTTTTTATAAATACCCTCACCCCCCAACTAGAATACGACATTGTCCACAATGTAAGCAATTGTATATGAGATAGTAAAATGAGAGAGAGGATCTTACCAGACAGCGTAGGCGCACATCCAACAAGGCAAGGACACCCAAACACACACACACTATTTTTTTTTTTTTTGAACAGTACAGTATAAAAGGAAAAGAAAAAATAAATAAATAAAGAAATAAAATAAAGAAAATATACAGATATCACTAATGTGGATCCGACGGTGGTGGGAAATGTTGCTCAAATAGGGCACGCATCAGTGTCCGAGTCTCAAACGCCTCATCATAAACCCCAGCGCCAAGCTGATCAAACCGATGCTCACTCGAGTCCCGGTATGCGTAAAAGTTAGTTTGTAAAGATGCAACTAACAGCTGATACCCATCAAATGCCGCCTGTGAGTAATCCCGATAGGCCTGATAGTCGGCCCGGAAATCAACCACCAATTGCTAAATAGCGGCTTGATTATCCAAAAGAGCATGATATTGCGCCCTCGTCATACAGAATGGTACTAGCACTGGTACGGCAATGGGCTCTACCGAGGCATCATTAGGATTGGCCGGGGCTTCGGGTAGGAGTAGTGAAGACGGCAGGCAAGCAGTGGTTTGGCGCTAGTGGGTTTTACCATAAAGTGTGGACGGCAGAAGCTAAACCTCATTGAGTTCGAGTTGGTATGTCCCTTGGTCTTTGATGAGCATAGTCATGAGGTTAGCGAAAGGGAGGGCCCATGTAGAACTGCCCCGAGTATTGCATATTTTGACTTCACTAATGATTTGGTTCGTCTGGTTGTAGATCAAAGTAGGGATGTCAACCCAAAACCCGAAGTCAAATCAATGGAAGTCCCCTTGCCGCTCTTCCTTGTGGCCGAGAGGGATGACATTCTTTTTACTGGAATGTTCGCTGGAAGTGGATAGGACACAGAAGCTATTGCCTGTTGCGGCTGTTGTTGCTATAACCTAACAAACAACTCAGTCTGCTGAGCTACAATTTTCGCTTGGGGAGCAGCATCCAACTGCATATTCTCGATAGTCTGTTGAAGTTGGCGCATCATATCCTCTATGTTGTCTAAAGGGTGCTGATCTATCAGAACTGGTGTGTACTCTCTTTCTGAAGTGGAAGCAGAAAACTGGACTTCGTTAAAGGAAGGTAACTGTCGAACTGGTGAGTTGTGCCTGACTCTCCTCCATCTTGTAACCAGGGGTAGCGAAGCAAACACTAGTTGTCCTCTTACAAGATCCCCAGATCGGTAAAGTCGCCTTACTCGAGTCCAGAGTGCTTGGGGGGTAACTGCCTCGTCTGGCGCAATTGTGAAACACTACCTTGAAAAAAGAAAATAAAGTAGAAGAAACAAAAATCAAAAAACGCACAAAGACTACTCAAATAAACAACACAGCTTGAAATTATAAAATTTGGATGATTACTCAAACACTGATTTCTACCCCCAATTTCTGCCTCAAAACTGATACCCAGACTTGCAACTGATATATACACTCCTACAGAGTTTCACTCTAAAAGCACTTATCAAGCAAATGAGAGCCAAAACACCCCTATGATGGGGTAGGGTTGCCCTATCCTAATCCTGTCAGGAGCTAGGGGCTCACTACGTAAACAAGTGGTTTCATACAATCCTGCATTTGGGTGAGCAACTTGTCCTAATTTGGAACAGACTCTATGGCTTCCGATTTACAACTAGGCTGATTGGTCAAAAAAGGGTACCTCAGCAAGACTACCTAATATACCTCTCACACCTAATACCGAAAAGTGAAAGGAGGATCAAATGGTACAGCGGTAGTCTAGATCCAAGGCTTGTGTTCCCATCGTGGCAGAGCCCACAACTGGTCAGCCTTATGGCACGCTTTTCCAAGTGAGCCACCAACAAACTGTTCAGGAATAGCAGATGGAAAACATTGTGACTTAGGCGTACCGATGCAAATGCAAAGAAACACATAAGTGTAGATAAAATAACATATCATAAGTTCGAGTCAAGTTCTCTAAATTCCCAGAAGAGTAGGTAGAAACTCTGGCCTCGCCTTTTTCTCGTGCCCCCCGCCTTTCGGAAAGCTTTAAAAAGAAGGCCTCACAGTTCGGACTCTACCTGTGGTTTTGAATCTGGTCTCACAAGTGCAATGTGAAATAGATAAACACCAAAGAGTCCAATCTGGCAAATCATTTTGGAAAATTGATTTTAGATCAAATAATGCCAAAACTGGATTGCTTTGCCAGATTACAGAGTCGCCACCTAAATATTTTATTTTTTTGAGAAAATTTAGGAAACCCTGACTCGTGCCAAAGGCCATGTGTCCGTCATAACCAAAGTTGCCTCGACTTGGGA
Source organism: Camellia lanceoleosa (assembly GCA_025200525.1). NCBI lineage: Eukaryota > Viridiplantae > Streptophyta > Magnoliopsida > Ericales > Theaceae > Camellia > Camellia lanceoleosa. The sequence continues at coordinate 136,869,511 of CM045758.1, read as the reverse complement.
ACTGAGGTACGAAGGGGAAAGGTCATGAAATGAGCACCCCCACTCGCCCGATCAAAGATCGGCCTCTACTAAACATGATATGTTCTTTTATAAACCTTATATGTTCTTGTTCCAGTTATTAGCCAACATTACTATGTGATGAGCACGCATACAAGTATAGACTACATCGCAAAAATTGTAACATTTCAAGTCATGTTTGTTTGGCGAAAATGGTTTGAATTTGCCACCCTCAAGTGGGCTAAAAATGCAGATTTCCCACCTCAAGTGGGCTTAAAACATGATTTGTCACTTCGCAAAGTGGGCTTAAAACATACATTCATTAAATTATTCCAATTCAAGCAACAAAGCTTTCATCCATAGGCATTCATGCAGTTTAGCAAGTAAGCACATAGCCTAGTGGCAAGCATACGAAACATGGTAATATGGCAATCACACTCATGCAAGTATGCTAAAGCATAAAACTCACCGAGTACTCCAAGCCAAAACAAAAACTAGTTAGAAAACAATGCACGATCCTAACTATACAAGATGCCTAATGCAACACATGCAATATGAAATTAATAGGCTTGACTACTAATATGGCATTTGCAATACTTTGATAACATGTTTTGAAACACGTATTCAAAGAAGTATTGAAATTGCTATGCAGTTTGAATGATGCACCGAGCCTCGGTGCATGCAAAACAAATGAATGATGCAAACATGCAAGCATAAGGTATGTCAATTGAAACATGTCCCTAATCTAACCATCAAAAGCAGATAAATAAAAGGGAGAAAGACGTAGGGTTAGAAGACATGCACACACGCACGCACACTTATTACAACATTATGCCCTCGCGAAGGAGGGTCCGAATGAATAAGAGCTAAGCTAACTAGCTACGTTAATTAAGCTAAGCTATTACAACACAATTAATTAACTATTCTAGCTAATCAAAATTACAAACCAAATTAAGCTAATTAATTACAACACTTGTATAAATGAATTAGCTTTAATTAGCTACGACTAACTAATTAAACAAAGCAAGTAAATGGCCTCGAGGGTAAGGGACGCATGCATGTTTGGTTGGTTTCCTCCAAAAAATCCACCTCTTTGCCATCGGACACCTCTGTTTGCACTTGCTTGAACACTAACAGTGCTGCCAATTTCTAGAACATCTCTTCTCTAACTCAGGAACACACTTGTGCAAAATTTAATTTCGTCGGCCACTACCAATGGTGGTCGCCTACCGATGATGGTCGGTGCACTTGCGGTGGCCGGCCACCCTTCCTGAACTTCTCATTTTTGCTAATGTAAAAGCAAACAGAGGTAAAGCAGTGTATTCTCAAGGAGTGTATTCTCAAAGGAGTGTAACTCTTGGCTCTCAAGCCATCAACCAAGCATTTTCATGTATGATGGCCAAAAAACCAAGTTTGTACAAGCTTAATGAGTGCAAAACAAGACTCAATCAAAACCACAACCCTATTATGTATGATCAAGGGTGATGGTGACTAAGAAAAGTGGCACGTTTCATCACTTTAAGTATGAAACGTCCCATTTTTCTCGTGTTCGAATTAATGTCCAATTCGAACACATGCAATGCAACATGAAAGATGCTTATCTTGCCTCTTTTACTTGTCATATTTTATTTACTCATTTTAGATTATCAATCCATTCTTTAATTGATTAGTCCAAAAGGTAATAGAGGGAGATTACAGATTTCAGTGCTGAAATGGAGTGCAAAATAACACTAAAACATGCAAGCAACTCATGCAATTCATGTTTAAAAGCCTAAAACATTAAGCTAGTGAAGAAGATTGCACTACAACCACACAATACAAGCCTCAACAGAGTTGACCAGCCTAAAATAGAGCCAAAACAGGTCAAAGCAGTGACTAAAACATGCTAAGATTAATGTACAAAATGCTAGAAAAACATGCTCACATGTTAAGCTATCTAGGCGTGCAAACAAGACACAAGGACGTGAGGATATCCCCTCCAATTTTGGACTTCAAAATAAGGTTTTGGTACTGAAATAACTCTGAATTTCAGTGGTTTAAAGGCCCAAAAAGTTTGAGTTGAATATGCTAAAAGATGGTACAAAAGCTCACATAATTAAGCAACAAGAATGGTGGACTACCCCTTAACACAAAATGACCTCAAACCACCATGTTAAGCCTAAAAAACAAGAGTTTTTTTGTAGTTGAAAACCAGTTCAAAAACAGTATAAAAGGATGACAAAATGACTAGCCAAAACAAGTGTACTAAGCAAATGAACTACCTCTTGAAGCTCAAGCACAAACAGCCTCAAATTCCAGCTCAAACCTCCTTTAAGAGCCCAAACTAGACCTCAAAGAACCTCAGCTCAAAGGCAAGGATGTTTGGTTAAGGCTTGATGTACAAAGGTGTAGAGAAACAAGGCTTTAAGACACAAAACAAGAAGAGAGAAAGAAAATTCTAGAGAGAGAGAGAGAGAATTTTGATCCAAATTTTCTAACCCTCCAAAATGGGGGAGGACACCCCCTACCTATAGAAAATCAAGATTAAAGCTTGAATTCATCCCTCTATACACGTGTATGGAGATGCACTTCAGTGAACAATAGCTGGCACAGTTGGCAAACAAATATCTAAAAAGGAGAAAAATGGCCGTCGGCCACCATTGGTGGCTGACCGGCCATCAATGTGGCCGACCGGCCACCACTGATGGCCGGCAAGCACAAGCCATGGCCGATGGACTGTGGGGATGGCCGACAGGCCACCCTCTCCTCCAGACTTGAAACAACAAGCTCTTAGTCCACAACCAAGCACAAAACAGACAAGTTTAGAGGCTCAAAGGCAAGGCGCTCGGCCAAGAACTTCAAGCACTCAAAATGAACACGAGCATACAAAACCATCAAGTGTTCAAGCAATGACGTCCAAGTTTTAAGGATGGCCAAAAATGGGGTGTCTACACTAACAATTAAATCACTAAATAAAAATAAAACTAAATCACTAACTAAACAATTTAAACTAAACAACTATAGTATATCAACTAAATTAGTATTATCATTATTATTATTACTTTTATTTCTGAGAGCTTGTATTTATTTATTTATTAATTATTAGTATTATGGTTTTTTTTTTCGTACATGCGCCGACGGGGGCTGCACGTGCAGCTGTTGCTTCCTAGATTCACTATTTTTTTTTTAAAAAAAAAAAATTTGTGGGTGCTAGATGAACAATGAACAAAATAGGAACTACAAAAAGAAAAACTAAAATCAATCAAACTAAAATACAAGATTGAAAGAACAACAACACAAATCTAAAGCAAAAGAAGGAGTTATCCTGAAAGAGTGAAGAAAGAGAGAAAGAATGGAGATTCACCAGAAAAAATGGCAGCCGGAAAGTCGCCGGTTGAAAAATATGGTGATGCTTCGGTGAAAGGTTGTTTTGAGAAAAAGATAGGGTGAAAGGTGAAGGAAGAAAGAAGAAGAAGTTGGTTATGGTGGGGTTGGATGGAGTTTGTGGGTTTGTGGAGTTGAGAGAGAGAGAGAGAAGAAGAAGAAGAAGAAGAAGAAGATGATGAGAGGTAGAGAGAGAAAGTATAGTTGGGAAAGTGAGGGGGTCAACAAGTGGGTCTAGGGTTTTGCCAACAAAATTGAATTTTTTTTTTTTTTGAAAATAAACTAACATAACATAACATAACATAAACAAATAAAAATTCCATTTTTTTTAAATTATTATTATTATTATTATTTATATGTAAATAAAATAAGGAAATAAAAATAAATAAAGAAATAAAATTGTACATTTTTTTAATTAAATTTTATTATTATTATTATTTTTTTTATATGGAAATAAAATAAGGAAATAAAAATAAATAAAGAAATAAAGTTATTATTTTTTTATTTTATTTTTTGAAACAGCATATTTGCACCCATTTAGACGCCGCTAAATTTAGGCACGCTCGGCCAATGAATTGGGCGCTCTGTGGCTCTTGCACAAAATGCTTTTTTTGGGCATTGATCACCATGGTCCTCTGCTCGTGCAGTGGATTTTTTTTTTTTTTTTTTTTTTTTTTTTGCGTTGGGCCGCTCGTGCGCCTAATGGGGCCGTACGAGCGCTGAATTTAGGGCGCTCCAACGGCGTAATTGGGCTGCTCTTGCAGCTCAAAAGCAAAATGCTTTTGGGCTGGGCTGCTCATGTGCCCATGCCCTTCCGCTTGTGCGCTCTAATAGGGACTTCCACTCGTACGCCCGTGTGGGCTGCACGTATGGCTGCTGCATTTTTTATTTTTTTTTTAAATTTTAAACCCAAGTACAATCGGAATTATTTTTTTTAATTTTTATTTAAAAAAAAAATTCACAATCCAAATAAAAATTTAAACCATTTCTACCTTCAATGCACATTTGAAATAAAAAAAAAAAAATAGAACATCGAAAATATCAAAATGCGCAACAAAAGTATAATCTTCACGCGAAAATCACGACTACTACTTTTCTCCTTAGCAGTGTGTATAACTTTCCCTATTCTCCAATAAGGTGACAGACTAGGTTGATTCGGTATCCAGAATCAAGGCTCATAAAACTAACTCGACTTATGGGGCTGCCATATAGAGTTCAAGACGGGGTGGTTTTGAAGCAATCTCCACACCCCTGGGTATTTAAACTAGACTGTAGTCTCGAAAATTCCAAACCTTTGCGTTCTAGGCTTTGCCATTCGAACTCTAGTTTCCACCGTCTAAGTTAGTGTCCTAGGAACTCACTACAAACATAATTAGATGGCTATACCAGACCGTTAGATGCCATTTGGGCACGGCTAACACCAAAGGAATTACACCTTTAGAGAAATTAAAGTCTCCTAGACTAAAAGTAATCACTATGGAAGATATATTGGGTCCGTCAAATGGACAACCTCAACCATTTTCCCTTTCTCAATACCGTCCACATAATGTTTCAATCTTTGCCATTGACCTTGAAGGTTGTAACATCTTGTGGATTTTTAATTTCAACTGCCCCATGCGGAAAGACTTCTATAACCTCATATGGGCCATCCCATCGAGACCGGAGTTTACTCGGAAACAACCACAATTTGGCATTGAACAGCCACACTTTTTGGTGGGGCTCGAAGGACTTACAAGAAATATGTTTATCATGAAATGCCTTAGTCCTAGCCTTTTAAATTTTAGAGCTCTCATACGTATCATTGCGGAGCTCCTCTAACTCATTAAGTTGGAGCTTCCAGTGGTCACCAGCTTTGGCCATATCAAAATTGAACTTCTTAATGGCCCACAAAGCCCGGTGTTCTAACTCAACTTGTAGATGGCACGGTTTTCTGAACACAATCCTATATGGAGACATCTCCATGGGTGTCTTATATGCAGTGCGATAGGCCCAAAGTGCATCAACTAACCTAGTGGACCAATCTTTCCTATCCGGCCTCACAGTTTTCTCGAGGATGTGTTTAACTTCCCTATTAGAAACCTCTACCTGACCACTAGTCTGGGTATGGTAGGGAGTGCCAACTTTGTGCGTGATCATGTATTTGCTCACTAATGCCTCGAAGAATCGGTTGCAAAAATGTTTGCCACCGTCACTAATTATGGCACGTGGAAACCCAAAATGACAAAAAATAGTCTCATAGAGGAATTTAACCACAACCTTGTAGTCATTCGTTTTGGTTGCCACTGCCTCCAGCCACTTGGAGATATAGTCCACAGCCACCAAAATGCATTCAAAGCCAAATGATGGTGCAAAGGGACCCATAAAGTTGATGCCCCAAACATCAAAAATCTCAATAATTAAAATAGGGGTCATCGGCATCATATCTTGCTGTAACATAGAGCCCATGCGTTGACAACGCTCGCAAGCTCTACAAAAGTTATGGGCATCTTTGAAGATAGAGGGCTAGTAGAACCCACATTGTAAAACCTTGGCGGCCGTTTTCTGCCTACTAAAATGGCCGCCACATGAATGAGTGACAAAAGGTGAGAATGTTATGGGTATCACTCTTAGGCACACAACGCCGAATCACTTGATTCGAACAATACTTAAACAATTATGGGTCTTCCCAGAAATAATGCTTGGCTTGTGAAAAAAAAATCGATCTTTGTCTTGCTTAGACCAAGTTTTTAGAATTTGACCAACTACCAAGTAATTCACTATATGAACAAACCACGTGAGGGTCACGTGTGAAACCACAAGAAGTTGCTCGTCCGGAAACAAGTCATGCAAGGCTAAGGGATCACTCGTGTGCTCAATAAAGATGCGGGATAGATGATCCGCAACAACATTCTTAGATCCCTTCTTGTCCTGGATTTCTAGGTCAAACTCCTGAAGGAGTAAAATCCACCTAACCAATCTAGGTTTGGTCTCTTTCTTTGATAGTAAATACCGCAGAGCAGCATGATCAGTAAAGACTATGACTTTGGAACCTAGGATATAGGACCAGAATTTATATAGGGCAAAAACCACAGCTAGTAACTCTTTCTCAGTGGTAATGTAATTCAATTGTGCATCTCAGAGAGTGCGATTAGCATAGTATATAGCATAGGGTGCCCTATTGACCCTTTGACCCAACACAGCCCTAACAGCATAATCTGAGGCATCACACATGATTTCAAAGGGAAGTGGCAAATCCGATGATTTCATGATTGGGGCGGTGGTAAGGGCCATTCTTAGTGTTTCAAAAGCCTTCAAGCATGCCTCATCAAAGATAAAAGGTACGTCCTTAGCAAGTAAACTACATAAAGGACAGTATATTTTACGAAAGTCTTTGATGAACCTACGGTAAAAACCTGTGTCCCTAGGAAAGACCTAACTTGACTCACGGAATTGGATGGAAGAAGGCCTGCAATGAGGTCAACCTTAGCCTTGTCCACCTCTATACTTCGAGGGGACACAATGTGTCCCAACACTATACCCTCACGAACCATCAAATGGCTCTTTTCCCAACTCAAAATTAGGTTTGCCTCAGTACATCATTCCAACACTTTAGTCAAGTTTCTAAGGCATTTCTCAAAAGACAGTCCAAACACCGAGAAATTATTCATGAAGACCTCTAAAAATTTCTTCACCATGTCAGAGAAGATAGCCATCATGCACTGTTGAAAGGTCGCTGGTGCATTGCACAGCCCAAAGGGCATTCGGCGATAGGCAAAAGTGCCAAAAGGACATGTGAAGGTGGTCTTTTCCTGGTCATCCAGATACACAGGAACTTGATTGTAACCAGAATAGCCATCAAGGAAACAACAGTAGCTCTGCCCTGCTAACCGCTCTAGGATCTGATCAATAAAAGGTAAGAGAAAATGATCCCTTCTAGTCATGGAATTCAATTTCCTATAATCAATGCACACTTGCCACCCAGTAGTGGTTCGTGTGGGTACTAACTCTCCTCTCTAATTCTCAATAACAGTGATGGTTGATTTCTTGGGCACCACTTATGTAGGACTCACCTACTTGCTATCCGAGATGGGATATAATACCCACATCCAACAATTTTAACACCTCATTTTTCACCACCTCTTTTATATTGGGATTAAGCCTCCATTGCATTTCACGAGAAGGTTTGGTGACCTCCTCAAGATGTATGTAATGCATGCACATGAAGGGATCTATCCCTTTCAAATCAACCACCAACCACCCTATAGCATTCCGATGTGCCACGAGAACACTCATTAACTGACTTTCCTGCTCTACAGTCAAGTCAGATGTAATGATGACTGGTAAAGTATCTTGGGGCCCTAAAAATGCATACTTGAGTGTGGCCGGAAGTGGCTTCAACTCAATTGTAGGTGGTGTGATTAAAGATGGTATGGCAGGCTCTCTAGACAAAGGAGGAAGTGACTCAAACCGAGCTTTCTACGGAGGAAAATCCAGTATAAAAGAAGAATTAAGTAAAGCATTCACCTCTTCAACTGACCCGTCAATATCAAAATTCTCAAACCCAAAATGAGCTAGACAAGCCTCTAGAGGGTCCTCTACAAGAATGGAGGATTAAGCTTCCTCCACAATCCCACCTACGACATCTACAAATAAGCACTCCTCTCTCTCATGGGGTTGTTGGGATGCTTGAAAAACATTAAGTTTCACTTGCATATTGCCAAATGAAACTTCCATAACCCCGGTACGACAATTTATGCAAGCATTGGCAGTAGCCAAGAAAGGTCGACCTAAGATCACCAGGACTTGCTTCCTAGAGCTAGCTACCATTTCCATATCTAAAACCAAAAAGTCAACAGGAAAATAAAACCTATTGATCTTCACTAACACATCCTTAATCATGCCACATGGCACTTTGAGGGACCGGTTAGCCAACTGGAGAGTAACAGTAGTGGGTTTCAACTCGCCAAGTCCAAATTCTTCGTACACAGAGTACGACAACAAATTGATACTAGCCCCTAAATCTAACAAGGCCCTATCAATGAAATGGTCCCTTATTATGTATGCAATGGTTGGGGCACCCGGGTCTTTAAGCTTGGGGGGTGTGTCATTCAACAAAATGGAGCTTATTTGCTCTGTGAGTATGACCTTTTGGGACACGTGTGTCCTGGATTTATGCTTTTGCGTACAAAGGTCTTTAAAAAATTTAGCATAGGAGAGTACTTGCTTAATCGCCTCCAACAATGAGAGGTTGATTTTTACCTATTTAAAGACCTCCATCATTGCTTCTATGGATGTCGCCTTCTTATTAAAAAGGGACAGTGTATCAAGACATTGGGGAAAGGGTGCCTTAGGCACATATGGTGCCTTAGACTCCTGTGAAGTGCTGGGGACTAAGTCATCCCCCTTAGGTGTTTCTCCCTCACCCTTGCTCTCAATGGATATATTACCGTGGTCACCCTTCTCAGCCCTAGTTGCATCAGACGCAACTAGCTGAGGCTGTAACTCCCTCCCACTTCTTAAGGTAATCACCACTTGCACCTATTTATGGTGCTTTCCATTCCCACCCGACCCCCTCTGCCCCGTATTGACCCTTAGGGTTGGCCACAGTTTGACTCGGTAATTTTCCCTCCTCTCTCATATTCATGTTGTTAGCCATTTGACCTAATTGGGCCTCTAGCTTGGCAATGGAGTGAGTATAACAGTGAACTACTGGTGCTAATCCCTTAAGTTCTGAGAGAACTTCTAACACCTGAGTCTCAAATGCAGAGTTGCCTTGAGGAATAGGTGGGCGTTGTGGTTGCCGGTAGGATTGTGGGGGTCAGTAAGGTTGTGGTTGTCGGTAGGAAGATTGGTTGGCAAAATTATTAAAATTCTGCCTTGGTGGTGGAGGGTTGTAAGAAGTACCTTGTGAAGGAGGTCTCCATGAAAAATTAGGGTAATTTCTCCATCCCGAATTGTATGTGTTGGAGTATGGGTCATTACCCGAGTTGGAGAATCCTTGAGTCGCATTTACATGCTCTTGGACTAATTTCGAAAATTATGATACCGAAGGGCACTCACTCAAGTCATGAGCAGGGCTCGTACAAATAGCACACGTCTCATGAAAGTGAGGCTGATTTTGCTATGTAGGGGCATGTCCCGCAGCTAATAATTGGTCCATTTTGTGGGACAATGCCTTTACTTCTTGGGCTAACTCTAGGTTTTGACTGACCTCATAAATGCCCCCTCTCTTTGGGGCTCCAACTACTGGTTGCCGGGCTACAGAGGCATAGTGAAGGGAATTATCACTTAGGTTCTCAAACAATTGCCATGCCTCAACGTCATTTTTGGACATGAATGTCCCATCACAAGATGAATCCACCATTTGGCGATAAGACTCAGTTAAGCCACAGTAAAATGTTTGAACAAGTTGCCAATCAGGCACTTGGTGGTTGGGACACTGTTGGAGAATGTCATGAAGTCCCTCCCATGTCTCGTGAAATTTCTCGCCATCAATTTGAGTAAAATTGGTGATGGCTCGCCTAAGTTGGTTGGTCTTTCCAATGGGAAAGTACTTCTCCAGAAACTTTTGCTGTAATTGGCCCCAAGTTATGATAGAATTAGCAGTTAAGGGTTTCAGCGATTGTTTGGCTTTGTCCTTTAATGAGAATAGGAACAATCGTAACATTAAGGCCTCATTTGCGAAATTCTAGATCCTCACTGTAGAGTAAATTTCAGAAATTCATTCAAATGTTTATAAGGATCATCATGAGCTAGTTCATGGAATAATGGGAGCATTTGTATGGTGCTGGACTTAATCTCATAATGAGCAGCAGTGGTGTCGGGTAATAAGATGCATGATGGTGATGTGTATGCAGTGGGTGTGAAGTAATCCTTAAGGGTCCGATTGGGTCCATTTAGGCCATTCGGGTTTTCCATCTCTATTGGTTCAAAGTATGGATATGAATATTCAAGCCTAGGAACACTGGCAGAGGCTCTAAGTTTCCTAAGAGTCCTTTCTAGTTCAAGGTCCAAACTCCACAATTTAGGGTGACAAGAACGACGCCCGTGCATACACTACTCACACACACACACACACACACACACACACACACACACACACACACACACACACACACACACACACTAAGTTCCGACTCTGCGCACTAAGTTATGAAAACAAAAAAACCAGAGAAGAGAATACTCACAGCGATTTAACAAAAATACTTTACTCGTCTTGCGGGTGCTTGACGTGTAGACGTTGTCTCCAACCTCCAATTGAGCTTTGTCATTATTTTTAGCACTTTGGCGCTTTACTTACAAGTGTTTGCTTTTTCTTTTTTTTTTAGCACTTTAGTGCCGCGGTTTGTTTTTTTGTTAGAGCTTAGTTGCACTCCGCTTGTACTTCGGTGATAGCTCTACTTTCAAACGCTTTGCACACTTAGCAACACAAAAGCATAAAATCCTAAACTAAAAATTAAAATAAGAATGTAACTTTAAATTAACTAATTTCGCTAGAAGTCCCTGGCAGTGATGTGTAGACGCGCCCTTGCGCTTCACTTTACAGTTCGGACTCCCTTTTGTTGTCGGTTCTTAATCTGAACCAAAGAGTCCAATCTGGCAAATCGTTTTTGAGAAAAACATATTTGTTGAAAGAAGTGCCAAACATGGACTGCTTTGCCAGATACAGAGTCGCCACCTAAATATTTTATTTTAGGAAATTTAGGAAACCCTGACTCGGTGCCAAAGGCCACGTGTCCGTTATCACCAAAGTTGCCTCGGCTCGGGAACTTGGGTACGATTGGGGAAGGTCAGCTATGAGCACCCCCTCTCGCCCGATTCAAAGATCGGCCTCTACTAACCGTGATATCTTGTTTTGAAAACATTATGTGTTCTTATTCCAGTTATTAGCCTAGAATTACTATGTTATGCGCACAGCAAACAAGTATAGACCAAATCGCCTAGATTAGAACAAAACATTGCGTGTTTGTTTTGAAAATGGTTTGCTACTCGCAAGTAGGCTAAAATGCAGGTTTTACCACTCTTAAGTGGGCTTTAGAAAAGAAGGTTTTGCCACTATCTAGTGGGCTTAAAACTCACAGTTTTAATGCATTATTCCAATTTAGGTGATTCAACCTCCACCCACAGGCATTCAAGCAGTTATATCACATAAGCAGCTAGCCTCATGGTAATCATACTATTATGGCAACACTCACACGCATGCGGTATGCTAAAGCATAAAAGCTCATCTAGTACTCCAAGCCAAAATAGAAACTAGTTAGTAATCAAGTGCATGATCCTAATTCATGTTAAGATGGCTAATGCAACACATGCAGAATGCAACTTAGATAGGCTCGGCTAATCTACAATGACATGGTGAAATGCTACAACTAACACGTATTCAATTTGGAATTGAAATACAGATATAGTTAGAATGATGCGCCGAGCCCGATGCATGCAAAACAGATGAATGAATGCAAATATGCTATCATACTGTATGCTAATTTAAACATGCCCTAGTCTACCATCATAAGCAGGTAAATAAAAGGGAGAAAGACGTGGGATTGGAAGACCTACACGCACTCACACACACTTATTACACAATTGCCCTCACTCGGAGGGTCCAAATAAATATTACAGTCCGAATAAATAATACTAAATTAATTATTACAAATTAAATATTATAAAACTCCAAATTAATTAACGAAATAAATGCAGAAGGGAAAAGGCCACAGCCCCGCCTTGGAATGCGCGAATGATGCATGCTTGAGTCCGCTTCGCCCGGAAAACCCGTACCATGCCACCGCTGCCTCTGTTTACACTGCCCTGCTTTTTTGAAAACTGCCAAAGTCTTGGGACATGTCCCCTGCACACTGTAGAGCACCATCGGCTAAAGAAAATACCCACCGGCCATGGAAAATGTCCATCGGCTGGACTTCATGTTATCGGCCATTCATCCATGGCCGGTCGGCACTATAAACGGCCGATCGGCTAAAAATTCCTGCAGAACTGGTTTTTGACAGCAACAAAAGACAGACAGTGTATGGCATGAAATTTCAAGCAAATGTAAGCATGGTCACACTCCCTATCATGCAGTGGACTCAAGGGAGCATGGCCCTCGATCCTCGGGCTATCAATTGTGCATTGTGATGCATGGATGCCTAAGAGGCCAAGGTTGCAATTCAATGAAAATGCATGCAACACACAAATGAATACCAAGACCCTATCATGTCAAAGTCAAGGGCCTCGGTGACCGAGAGTTGAGACGTGTTACATCACTGGGAGTATGAACACTTCTCAATCCTCACACTTGGTTTGACACCCCAAACCAAGCAATGTAATGCATGTTATGCAAACATGGCTCAAAGATGCAACATAAGATTAAGATGCAAGGCATGCCAAATGCAATGCAACATGTCATGGCAAGTATGCAAAAGAACTAGCATGTGACAACACATCACGAATCAAACATGCAACAAACATGTGACAAGTAAGCAATGGTGGACTTAAACCATAAAGGGGGGGGGGGGGAGGGGCAGACCTCAGCCCACCCCAAAACAGTGGCCAAAAGCATCCTAAATGATGGACAAAATGCACAACAAACATGCAAGTCAAAGAGGCCCAAAGCTAAGGCATAACAAAGGGGCATTCTACTACCACTACCCCAAGCAAACTTGGCATGAACCATACAACCAAAAACAGAATTTTAACATGCAAAATAAGCCCCAAATACCCCTGATATGGCAGTCCCAAAGCCTCAAGCATAGGGCTATGCACAATGACCTATTCCTAGTCATGAAAGGCCAACTCTTCAAGGCATGAATGAGATGATAAATGGAGACATGTAAGCATGGTATAGGGACTGAAATAGCATGTTAAATGATTCCAAATCATTGAAATAGCCTAACCAATGCATGTTTATGATTCACACATTCAAGGCTCACAAGCCAATATGTGAAGCAACTATACCAAACATGCTAAACAAGACCAAATTAGTGGCCAACAGACCTTAAGCATGATAAAATATGGCCAAGAACTTCACAAAGTAAAGCCAAGATATGAGAGCATGGTAGTCAAAGGTCATGATGCATTTCTAGGCACAAACAAGGGAATACAAAGCAAGTATGTTAAGCATGCAAAGGGCCACAAATCCGACCAAAAACAGAGATAACATGTGACCTAAATAGCACCAAAAACATCTGATATGGAGCCAAGAACAAACCAAGCATGCATGTTGCCCTTTAAGCCAAAACAAGAATAAATGAGGGACAAAGGGAGAGGTGTCCTCCCTATACAAGACTTCAAACCCTCTTCTTTACCACTGAAAATCCTTTGGATTTCGTGGTGAAAAGAACAAAACACTCAAGCAAATAAAGCCTAGCAATGGAAGCACCAAAAGGGCCAAATAAGGCCTAAGAGGGTGATTTCGACCCCAAACCACAAAATGACCTTAATGAAGTACTTAAAGCATGCAAATATAAGACTTTTCTAGTTATACACAAAGCTCAAATCATCATGCAAGACAAGTAAAAAGCTGTTGCAAAATTGGGGAAACTAAAGCAAAGTAGTTACCCTTGAAGAACACTTCAAGAATAGCAGGTCCAACCACTCTCTTCTGGTCAAAACAAGTCCGAAAACTCAAGAATAAACCCTCTAAGTCCCTCAAGGTCGAAGTAAGGTGTGGTAGTGTGTGTGTTAGTGCAAAACTAAGGTAAAACTACACTTTTAGGCCACAAAACACACACAAAGGATGAGAGAGAGGAGGATATAGAGAGAGAGTATGTGATAGATGTGTATGTATATATTCTCTGGTTTTTTGTTCAAAACTTCTAACCCTAGACAAAGGAGGAAGAAGGGCTCTTATATAAGCAAAGAAAAGGCTCTAAGCTTCTCAAGGAAGCTAAATGAAAAGGGGCAAATGGTGCAAATGGTTCATGGCTTCTTGAAGAAGCTGGGACAGTTGGCCAAGCTTCCCCAAGAAGCTTGGCCAAGGGTTCATCCTTCTAGAAGGAACTAGGGGGTCAAGGGCTCAAAACAGCCATCCCCGTGCATGGGGAGTGGTGTTGGTGTATTCCAGCTGGCATGCACCAAGCCTGAAGGGGTGCAGAAGGGTCACCGGCCGGAAAAATAGGTCACCGGCCAAATAAAGTGCCAGCCGGCCACAGAGAGTGCCGACCGGCCATTGATACCAAGCAACCACGGCCGATAGCAACAAGGAATGGCCGGTGATGAAAAGAGAGGGTCGGTAGAGTATGGGGATGACCAACAAGCCATTCCCTGCCTTCCAAGGCAAAAACACAAGTGTTTGGTGCAAAACCAAACACTAAACGAACGAGTTAAGAGATCCTGAGGCAAGGCGCGCAGCCGAGGCCTCCGGGAACTCAAAACGAACACGAACAAGGGTGATCACTGAGTGTTCAATCAGTGACGTCCAAGTCTTGAGGACGGTCAAAAATGGGGTGTCTAGATGATGCCAAAATTTGATGGGTCGTTATACACACCAAAAATAAATACTAAACTATACCAAATTCTTTTAGAATAATGGCAAGTCTAGATATCGATCCACAGGGACAAATGTGAAATTAGACTAATTTAATCGCTAAATTTCTAAATTAATTTTGATTAAAAAGATTGAGAAATTTTATGACTAAACAGGAATCAAATGAAATTGAGAAATTAAATTGATAACTAAAATTAGGGTTTGAGAGATTGATTTTTGGGAAAAAATTCCTAGGGAAAAGAATTCACCACTAACCATATGAACGAGATTAAACATCAGCTCATAATTGCAATTCGGTTTGAAATACCCAATATTTCACAACTACAAGTTTGAAATATTGATCAAGAGGGTTGTTGCATTCAACGTACAAGCATAAATCATCCTGAGTAGCATGAGGCGTTTGCTCTAAACTACGATAGCAACACGAACCGTCTCTCATAGCACGACTCGTCTCATATCTTGAATACAAACACAAAGAAAACTAATGTATGGAAAGCATTAAACAATCATAGAGAGTAAAATACTTGAAGAGATGAAAAGAACAATGATTAAAAACTTCTAAATCATCCATACATTGATTCAAACTGATTCACAATCAAAGCTTATGAAAAATCCTATTACATGGCTAGGGTTTCATCAAAACCCTAGAAAAGAATACTAGCTACTCATGGAGGAGTGGAAAGAGGATGAGGATGAGGAAGAAGCCCCCATAGAAATTGTCCTTTAAGCTTGAAAAGAAATCACCTCTTTAAAACCCTAGTCTCCATTTTCTCCAAAATAATTTTCGAACCCTAAGTTAGCCTATTTTTCTTCCTTTTATTCTCAGCAAAACACACCCAAAATTATGTGCACGCATCCCTAGGTGGGCTGCTCGAGTGCCCATGTAGGCCGCTCAAGCGATTGTGGACCGCAGGTGCGGTGGTCTGGCTGGCTCGGATTTTTCACTTCGCGCATGGAGGATCTGCTTTCGCACCCTTTTTTTGATTGAATTTGGGTATTTTCTACCAAATCTGTACAAGTACACGAAACACATCATCTCCACCAAATAAACAAAATTGAAAGACTAAAAATGTAACTTAAGTGGCCTTAATATGGTACCTTTCGACCTACATCAGAGATCATGGTCGAAGGAATGGGTCGAGACGATCGCTCCATCTTCATTATCCTCCTCTAGGGCATCAGGTGTCATCGCAGGGGCTCTCTCTTGTGCCATATCCTTTATGTTTCTGTATATCGCTTCTGTTATAAGGATAAAGAAGTTCAAAATATGAAAAACTGGAGAATCAAACGAAACGAACGAAGTAAAGCATGGGATGTGTTGGTTTTTCACAATAAGGTAAGAAAATCGCACAAGCCCAAATGCCCAGGGTTTGCCTATATTTCAAGGATCGCGGTTAAATTTCGCCAGATTGAAAATCCAAAAACAGATTAAAACCCCAGCCTTTGCGACATCTCCCACTATAAAAACCCCTTAATTTCCTGTAAAACGATACGAAATCCCTATCAACGGCCTAGATCGCCCCACGTGTATGGACACGATTGCTTCTCACTACCACTAATTCTCTTTTCTCTCCCCCGTCTATTGCACTTCACATCATCATGTGCATTTCTGCACCTCGAGCCTCGGGCACCATCAAAGCCATCAAGTCTCCCTTCAACGGTCGGTCACCTTGACAGTCGGCCCCTTGACAATCGACCCCTTCAATGGTCAGTCACTTTGACAGTCGGCCACCATTCAAGACCGGCCCCTTTAACTGTCGATCACCTTTACGGTCGGCCACCCTTCACAGTTGGTCTCCTTGACGGTCGACCACCTTCATGGTTGGCCCCTTCAATGGTTGGTCACCTAGACGATTGGCCACCTTTCTTAGCAATCAGCCTCCTCGACGGTCGAACCTCTTGATGATCAGTCACCCCAACGGTTGCCCACCTTCATGCTCGGCTCTCTTGACGGTTAGTCGCCAAGACACCCATCCCTCCTCACTCACCCATTCTCTTCCTCGCTCGGTCCCCTCTTTAGCAACTTGGGGGACTACCATCACTTTTTTTTATTTCCTTTGCTGGACTAAAGCTGCGCTCGAAAATGGAGGACTACTAATAGGTATGGCCCACACGGCCCAAGACAGCCTAACCCACAACTACCTTGGATGGCCCAAAAAGGTATTTAGTTACAGTCTAGTAGGTGGAACTCAACAGCAAGCCCACTGAAGAACCCCCCATTGATCTAGGCCCTAGGACACTTAAATGCCCGTTAGGTAGGGAATTAGCCACGTGGCAGACAAAGATCTGTAGAGTTATTAAGCCCAGATATCAAGCATTAAATGAGGCTATCATGGCATTAAATGCAACATGACCTTTCGTTCTCAAGTATGGCGAAACTGCCATGGCCAACGGCGAGTAAAACGTAGACTTTCAGCCAATAAGACAGCTTGAATGGACAAGGAAATAATTAGCAAAGGATATAAGAAAGCTTGTGAAGAACGAAAAGGACAACAAGTAACTAACACACACACACACACACTCTCTCTCTCTCTCTCTCTCTCTCTCTCACTACTTTCTTTATCATTTCCAATCTAACTTGATTGTCAAAGCGTCCACGGGGAGAAACCATCCAACCTTAGTACCTTTCCACTGGACCTCTTTACATGCATGCATTAAGAAGACGAAGGCCATCAGACTCGTGGAGCACATGGATCAGTCGAACCCATCTTCTATTAACAGCATAACCTATCAGTGGAAAAGTTGAGCATCAAAACAAACTTTTCAATTTTATTGATTGAAGAATTGAAATACACTGCATGCTACAATAAGTTTTGTTGGTTTTGTTTTCAACTTTCAGTGACAGTTTGAAAAATTGATAACAGAAAAAAAATCACTAATTGTAAATTTTAGCAACAATTTATAAAAATCGTTATAAAAGACAGTTACTACTTATCAATTTTTAGCGTCATATGTAAAAAAATCATCACAAAAAATATTTTTACCGACAATTTTATTAAGACTTATTTTCAATAGGACTTGATAGGAATTAAATCCAGCTATTAGGATCTATTGTTAGTTTATAACCCTAAATTTTTAATTTTATCAATATAAATCCTAATATTTTTATTTTATTTCAATTTAAATCATTTGCCTATTTTTATTAGTAAAATAAACTAAAAAAAATGGTATTTTAACTTTTAAACTAAAAAAAAATGTTATTTGAAATATATACCTACATTGAATTTAATGACTAAATAACTTTTTTCTGTCAATTTCACTCATAGGTGATTGGTTTAAATTGAAAAAAAAAATCAAAAAATTAAAAAATTTAATTGATAAGATTAAAAAATTTAGATATATTTTTTTATAATGGATTGTTTTTATAATTTTTCCTAATTTTATTTTTCATTAAAAAAGTTGGGACCATCTCAAATCAACATTAGTTTGCAATTTCGAATGAAACCAAACACCCTTTTTTTTTCTTTTTTTTTTTTTTTATTTGGGAACAACCAAACACACACTCTAATTTGACAAACTGCATGAAAAACAAAACGCAGAGAGAAATGCACCCACTCCTCCAATTGAACGGTACGGATTATAAATAAATTTGTACAACCCAAAGCCAACGACTCTTCGCCATCTCTGTGTGTGTGTGTGTGTGTGTGGCAGAGCGTGTTAGTTGATCATGTGTTGCGGTCAACAACGATTGGTATCAAAGGACGATATTACCACCTCATGGACTCGTCCTCCGCCCACCGACGCCGCCGTGGTGGAAGACCTGAGGCTCCGCTTGGCCGACACGGAGGCGCGTCTGGAGCGAGCCAGGGCCCGAGAGGCCGATCTCAGCCGCCGTCTCGACGAGATGAAGCGCTTCGTCTCTGTTATGGAGATCCTCGAGACCTACCTCAAGCGACGCTTTCTCCGCCAACAACACGACGTCGCTCGTCTCTTTTCTCCGCTACCCCCAAATTAACAACCTAACAAAACCCACCCACAAAATCTCTAATTTTTATTTTATACAGTTGCTTATTATATGTCTATATCTTCTGCTTTTTTTTTCTTTTTAATTTGATTTTGTTTGTGTTGTTGTTGTTGTGGGTGTTATGTTTGTAATCTTTCTGGTAATGATTGCTATCAATATTTTTTTTGCAATTGTTCTGTATAGTTGAAGATGACCGAAGAGTATGAGTTGAATTTGACGCGAATTCATGAAATTACTGCTATGATTTCAGGGTTTGCCAAACCTTTGATGTGGGATTTTGTTGAATTGCGGTTCTATAATGGAATTTATAGTTAATGGAGTGCGTTTTAAATCATTGGGAATTTTTGGGATGACTTGATTGAGTTGTTCTACAGGTAATTTCAATCTGAAAATATTGATTGTTGAATGGGGTGATGTAGACTAGGTGAACTTGATGACTAAGATTGTCATAGTTGTATAATTGCATTGTCGGCAAATGTCTTAGACAGGACAGTGGAGTGGAGAATTTATGCTTGGACATGATAGCTGTTAATTTTGGGAAACGCATCAAATTGTGATGCTGGGAAGCATGTGGAACCAAGAGTTGAGCACAAGCACAATCAGGAACATACACAAATAAGAAAGTTCTCTCTTTGCCCTAGTTGGTGGGTTTGTTTTGACAATCATCAAAAAGATGGAATTCTCTTATTTGTGTGTTTATGATTGTTTTTGTTGCCCAATTCTTGCTTCTACACTCTTCTTTGTATCAGACTGAGAAGTTACTTAATTTAATCTAGTGTTTGCTGCCTTGGGAAGTATATCCTATAAATTTATTCATGTCCACAAAGAATGTGAGCATAACTCATGGGAGATGGGTTAGTTTACTTGCGATCCACTGCCTTTGCCACTTGTAGCCTGGGCAAGCCATAACATGACCATGGACATTTATAGTTGACGAACCTATATAGACAAGGTATCGATATGGTTAAAGCCTTATGGAGAGAACCTTATTTTATTTAGCATGGCTTTTGCAATCTGTGATGTTTCTTGGGCTTGTGTTCCCAATTATTTTCCAGTGCTTAGCTGTTGTTTACGCAACTATAGGCATATCTATAATAAAAATCTTGTGAACTCAGTGAACATCTCGGGTCATTGTGATCATTCTACTACTTATCTAGAGAAAATCATCAACGACTTTGAATGCTTTAGTTGGATGGAGCTTGAAGAAGGCAGCAACTGAAGGATTCAAGAATAATAGGAGAGTTGGAATCATGAATGAGGAGTTTTCTTGGATGACTGAGTTAGGGTGACTTGCAAAAGTTTTTTTCTGGAATTGTTACATGTTCCTGAACTTGGTTGGAAAGGTGATACACTTATTCGGCTTGCTTGGTGAAACATGATCGAGTAGTTAAGAAGTTAGTTGTTGTCTTTTGTATAGAAACGATTCTTATGGAATGGTAAAGATATTTGATTAATTTTCACAAATAGTTAGCATGAAAATATGAAATGAGAGGTATTCCTGGATCAGAAACCTAGAATAATAGAATACATATTTGTTGGGAGGAAAATGATGATAAATGTTGTAGACTGATCACGGGTATGGATATTTTGTGAGGGCAAGGGTTTGTTCATGTTAGGGGAAAAAAATTCTGGATAGTACGACAAGCTTGTAAGATGGACATGACTAGGTACTCGACAGATGAACTGCTTGCATTCGGTTGAGACAATGGTATATGAGACTGATGATAGGGAATTATGGACATTATATATGTTGATGAGTGTATACATGTATATGGAAAATATTAGAATTATATATAAGTTAGATTGGTCTGAAAGTGGAAGACATTGTTTGTAGACTATAAATTTTATCACTTAGTAGATTGTGGTGGATTTAGGTTATCCATGTGTGGGCTGTTGGGTGTAGTTGTATTTTGGATTTGTTTTGAGATTGATAATTTAAACAAGCTTTTGTTTGGGATTGAGAATATTATTTTCATATGAACTCTGTTGGGTAAATTAAGTTGTTTACATAAACACAAGATCAAAATGAGTTGCCAATTTCTTCCCTCAACTAATTGCAACGTAAACTTTAGGATTCATTTTTATGTTTTTGTTTTTAAAAATTGTAAAAACTGGAAACAAAAACATGTTTCCAATACTTCTTCAAAAGCAAAACATGTTTCCACAATTTCACCCCCTCTCCCCCACTCCGTCCTTGCAGTTGCAGCAATTCCTCCCTCCTCCCTGCAATTCCCTCTTTCACCAGCAACTCCCTTCCATCTGGAATGTCCCTCCTTCACCCCCTCCTCCATCTCTCGCTGCACCTCTTCCGTTCTCCTTCCACCCACCTCCATATCCTTCTGCCTTCTCGCCCTCACCTGTTCGTCACTGTTGATTTCTACCAGACCACTAAACACTTCAATTATCGACCAAAGCCCCTGCAACGCCCTTCTTCTACCGCACCTCTTCCTCACGGTCAAGTTGATGAATAAGAAAAAAACGGATTTTTTTTTATTTTTTATTTTTATTTTTTTATTTTGAATAAAAAAGGTGAAGGTTTACACTTTTTGAAATCTTGTAGACTATTTGGAAATGCCATAACTTTAAATCCGTGGAAAAAATAGCACTCCCATGGACGTTGCTTTACATTCTATCACAATTTTCTTTTGATTTAAGTCATGCATCTGTGTCTATGTTTTTTTGTTTAGTTTTTATTTTTATTTTTTAAATATATTTTATGTGGAAAATCCTTAAATGTGTCTCTTTGGGTCAAACCATCCATTGGTTGGATAAAGCTGACATTGATGGAAGTGTTAAGATGTTACACAAGCCAAGCCACGGCAGGGGGATTCATGTGCAGAATAGGTGTTTGTTCAATCACTGATGTAGAGTTGTGGACTGGTAGGCAAAGGGCTTCTGTTGGCTTGGGATTAAATTGTGATTCCTAATTTGGTGGTGTGGAGATTGATTCTGAAGTTGTCATCAAACTCGTTAAAAGTGCAGTTTATTGATATGCCACCTTGCATCATCCCTTGGTTGGGAAACATCATACAGGAATTCAAAACAGTTGCAGCATATACCTGTTAAGGAAACAAATGTGCAGTCCCCGACTAATCGGATAACAACAGCCTTGTGGTGCTCATATACTAATACTAGTGAGGAAAAAGAATGAATGTTTTCTGGAGGAGGGTTATCATGTTTTCTATAGGAGGGTTAACGTCTTTCAGATCATGCAAAGACAAGTTGGGAATAGCTTGTGTTTGGCCCTCTTTAAGTTTAGCTTTGGTTTCCCATCTGTATCTGGTACCAAAATAAATAAAACTGGTTACTTGAAATTTAGTTGGGTTTTTGAGATATGTTTTTCATCTTCTATCATGTGCTCTGGAAATGGTTGTTAAAAGTTCAGGACGGAGCCAATTTTAATGTGGACGTTATGGCTACTTTCTCTCTGTTCTCTCTGCCACACTTTGTGCATATGGAATTTCCCTCAACAAGAAGTAATTGAGACAAGTAGTGATAATATAGTCCAAATTTGTTAAAATTAAAAATATCAAATTCATGGTGGAATTGACCTATTATGGAACTAATTTGGACTCACATGATTTAAATTGTTCATCTTATATAATTTACTGAGAAAATTATTTATATAAAAACTAAAGTTAATCTGACGTTGATATTTATATATATCATTAAATCATTTTTATCTATATAGTATATATATTTTTAAAAATACACCGCCCATTTATTATGGGATAATTGGTGATATGATATACGTGATTTGATCATATAATTACTCATGTTTAAGTAATCAAAATTTTTATATGCATGTTTACTACTTTCTAGGTGCAGCAAGCTAGAGAGCATCATGGTGTTCAAAATAATAAAAAAAAAAAGCTAGAGCATCATGATATAAGCGTTTTCTTTTCTTTCTCTTTTTTGGATGGCAGTATTGCTTAGTTTCAAACTTGAAGCCCCCATGCATTATTTAAATCGTTGAAATTTTAAAATCTATTAAATAGATTCATCATCTAAAAAAGTTGATTGGATTTTAACAACCACATGATGTTGAATCATATTTCTTATAAAAAATATGAATGAAAAATATGATTTTGAAAATATATTCATTTATTTTTTTCCACACAAATATAAATTAACTATGTAATTACTAAAATTAATTTTTTACATAAATGATTTACTTGACGAGTTTTGTAATATAAAATATTCAAATTAACGAGACGGACTCATGATAAGCCCACAATAGTTTAAATTGCACCCTCAGTTCACAACACAGACTAGAGGCTAGCCTATTATGTTCGAAGGGACTTGTGAATCTAATTATAAAATCGGATAGAGTATCATAAGAGTTTACTTTAAATATAAAATAAAATAAAAAATTATTGATAATGATTAAGTACGTTAAATAATTTTCAAATCATTAAAATAATACTAATAAATTTAATATGATGTATCTTGTGTGCTAACATAAATTAAAAGTGACATTTGAAGAGAAAATTTATAGTCAAATTTCAATATAAACATGCGCCTGTGTGCACATTACACATAACGGAATTGGGGAGAAAATTTTCAGGATTTACAAAGTATAATTACTTCAGCAGAAAGCTCAGCAATTTCTGTATTTTAGATAAGTATAATAACTTATTTGGAGATATCCTAAGGCCATGATTGTTTGGCGGATTTGATTGGAGGGGATTGTTAGTGAAGGGATGATTAGTAATGAGATTGTTAATGGTGTTTGTTTTGATAATAGTGTAAGACATGGTTAATGATGGGATTGTTAAATTATTTTTAAATAAAATAAATTAAAAAATTATTTCTATATTAACAAAAAGGGATATTTAACAACAAATCTCATCTCATAAACAAATACTCCAATTAGTCTCAAGTTTTTCTAAGGAATTTTTTCAAGGATCCCTGATATTAAAATTTTATAATATAAAGGACTCATAATATTTTCATAATGTCTAAAGTCTCTCAACATCAATCTAGAGAAAATTCAATCCAAAGAATTTTTTTGGACTTTCTCTTGAATTTCTCTGGACTTCTCACTCTCCAAAGAAATTCTGAATTTCCCAGATAATTTCTTCTTAGAGAAAAACACCTCTTTCTCAAAATTATTCACAATCTCAAGCTCCAATACTTCATCATCACCGGCCAGAGAAAATACTTCCTTTAGCACGGAAATGAGGTGAAATTCACTTCTATAAATAATCCAAATCAAAATTCAATTTCATTCTAATACTTATTTATCATTCCATATAAATCACCAAGCAGATCACTATTTCATAAGATCATTTACAAACCAAAAAGTGCTACTTTAAAATTAATGAAAACAAAACTAACTAAATAGAAAAGTAAATATTTATACAAATACATAACGTACATATATTAAGATACATAAGATCACTAGAGAAAATTGTTTTAACCAAACCAGAGAAATTTTAGCACAATGATTTTAAACCAGAGAAAATTATTTTAATCAAACCAGAGAAATTTTAATACAAATTTTTCTGTGTTTGTTCACAATTTTAAACCAAAGAAAATTATTTTAACCAAATCAAAAAAAATTTCCCTGATAAGAGAGAAAGGAGAAAAGGAGAGAGAATGAGAAAATAGGTGTTCTCAAAGTTGACCACAGCTTGCCTCTTAGCAATCTGAATTATAAAATTAATTAAAACTATCCACAATTACAAACAAGTATAAAAACTAAACTTGCATCAAATTTCCTAATTCCAATAAATTTAACACACAATGCACACAAAAAAAGCAAAAGTTAACACACTCGGACTTAACAGTAAGTGCTAGAGTAGCTCTTATGTTAGGTTTCAAATTGAATCGGACATAGTAACAACAACCATTTTCGAGCCTCCCGTAGTCGACTTCGAATGACTTTTCAGCGAGAACATTGTCTATGTTCGTGTTTACTAGCTTCAGCGACCTGAATTCATATTTTTTCTTGATCTACTATGACTCTACCGATAAAAAATCCATGCTTTCTCTCTTTAGAAACGCAGTCATTATCCTTGTGTTTTATCTCTCTCTCTCTCTCTCTCTCTCTCTCTATATATATATATATGAATATATACTTCAGATTCTCTCGATTAGCGCCACTCATGAGGACCTTAATCCAAGAATGTAAATCTAAGTGGATGTCACCATTTCTGTGTTTGAATCAACAAAACTCGAACCCTAACCCTAGTAATTGAAACAATATGTATGTTATATGTATATATATGTATGTGTGTGTATGTATAAAGAGAGAGAGAGAGAGAGATTTTGGAAGTTGACATGGAGAAATGTGAAGCTAAATCAAGATTGGATAAGTAAGATATATGGGGGTAGGTGAAGGATTTTGGACATTATAAAATAATATTGTAGACATCTCCCATTATTAAAAATGAGAGATGGATCTTAGGCTAATTTTTTGGGTAAACTACCAATAGGTCCTACTTTTGAAACTTATTACCCATTAAGTCCTATTGATAAATTTATCAGTATTTCATTTTTATAAATAAATTTATAGTGATAAATTTATCAGTCGCTTTGTTTTTATGAATAAATTTATAGTAATAAATTTATCAATCTCTTATTTTTATAATGTTAAATTTATTAGTTAGGACCTGTAGGTAAATAAGTCTAGTTAATAGGACTGATTGGTAAGTACTCCTAATTTTTTCTTTTTTTATTGATCTGTTAAGTCCTATTAGTGAAGAGTTTCTTTCCGTTTAGTCTTATTTTTTATTTTGGTAATGTTTTGGTAGGTATCTATACCTTTTTATTAATGTGGTAGGTATGATGTGAAATTTCAATGTGGCAGGTATTAATGTGATACTCCAACGATGAGACACTTTAAAAAAATTAAAAACTCTTTAGTATACTTTTCTTAAATATGACAACGTGATAGGTATAATGTGACACTTCAAAAGTTTTACTCTAAAAAAATATATATATATCTTTAGTGTACTTTTTTCTAAATGTGACAATATGACAAGTATGATGTGATACTTTTAAAAAACATAAAAATTCCATAGTATATTTTTCTCAAATGTGACAACGTGGTGGGTATGATGTGACACTTCAAAAAAAATTAAAAACTCCTTAGTATACATTTTCCAAATATGACATGTGACACTCCAATGAAGCGGGTATGATGTGACACTTTAAAAAAATTAAAAACTCTTTAATATACTTTTCTCAAATGTAACACTCTAATGTGACGGGTATAATGTGACACTAAAAAAATTTTTGGTGTACTTTTTCTAAATGTGACACTCCAATGTGACGGGTAAATGAGTCATTACACATTCAAAAAGACTAAATGGATCACAAGAAAAAATATAAGACTATATAGATTACAAATCCAAAATATGAAATTTAATGGTCAATCTCCCTAAAAAAATTAAAATAAATATTAAAACAAAATGTGCACTTGGGATTGTTAAAATTTGACATTGGTAAGCCCATAAAGGTCATAGCCCACTATGAACAACCCAAGCCCATCACTGGGAGCCCAATACATAACCTAGTTGGTAAAGTCCAGAACAGCTGGAATCCAACGTGGCATAAAGAGCTAATGACATTCAGACATGTGGCAGGTAAAAGACAAGCCACATCAACAAACAAAGATCTGCAAAGTTATTGCCACGGCACATCGCCATTAATGCAGCCCATCACAGCATTTATTATGATAACACCTTCCCGTCGGAACAGCACCCCCTCACCTTGAACAAGATAAGCTACAGCATAGACTTTCGGCCAAGGTGGCAGGTCGGAAGGAACGGCGAAATGATTACCAAATGATATAAGCAGACGTTAAAGACAAGAAGAAGGTTAAGCTTTCTATCTCCAATCTCTCTCTACATTCTACTTCTCTTTCTAACTTACTCGTCGAAGGGTTCACTGAGGGACTCCCCGTTCCCCGTTGAACTTGTCTGCAGGTTCATTAGTGGGTTTGATCACTCAAATATTGGCACGAGAAGTGTGAATCAGTCCGACCCGTTTTGCCAAGTACCCGTGGTGTATTAATTGTATCATCAAAATTAATAATAAAAAATAAACAATAAAAGTTGGCCAGCCAGCTAATTTTTTGGCCAATCGGCTATGTTTGTAAAAAAAAATAAAATAAAATAATTGCACTGTACCGAACGTCTAGGCAAACATCCGAGTGGACGACCAGACAGACTGAAATCGCTTATTATTATCTTAATCTCACTCGTTTTCTAATCAAACTAATCCCCTACTGAGAGAGATTACTAAATCACTCGACCTATGAAACCAACCACCTCAAATAACACCAAACATGCCATCCAATCTGGCCGCCTCAACAAACGGGGCCTTCAATCTCACCATCTCACCAGCCTAATATCTGATTGTAGTTTCATGTTGAGAAGGTTGGAAGTGCAAGCTGTCAATCACATCTACAGGCAAGCAAATATTTGTGCGGATCTATTAGCTAACAAAGGGGAATTTTTTGATTAACGGTTTCATGTTTTCACTTCTCCACTACCTCCATATATAGTCTTCAGTTAGCAGATGATGCTAAAGGGATAACTTATCTTTGTAAGACCTTTATTATAAGTGGCTAAAATAGCTAAAAAGTCAAAAAGCCAACTAAAACACATCACATCACCTCTACTTTTTTTTGCGCCTTTTCAGAAAAGTCAAAAAGTTACTAAAATAGCCACTTCCCAAACCAAGCCTGAGTTAATGTTTTTAAACCCCCCCCCCCCCCCCCACACACACACACACACACACACACACACACACACACACACACACACACACACACACACACACACACAAAAACAGTATCTCATCCATTCCATTGAGAGGGCTCTAACAATTGTCCGCATAACAATGCAAGGATAATATTCTATTTGGCTTGTGAACGAATATAATAAAGGTAAATTATAAATAAGTTTTAATAGTTAGACTTAATAAATTGTTGCTAAAAATAATTTTTTATGATATTTTTTGCATATCGTTAAAAATTGACAATTAGTAATTGTTTTTGTCACGATTTTTTAAATTGTCACTAATACAATTTATTAAAATTTTATAGTTCCCTTATCTTATTTTATTCCAAAAAATTTATTAAAATTTTTACTAAATGTCTTACATGTGAATCTCACACCTATGTGAGATATTTGATAAATCTTTTGAGATCTCTAACATTTTCCTTTCTTATGAAGTGACTGTTTCTTTAAAGTAGTGAAAAATTATTTCATTTATAATGCATTTGCCCTCACTTTTAAATATAACTAAATATGCAAATAAATATTTTAATAATTTCGTTTCATTCCAATAATTAAATACTACCTAAGTTCAAAGTTTGGTAACTAAAAAATAGTTTTTTATGAGGGAGTGCAATTTGCAAGTATTATTGCAGAAAATTTGCTCTTCTTCACTTCATTTATGTATGTCACTAAACTTTTTTTTTATTTTTTATTGGTGAAAGTCAATTGTTAATTGTTAAATTAACATCGATAGAAGTTAGTCTCATCACTTTTGCAAAAGACTAAGTACTTGCTTTCTAATTTAATTTCTCTTAAGGAGAGTAAATTTCATAAGCTTCACTTAGGACTAACCCTCTTTAAGAGAGTCATCGTGACCAACAGAATAAACCTAATTAGTTGCATGTCATTGACTTTACGTCTGTCGGGATAGTTATTATTATTATTATTATTTATTTATTTATTAAAAAAAATGAACACGAGGGAAGCATTATCACTTTATAATGTAATTTATAGATGCATCATACGTGTAAATAATACATTTTTATCAAGGATATTTTTATCACTTTTCTAGGGCCGTCTGTCATATTTTTTGGATTCAAAACCAACTCTCCATATAAAATCTTTCTCTCTCTCTCTCTCACACACACATGTATAATATTGTGATCGAAAGATTATATATATATATATTTTTTTTTTTTTTTCTGGCCATGCTTACAATACTTTCATATAAATTGTGATAAAAAATGTCTATCGTAGAGAAAAATAACTCTGTTTTTCCATCTTTCTATCTTCTCATTTAGCCATCCACGTTGGGCACTCCATAAATTCCGATGATCAAATTCGATGCCATTGTCACTATCCATACCATGAATTTCGATGATCGCTATTACGCCTTTTTCACTATCCGTAGTCACTATCCACAATCACCACTTTTGTTGTCATTACCGATAAATCACTACCCAACCCATCCCATCTAATCATTTAAATTTCTTTTAAAGTAGCACTCTTGCGGCTAAAAGTAAACTAGGGGTGGATGCGGGTCGATTGCGGTTACAGAATCGCCAATTCACCATCCATCCGCCAGCTTAGCAGATTGAAGAAAATCAATCCGCATCCGTCCACGCAATTCGACCGATGTCGATTGAGCGGATTAGCAGTTTAGCGGATGGATGCAAATCGGTTTGGTGATTTAAAATTTTATAAATTTTCAACATAATTCAATTTGTGCACTTTCTCAAAAAAAAAAAAAAAAAAGAAAAAAAGAAAAAGAAGAAAGTATTACAGTTAATGACTTAAATAAATATTACAATCACTGCATGCCTCATCCAAAGTTAGAAAGTTTGAAACTTTAGAGTATCACAATCACTGTATGCCTCATCCACATATTACAATCACAGCATGCCTCATCCACATAAAGTATTACAATATGTGGTTCTGAAAATATAAAAACAATTCAAACCACCAAAACCATGAACAAAGTAGTAGTAGAGATTGTGTGTCTCTGTATTGTTACATCTATATCTGTTATTTAAAACAAAAACCAACTAGCATATATCATATCTTCTATTTATTATTTTTGGAGATATATTTAAAAATAAAAAAATATAGATAAATAATACGTTTATTTTTTTCAATTTCAAAAAGATATTCAAGTTGAAAACTTTTTTTCCACAAAATATTTAAACTCTTTTTTAATTGAAAATACAAACAAAATATTTAAACAAACTGAAAACACAAAGTCTTATAAATTACTAGGGGTGTTCGCGGTTTGGCGGTTTGGTTGCGGCCAACGGAATCTCAAATCCGCCATCTGTCTGCCAGATTGGCGGATTGGAGAAAATCAATCCGCAACCGTTCGTTCGTCATCACGCATTCGTCCAAAATGCGGCGGATCGGTTTCATTCGGTCGGTTTTGGCAGATCAGTATATCCGCTGCTCACCCCTAAAATAAATCCATGTGGTTTGTATTTTGAGATTAAAAAAAATATATATTTTAAAAAATTAGATAGAGAGTTTAGAAATTTTTTTTATTTGTTTGGTTGTATATTTTGAAAAGGGAATGACTTCCTTCTAATCCAATCAAGGACTAGAGAGTACTGTTAGGCCTGTGGGGACCCATCATGGTCCCGTTTCTATAATCTGAACTATTTAATGTGTAGAATTCCTCGAGTACTATATGTCTGTAAAAAAATC
This sequence comes from Camellia lanceoleosa, assembly GCA_025200525.1. Lineage (NCBI taxonomy): Eukaryota > Viridiplantae > Streptophyta > Magnoliopsida > Ericales > Theaceae > Camellia > Camellia lanceoleosa. The sequence goes on along the minus strand of CM045758.1, from coordinate 136,839,303 downwards.
ACGTTGATTGGATATCAATAGGTATATGATCAAATCAGTTTTGTACGAAAAAATACACGATGAAAAATAATCGACTTACAAAAATCTGATTTGATCACATAGTTATCAATATCCGATCAACAGACATATTGTACTCGACAAGTTCTACACATTAAATTATTCGGATTATTAAAACGAGACCCATGATGGGCCCCCACGGGCCCAACAGTACCTTCCAGTTCAATCACAGACTAGAGAGAAGCCATTCCTTTTTTAAAATGGTTTTGGAGTTTGAGAGTTTGGAATGATTTGATATTTTGTTGTAGATATGTGTAAAAAAAGAAGAAGAAGTGATTGAAAAGAAAATAATAGAGAAAAAAGTGATTGATTGATATGTATGAAAGAAAAAGTGATTTTGAAATTTTTTTTCAAAAAATTTGAACCAAATAAAATTTTGAAACTTAAAGCTTAGCTAAGGACACAAAACTATTGGCAGCAAGTAAAATTTGTGGTGGGTGCAAATGTAACTTGTCACAATTATCATATTCTTATAACATTTTAATTATTTAAAAAAGAGAGAGAGAAAAAGTCTAACCAATTTATCTTAGGGTTTGTTTGGGAAGTGTACGGGGGCGAAATATCCACGACTCTCCGTACACCTTGAACGTCGAGCTTCAGAATCTGGCGTCTGTCTCGCAACACAAGAATGGTGAGTCGCCTGCGGTGGTGTGCCGAAAACCCTCCGACGCCCAAGTCAGTTCAGTGAGCAAGAAGACAATGGGAAGAGAGAGAGAATCTGTGAGAGTGAATTCGCATACCCGTAACATTCGCCTTTTTTTTTCCATATCTAGGCTGGCCACGCAGCTCTCAGATTGTGCGCAAGACTACCTCCGTCCTTCTCTCGACAGTGGCAAGGTTTCGCCTCACCACCCTACACGTAAAGGTTCTCCTCCTTCCAAAGACATGTAGAATCGCTTAACGATTGAGGTATTCGTGGAGCAGATGTCCTCTCCTTCACACCATTGGCCCAGGTGGCACCCTTGACCGAGGTATCATGACCGGCCAAACACTTGTGGAAAATTGCCATCACACAACCGCTACATACCGCCGGCCATGACTTGGAACCAGCGAGATCTGAATCGAACGCCGAGCTACCCTCGACCGGTTCATCTCGATTGACCTGTTGTGAGGCATGCCGGCCTCCAACCGTTTCATCTCCAATCTCGGTCACGCGCCACCGCTTCGCTTTGATCGGCGGGTTAGTGTCATGCCGCCGACCGCATCTTCACAGAGTCTTGGCCATTCTTCGCTTTGCCATGTGGACTTCAATTGACCAACTGGTCTCGGTTAAATCCTCAGGGGGTAACCGGTTGACCTCGTTTAACCGAGCAAGGTAGACTGCTCGGTCGTTGCACTTGCCTAGTTAGCTCGGCGCCGCGTAATCTGTAACGCCGGACGTTATTCTTGCTCGGCCGTACTATGAGATGGAAATCTCCCCTCTCAATTGCCCCTTAATCCCATCTGAGCTATCGTGATTGGGTTTACCTTGCCCGAGCAAAGATTGAGTTGCGATCTTTAGCCGGCCGAGCTTAATTGGGCGAGTTTTTGTCACCGAGCGATAGTCGAATCGGAGACACTTCTGCTGCTGAGCAATGGTAGAATTGGGGACACTATTGCCGCCGAGCAATCCAAACTGGCCGGAGACGATCACTGCTGTCCCATCAAAGGATCGATAATCAGACGACAACGCTGCTGCCAGCACGCCGTCGCTTTCATGGGGTCGTGCATCCACCGTTTCAAGACGCCAGATTTCAACGGTTGCGCTTGGGGTTTCCCCCCAACCATAAACCCTAAGTGATGGGTTTTGTCCCTTCACTTCTCACCTCCTCTCTCAGACGCCAAGCCCTAGCATCCAAAATCGCTTCCCTTTTCGCCATCGCTTCATCTTCATCTCATTGCCATCGCCTCGCTCTTGTCTGCCATTTTTGACGCTGTGCTCGAGCTCTCGTAGCCCTCCTTCGTTTTTTGGTAAGTCTCTTCTTCCTCTCGTGTGTTTTCGACTTCTATTTTTCTGGTTTTTGTATTCGTTCTTCGTATTCTTGCGCCATTGTTCTTTGCATTAGTGCTTTGGGGTTTGTTTTTCTTTGCTTCACGCCCTAGGGGAACTGAAATGGGGGGAAGAGGGGGCCCTCGTGCCCCCGTTTTTCAATGGGTAAACTGAATAGGCCAAGATCTTAGGAAGAACACAATGAACACGATGAGTACTGGGCAAAACCGAGCAAAACGCTCATTTAGATCCTATGAGAGGATTGTAACCGAGCAAAAAACTGTTTTTGGCTCTGCACTGTGGTCACAACCGAGCTGTATGCACCATAGATCGGCTGATAGGTTTACCCGGGATAAAGACCTGAAATCAGAAGCCAATTCCTTGATCTAGGCTCGACCAAGCAAAAACCTCCTTTAGAATCCAACCGATCAAAACTCCTAGACCGAGTAGAAACCAGCACCAAAAAGAGGAAGGCTAAACCAATTCCCGATGGCCAAGTGGAGGCCGCCAAACGCCTAGAAACTTTAGAGCTATTTCCGTTAGGGGCCGAGCAATGTATGCCGTATAACCCTTGGAATTCTTTTTCAACATGCAGAAAAAATAGGACCGGCCATTCCAGCATCAACATTCGTGGGGCTCAAAGTCCGAGCAACCACTACACAATTTTGATCGAGATACCTTAGAGTAAATAAAGCCGAGATAGATGGGCAAGTACCGCTTTAGGGTTAGCTCGCCCGGGGCAATGGCGGAGTTTCGCGAGGAGTACCAAATTCCCGACGACGTAATCTTAGAGCTCGGTAAGAAGGGAGAAACTTCGTGGGGCGATCTAGAACGGTGCCCCTTCACCGTGGTATCCATAATAGAGGGTGGACTTCGCTTCCTGGCCCAAAGACTGATCCGCGAAGTTTTGAGGCGCATAGGCTTTGCCCAACCCAGTTTCCAACAACACATATAAAATAATAAACGCCGCCGAAATAACTGAAGGCACGGTCTCGACTCTACTCGCAGAAATTTTTCACCAATACAAATTTTAGTTCGAATAAGTGGGTTTTGCTACTACCTTAAAGTAAAGAAGGGCCGAGCAAAACTCATTGAAGGCAACCCGACAAAGAGTCCAATGACGATGATTTTTCAGGGTGTCCGTCGCTATGAAGACCTAGAGGCACCCATACCGGGCTGGCAGATTAAGAAAAACTTCGGTAGTGCTGGTAAGGAGCCCGGCTGACCGTACAACAATTTTTCTGCTCTTTATTATTATTCATTGCACCAGTCTAACACTTACCTCTTTTTGCAGATAAGAATTTGGTACATACGCTACAAGGCTAACCAGAAGCAATCCGAGCCTTGTCACAAGATTCCTCGAACCGAGAGGAGTCCCAGACTTGCTCGCTTTTGAGCAAACGATAACTACCAAGCACCGCAAGAAAGGCAAGGTCACAGACTTTCAAGGCGAGCCAACACCGAACCAGATCCAAATTTGCCGGTCCGACTCGTCCCAACTATCACGAAAGCAAGAAATGGCGAAAATCGAGCCATTAAATCAATGATCACCGGACGGCGAAGTTTCAATGCCGTATAACCGGGGGAGGGTCTTCCACTCCGGCCGGGCAAAAAGAAGGGGCGGTGCTCGCCCTGGCCAGCGAACAACCAGCTGGCCGGCCAAAGAAGAAGCAACGAAGGGAGGCGGCCAGGCAAAGTCTTATGGATGAGGACTCCACTGAAGTGGCCTCCACCGAGCTCATGACTGCATCGAAAGCAATGCTTCAAGAAAATCAAAGGCAAGGCCCTCGCCGCCTGCCCGGGCGCCGAAGTTCGTCTATAAGGGCCGAGCGCTTTCGCCGATTCTGCCATGAGGATAAGGATCACTCGCCGGCTTCAACTTGACAAAGGGCCGATCTCGCCGGCGACATGAAAAAGCATGACGAGCTAACCGACCTCAAGGTCCTTCGCTCAGCTGCAGAGTCCATTGTGCTGGTAAATTCAACATCTTTTTTTTTTTTTTTTTTTTTTTTTTTTTTTTTTGCTCGCTTCGCTTTTTAAATACTAATAACTGTTTCTATTTTGCAGTCGCACAAAAGAACTATCTTGCCCACGAGCGATGGTTGCAATTCTAAGAGTCTCCGAGACGCCATCATCGAGAACAAAGTGCTCTGTGCCGAGATAGACATGTCAAGGTCGAGCGGTGGTCGCTGGCGACGAGCGGGACGAATCGCGCTGTAAGCTTGACCGGGCAGACGAGGACAAGAAGAAGGCCGAGAAGAAGGCGAAAGCTCGTACTCGCCGAGTCCGAAGCCAAGGACGCCAACAAGGAAGCTATGGACAAGGCGGTCGATGAGGCGAAGGACCGCGGTATAAGCAGGGGAGAAGACTTATGAGCGCCAAGTCGCTATTATGACATATTTTTCAGGCGGCCGAAAGCCGCCAGGGAAAAAGTTGGCCTTGGCCAGATTCGAGATGTTCATCAATCCCCTCCGCTTATATCCCGATCTACATGCTAGCCTACTCCCAAGCCGAGCAACTGGCTCGATAGCGGAGGCGAGGAAAGAGGCAGAGGAAGAAGCCGCCGAGAAAGAAGCCGAGCAACTCCACCAAGCATCCCACAATGCCGAGGATGAAGTGATTGATCGGGAGGTCGCTCTGCGGAAGGCATGCACGACGATGCCGAGGACATCCCGCCCGAGCAAACCTCGCTGAAGCGCCGAGCCGACGGAGGAGGCCGACCAAGACCTTGGCCCGGATCAAGATGGCCTTTCACCTTTCTTTGTACTTTTTATTTCGTTTTCTTTTTGCTATGTAACCGGGCAAGGCCCCTCCATGTATTAAATTCCCTATCAATGAAATATGAACTTTTTGCCCGCACAACTGTTGTTCTTGATCAGCTTTTGTATGTTTGAATTTCCTCTGCCAAATTTTGTTTCAACTTTTTGATCGGTTGAACCGCGCAAACAATATGTCTTCACGTAACCCTGCAATCCCTTTTATTTTCAAATAGGATGACATTTAGGATTTGGCCGAGCAAAATCCGCTCGGCCCCACTTTGCTGGCAATGATTATCCGGCCGAGCAAAAACTCGCACGCTATTTTGCGCTTTGTTCAATTTGCCATTACTTTTTTCGCCGAGCAAATTCAGCTCGACTTGCAATTGCCGGAAAAGACATCAACGCTTGCATTTCGAGCAAAATCACTCGTTTCCCATATTGGGCAATTCACCAATATACATGCTCGAAAGCAAAATCCGCTTCGGCCATTTACATTGGGCAATTCACCAATGTTTCACCAGTTGGTCATGCCGCCGACATTCCCACCGGGCGAGCAAAACCAGCGCTTGAATGCGATTGTTCCATGCGAATCGCTTATGTGGTCTGCCCCATTCCGAGGAAAACAAAATGTTCTCTTCAGTACAAAGATGTAATACAAAAACAATGCAATACAACAACAATAGGACTAGCTTATTACATAAACATTGCGAAGGCAATGCTATCTTTAGTAGTGCCAAAAGGCTAAAGGTCTAAAAAAGCTAAACAAGAGCAAGTAGCTTAACAAGAGCAAATCACATCTTAAAAGTAAAAGACCTTAAGGTTGGCTAAGGCTCGGGGGACACTTTGCCGTCCAAATCTTCCAGATGGTATGCCCCTTGCCGCCTAGGCCAACCACCTTGTATGGTCCTTCCCAGTTTGCACCAAGTTTTCCTTCACCAGGGACCACCGTGTTGGCAAGCACCTTCCTCAGGACCCAATCCCCAATTTGGAGCGACACTCGATGCACTGTCTTGTTGTATTTTTAGAGAGTTCCTGCCGATAAGCCGCCAGTGAATTAGCGACGCTTCTTCTTTCTTCAAAGAAGGTCTAACTCCAATGCCACAACTTCATTGTTCGAGTCCGGCTGGGAACTCTCCGAGCGGATGGTTGGCATGCCAATTTCCAAAGGGATGATGACTCCATGCCATAGGCTAGAGCGAACGGTGTTTCTGGCCGATCGTCCTTGTAGTGCGGTATGCCTATAACACATTAGGGAGCTCTTCAACCCACTTACCCTTAGCTTCCTCAAGGCGCTTCTTCAAGCCGTCCAGGATGGTCTTGTTGGAGGCCTCTACTAGACCATTTGATCGATAGGCGTCAATTGTAGAATTCAATCTTCAACTCTCGCAAAACCCGAAAGAGTTTCCCATCGAATTGAGTACCATTGTCCGAGATTAAGGCTCGAATACCAAAGCGAGTGATCACATTCTTCCGCATAAATTTCTTCACATCCTTCTCCTTGATAGTTACTAGTGGCTCGCTTCCACCCACTTGGTGAAATAGTCATGGCGGCAATGAAAAACTTGCGATTGCCCGGTGCAACCGAGCGGTCCAACAATATCCAATCCCCAAAGCGAACGGCCAAGGACTTGTGAGAGAGAAACTCTCTCGGTGGGTCAGGATCCGTGAGCAAATTTCGACATTTCTCACACCGCGAACATATTTCTACGCTGTCACCGCATGCATGGCCACCAATAGCCCCATGAGATTGCTCGGTATGCTAAAGATCTCGCTTCAAGATATGGCCGCAGATGCCCTCATGAATTTCATAGAGGAAGGCTTCCACCTTAGAGGGGTGGACACACTTTAAATATGGCCCCGTGAAAGATTTTTTTGTACAAGGCGGAAGGTGAGAGCCAAAACTGCCTCGACTTTGCTCAGATCTTGTGGGCCGCCTTTTCTTTCTTCTAGCAAAGTTCGGTCTTTCAAAAGGCGATGATGGGGTCCATCCAGAAGGTCCCAAGTGCAGAGTACCTCACCGCCTCTACTTCCTCAATGCTTGGCCGAGGTAAGAATTCAATCATCAAGGGATTGGGAAAGGTTGTCGAGTGGAAGCGAGACCAGTTCATCTACCGTGCTATTTCCTTCTCGGTTGATCTGTTCGACCTTATCGCAGAGAACTTCTTGATCTCCTCGACCAACGCTTGATACTTGGCCATTCTTTCATCCTTGGCCTCATACTCCCCTGAGACTTGATTGACCACTAGCTTGGAGTCGCTGAACACCATAAGAGCTGTGACCTTCATTCTCAATGCACTTCTCAGCCCGGCAAGGAGAGCCTCATACTCCGCTTCATTGTTGGAAGCTGGGAAGCCGAGCGTAATTGCTTGCTCTATGACGAGCCCATCCGGTGAGGCTAGCACAATTCCTAGCCCCGGCCCATGTCTGTTGGAGGCCCCATCAACAAAGAGCTTCCACATTTCGCCAATGAACAGCTTCCAGCAATCGGAGGGATTCTGAGAACTTCTTAAATCCAAGTCCCTGGTTGGTTCAATCTGGTCTCTTACCTTATCCTGGTTGGTCTCGCCTGCCATCGAACCGTCGACCTTAGGTTGACCGGTTGTATCGCTCGCTTCTCGAGGCGAGCTAACACTTGTTGCCAAGACCATGGGTTGTGCTAAATCCGCATCAACCAAATCAACCGGGCAAACAGGGTGTGTTCCCGGGGCAAATTCCGCCACAAAATCTGCGAGTGCTTGTGCCTTAATCGCGGTGCGCGGTCTGAACTTGATGTCATACTGCCCCAATTCCACGGCCCACTTCAGGATTCTCCCCGTGAAGTCTGCCTTCTCGAAAAGCACCTTAAGCGGAAACTCGGTCAACACAACTATTGTATGGGCGTGGAAATAATGTGCCAGCTTTCTTGACGCCATCATCAGGGTCAACGCCAACTTCTCCAAGGGGAGGTACCTCGTCTCAGCTGGAAGTAGGGTCTTGCTAACATAAAAGATCGGTAGGTGCTGGATGCCCTCAGCGCGAACCAATACCGCACTCACCGCATGTTGAGAAACAGCCAAATAAAGGAACAACTCTTCGCCCGGCTGAGGAGTGACCAGAATAGGCGCCGAGGAAAGATAAACCTTCAAGTCGGCCAGCGCACGGTCGCACTCATCATCCCAGAAGAATTTGGACTTCAAGGTCTTAAAGAAGGGCCTGCAACGATCCGAAGACCGGCTGATGAATCTATTCAGCGCGGCTGCCATCCCGGCAAGATGTTGCACGTCCTTTGTGGAGTTAGGGCGCTCCAATTCTTGTATGGCTTTGATCTGCGATGGGTCGGCCTCAATTCCCCGGTTTGTGACTAGAAAACCCAGGAACTTCCCAGTGCCAACTCCAAAGGCGCATTTGGAGGCGTTCAGACGAAGCTTGTGGCACTTGAGTATGGCGAACATTTCTGCTAGGTCGGCAAGGTGCTGAGACTTCTCTTTACTCTTCACCACCATGTCGTCTATATAGGCTTCCATAGTGCGGCCCAAGAGAGGAGCGAACATTTTTGTCACCATCCGCTGGAAGGTTGCCCCGGCGTTCTTCAGTCCGAATGGCATGACCTTGTAGCAGTATAAGCCTCTGGGGGTGGTGAAGGACGTGATCTCCCTGTCTGGCTTGTACATGGCTATTTGATGATAACCGCGATACGCATCCAAGAAGCTAAACCTCTGATGGCCAGCGGTTAAGTCCACCAACTGGTCGATTCGAGGAGAGGAAGCTATCTTTTGGGCATGCGCGTTGATACCTTGTAATCGCCGCAGACACGCCATTTGCCATATTTCTTTGGAAACACCACCGATTAGAAATCCACCGGTATTGCACTTCTTCTATCGCCCAAATTTCCAACAAGTTCTTTACTTCTCCGCCACCACCTCAAGATGGTGCAAGGCGAGCGCCGCGTTTTTGTATGACCGGGTGCATTGGGGAAGACATTCAACCGGTGGCAATGAAACTTGGGTCAACGCCAGCATATCGTAGGCGCCCACGCAAAGCATCCAAGTTGGAAACCAAAAGTTTACATATTCGACCGCTTTCGACAACGACGATCCCAAAAGGAAGAACTTAGTGGAATCATTCTCATCAATGCGCACTCTACCAAATCTTCGACCGATTTTTCCTCGGCCTTTCTTCCCACATCTTCAAGGACCTCCTTGCCCTCGAGCCCTCGATCATCCGGACAAACCTTTGGTCGCCGCCGCCATTTACCGCAACGGCTAATCGCTTTCGCCATCACTTGATCTCCCAAACTTCTTCTATTTGCCCGCTTGATGCCGAAAACGCATGACTTGGTGGAAGGTTGAAGCGACCGCTTGCATGGCGCGGCAACCACTCGCCCGTAATCAAGTTGTAAGTTGACGGAACCTTGAGCACCCGTAACTCCACTTGCTTTACAACCGCCCCGCTGACCGGTAAAATAATCTTCCCAATCGCCACTGCCGTGAATTGAAGCCGACCAAAGGGATGTCGGTGCCAAGTCTTTGTCTTCCAACTTCATTTGCTTAAATCGTCATAATACATGATCTCGAATCAACTTCCCCGGTCGATCAAAATTCTTCCGATTTCAAAGTCCTTGACGCGTAGGGTCACCACCAAGGCATCAAGCAGCGCATTTGAACCCTTTCTAAATCTTTCGTTGAGAACGTGAGGACGTCTTTCTCTTCGGTTTTCCCCTTCTTCACAACGGGCTGAACAGAGAGTACTTCCCTCATGTGCTCGGCCTTCTTGATCATCCATCTAAGCTCGCAGACCCTCGCTGGTTCAACGATGCCATGAATGACGTTGATCACTCCCTGCGGGGGCGCTTCTAAGGCGGCCATTCCGTTTGGCTCGGTTTGACCGGTTGGCGCGGCCTTGACTCCCCCATCAATATATTGGTCAAGATGTCCCGCTGCTACCAACTCCTCCAGATGCTGTTTGAGCGGCAAACAATCCTCTGTTCGGTGCCCCCGTTCTTCATGGAAGGTGCAGCGGTACTTTGGATTGAAGTCACACAAGACTCAACTTGGTCGCCAACGGACAAAAGGCTCTCCACGGATCTCGCTTAGAATGCGGTAGATGGGGATTTTAAAGACCGTAGTAATCCCTGTCCGTGCCTTTAGTTTCCTTTTGGCATCTTCGCGTCATGGGTGCATCAGCTCGGTCACTTCTGCGGCCTTTGTTTCTATCATTTTGGCCGGTCCCTCGGTGATGATCTTTCGATCGGTTACTAGGGCGGTTTTCCTCCTGCCCGACCGAATGAACTTTCCCCGCTGGTCGTCTGTCCCCCACGACCGGATTATCCTTCTCGGTCGCTGAGGCGGCATCCTCTTCCACGCGAATGTGTTCATTGATCCGTTGCATCAAAGATTCCATGGTGGTTTACCGATGCATCGTGAGTGAGTCTCTCAGCCTATGTCCGACCGGGAGACCTCTCTTGTATTGAGTGATGGCCAGGTTGGTAGGGCAGTCGAGAATTTCGTTGTAGGTTTCCCAATACTTTGCGTTGTATGCCTTTAATGAGCTTCCCGACTCCATCTTGACGCCTAAGAGATGGTCTACCTCCTTCGGCGTTCGTGTGTTTGTCTTGAATCTGTGACGAAGGCTTCCGCCAATTCCGCCACCCTCGATACTCTCCGGAGCCTCTCGAACCACTTCAAGCCCAACTCTCCCAAGCTTGCTGGGAACATGAGACACATCAAGGCGTCGTTCCGTCGGTGGCCAGCCATTACTTGCCGGTAATGACTCACATGCATGTACGGGTCCGTCTTACCGTCGTACAGAGTGAACTTTGGCCGGTGGAATCCGCAGGAGTGGGTGCTCGATCTCGTGACAACGGAGTGGTCAGAAGTCTCGCCAGCCTTGTCCATCGAGCATTGGCTATCAACTCCGGCGCTGCATCGCCACCTCTTCATCGCAATGGATCGAGCGCCAACCTTCGAGCGCCGCACTTTGAGCTTCCCGACGGCGCTCTCTCCTCCAACACGCCTCGAGATCCCCGAACGGGAGGAGGCAGAGTATCGCGACGCCGAGACGCGCGCGAGGGCGAGGTGCTGTCGCGTGTGATAGATCTGTCCTCTCGCGGGTCAGAGTCTCCACCCACATAGTTCCTGGTGATTGAGATTGAATGGGCTCTCCCATGGCGATCGCTAGAACGAGGGAGGGGTGCGCTCACTGAGGTTGCCCTCTCCAACAACACCCTTCCCCCTCACTTGACGCTTCAGAAGCTCCATCTCCGCCGCCATCCTCCGAATGAGGGCTTCTTGGTCCTTGAGTTTGTGCTCTAGGCGTTCTCGCGACTCCCGCGACGGCGGCCCTCGACTCATGAGCGATCCGAACTCCTCCCACGCTTGTCGCGGCCTCGCGATGAAGTTTCTAGTTCGCCATGGCCGACATTTGAAGGCCCTCTCCTTCGGACATATTCCGAGTCGCACCATCGACGACGGATAATGAACTTCGTTGTTGGCCATGGAAATGGCCGACAAGCTCAAGAACTAAGGTTGATTATCAAAGTTCGCCGCAGACGGCGCCAATTGTACGGGGGCGAAATATCCACGACTGTCCGTACGCCTTGAACGGCGAGCTTCTGGTAACGGTGTCTGTCCCTGCAACACAAGAATGGTGAGCTGCCCGGCGGTGGTGTGCCGGAAAACCTCCGACGCCAAGCCGATTCGGTGAGCAAGAAGACAATGGAAAGAGAGAGAGAATCAGAGAGTGAATTCGCATACCAGAACGTCGCTTTTTTTTTTTCCATATCTAGGCGCCACGCAGCTCTCGCTTGTCGCCAAGACTACCTCTGCCGTTCTTCCTCGACAGTGGCGGTTTCGCCTCTCACCACCCTACACGTAAAGGTTCTGCCTCCTTCCAAGACATGTAGAATCGCTTAACTACGGATTGAGGAATTCGGGGAGCAGATGTCCCCTCCTTCACACCATTGGCCCAGGTGGCACCCTTGACCGGGGAATCATGACCGGCCAAACACTTGTGGAAAATTGCCATCACACAACCGTGCTACATACCGCCGGCTTGCGACTTGGAACCAGGCGAGATCTGAACTGCAAACGCCGAGCTACCCTCGACCGGTTCATCTCGATTGACTTGTTGTGAGGCATGCCGGCCTCCAACCGTTTCATCTCCAATCTCGGTCACGCGCCACCGCTTCGCCTTGACTGGGCGGCTAGTGGCATCCGCAGAGCATCTTCACGTAGTCGATCCTTCTTTCGCTTGCTGTGGACTTCAATTGACCAATCGGTCTCGGTTACCCTCGAGAACCGGTTGACCTCGTTTAACCGAGCAAGGTAGATCGCTTTGGCGTTGCACTGCCTAGTTAGCTCGGCCACAGAATCTGTCTATGTAGGACGTTATTCTTCTTTCGGCGTACTATGAGATGGAAATCTCCCCTCTCAGGAAGTGAGTTAATTTTTTGACTTTTTGACTATTTTAGTCTTGGGCTAAAAGTCTCACTTGAAAAGGACTTTTGATTTTTTTAATTTTTTTTTATGAGAGAAATAATATAATGATTATAAATTGAATGTGATATTTTATCTTATTATATTAAAAAACTTAATTTATTTTTTTTAAAATCTATTTTAGCCAAAAAAAAGTCCAACCTCCCCCTTATTATTATTATTTTTTTTTTTTGAACAACGAGTACTTATCATCACCACCCCCTCACGGCTTCTCCCACTTCCCTATAGTCATTTACAGTTATATTGTCAAGAGTGGGTTCAATGATCTAACAAGTAAGAAGTTAATGAGAGAGATCAAGGAGTGTAACCTTCTTGCATGCCCATACTCACTCATAAAGGGAAAGGTAGTTGACATGGCGACATCAATGGCGATGATGACATTGGTTGGTAACATGGAGCATTTGGGAAGCAATTTTTTTAGCTTTTTTTTTTTTTTGGACTAAAATAGTATTAAAAAATAAAATAAATTAAAATAGTCAATAAAACAAAATGTCACGTCAAATTCATAATCATTTTATTTTTTATCTCACAAACATCCCATCCAACTACAAAAAAATCAAATTATTTTCTAAATATAAAAATTTTAGCCTTCTAAAATAGCCAAAGACTAAAATAGCCTACTAAATTAGTAACTTCTCAAACACCCACAATGTATTCTCTAGTTTAATTTTTTCTAAGAGGAAAGAGACTTTAATTTTTGTTTCTAATTTTGCAAAATAAAATAAAATAAAATTTAGAAAAAATTAAAATGTTTATCACTTAAAACTAATTAATTTAAGATTTGATCGACCTAATCCAACATCATGGCTTGTTTAGAAATTGTATTTTTACAAAACCAAAAAAATATAAAAATAAAGAAATTAAATTAAATTGTATTTCCATATAATAGAAAATCATAGAAGTTCTAGAGCATACTGTTAGGTTCGTGGAGCTCACCACGAGTCCTCGATAATCCGAACTGACAATATGTAGAGTTGAAGATTTATGCTTACAAAAAATTACATTGATCGAATATCGATAATCTCTTAATTAGAACACATTTTTATTAACAAACTATTTGTAAAATCATATTTACTATTGATAAAAATATATTCCAATCAATGGGCTACCAATATCTGATCAACATAATTTTTTTGAAAACATGAAATACTCAACGAACTTTATATATCGAACGATTCAAATTATAAAAATGAGATCCGTAATAAACCTCATAAATTCAACTGTATACTCTAATCCACACAATAAATAAGAGAGAACCTCCCCTATTTTAAATTAGAAGAATTGAAAATTGTGCTACAGTAGAGTAGTATCAGTTAGTGGAGGAATCTCTTATCTCTCTCCAAGTCTCAAAGTTGATAAAGAAACTTCTGTCTAGAGCTTCAAACCAAAAAAGTTCTTAATAATTTTAATAAATTTTGTAGCTAAAAAGTCCAAGTGAATGCGAAATAAGTATAAATCTCACTTTTTGAATTTCTTTCTGTAATCAATGTTTATGGGTCCCCTTAATTGTCTCTTCCACCAAATTATCATCATCACACCCTGTCTATTGCTGAGTGTCAAAGCTATCTCCTAATTATGTTCAAGTTCCCACTCTACCCTCATCACACAGTCACATTTTTATTTTTTATTTGTTTGTTATATTAACAATTATCTAAAAAATTAATTAATTATTTTTTTTAGTGAAATTAATTAATTATTTTAAAAAATAAATTTTTTGAAATTGTATTTAAAAGTATATATTAATTAATATTCTGCAACAAAAAATATATTTTACAGTAACAGAAACACTATGAACCAAACCCAAAAATTTGAACAGTTGAAAAATTGAGCTCCATAATAACATAAAACAAACCGAGTCCACTCAGTGAGTTCCAAGGTCCATCATGTAGAAGATACGTGAAACCTAAGGAAGTCGACAGTGAGAGAATGACAGAGTTGCCCTCTCTCGTCAGCTTTAATCTCAAACCTCAACGGCCAATAATGGGGGCATTTCTGTTATTTCAACAGCGAAAGCAACAACAATGGAGAGATGCTGCTACATCATCATCACCTCACTCTTACCACTCCACTCCACCCACCAGTCACCATTAGCTCATTACATTACAGTGCACACATTGTGCTCTTCACTCTTCAGTGACACCTATCTTATCCCACTCTTCCTTCGCTTCTCTCTCTCTCTCTCTCTCTCTCTCTCTAGAATTCTCTCTCATCTGGTTCTTGTTCAAGGACAATACGTAAAGGGGGGTGGGGTTGGTTGGTTTTCCGCCATTTTGTCGGTTATTTTTCTTGGAAAGTTAGTACCCATTTGAGAAAAAGCTGGAATGGAAGGTGGGTCGAGCTCGAAACCCCCAGAGAAGGCGAAATCACAGAAGGGTCTGAAGCTTGGTTCGGTGCTTCCCAAGCTAGATCCATTTGTACCACGAAAAGGTCACGATCCGAGGGAGTTGAAATCTTGGGCCAAAAGGACTGGTTTTGTCTCTAATTTTTCCGGAGAGTGGTACTAGTGTGAGCCAGAGGGGTCAGAATGACAAGATTGACAGTACTGAGTTTGATTTGGAGAGAGGTCTTGATAAAAACGGATCGTCCTCGCCAAAGATCGAAATTGATCCAGTTCTGGGGCGGACTAGGAATAGAGGAATTGAAATCGAACCAGTTTTGGGGTCTGGGCATGGATTGCACAAAAATGGAAGTGATGGTGCTTTGGGGTTGAGAGGCGAGAATCAGAGGAGGAGACTTGGTGGTGAGCCTGATTTGGAGGCTAAAGATGAAGAGAGAATGGTTGGTTTGAACAGGAATGCCAATGGGGTCGTAAATGATAATGGGCATCAAGTTCCGGCTACTACTACTACTAATATTGTGGCTGAGCCAAAGAAAGACAGTGGAATTGTGGAAAGTGATGTGGGAATTGAAGTGTACCCAGAAGGTGAAGAACCTGGTCATGGAGGATGGAGTTCGTCGTCTACAATGAAGTTTAGGCCGAGAGAAAATCCGGGTTTAGGTTAGTATGAATTTCTTCCCGTGAATTCATTGATTGGTTTCTTAATAGTTCCTTCATTTGATCTTATATTTTCTCCAATGTCTGCATTTTGCGAATTATTGTTAATGTGTTTGGCATAATGGGAGAAATTGTTAAGTTATGATGTAGTTGAGTAATGAAGTAGAAAAGGGAAATTTGTAAATTAACATAACAAGACAGCATATAAATTGTTAATTGATAAAAATATTATTAACTCAAACGATTGAGCAATTGGATTTTTTTTTTTTGAGCCAAGATTGCAGGATATTAGTTTGTTAGTAAAGTTAGATTACAATTTACAACTAAAGGAGTCGCTGCTGCCCCATCAACTCGAACCCTGACCTTCCCCTCACTGCACCCTATGGTGTGGCTACAGGACCATTGGGCCAAACCCAAGGTCTCTGAGTAATTGGATCTTGGAAGAGCTGAACATAGTGGCCCCGTTTGGTGTAGCTGTTAAAACAGCTTATAGGTTATAGCTTAACAGATTATAGATTATGACTTTAATCAGAAGTTGTTAATCTGTTTGGTGTAACTGTTGGATTATAGATTTAAGTTCTTTGAGTAGTGTTTGTTAAATAAAATTTGTGAAATAGCTTTTTCAATTAATTTTATTTTTTATTTGTCTACATTTCTCATAAAAAAATAATAATAATAATCTATAGTCCATTTGAGTCTTCTTCTATATTTAAAAAAATAAAAAATAAAAAAATTTAAGAGTATAATCATAAATTAACATGTCCACAGAAGAAGCAGATAATCAGAAGCAAGGGGTGAGCAGCTTTTTAAAATCAGCTTTTTTGAGCTTAAAATAAGCTGT
This sequence comes from Camellia lanceoleosa, assembly GCA_025200525.1. Lineage (NCBI taxonomy): Eukaryota > Viridiplantae > Streptophyta > Magnoliopsida > Ericales > Theaceae > Camellia > Camellia lanceoleosa. The sequence continues at coordinate 136,823,210 of CM045758.1, read as the reverse complement.
TAGAATCGGTTTATTTGAAATAAATTTAACCAAACAGTCCAAAATAACTTTTCAAAGCTAAAAGCCATAAGTTGGCTCAAAAGTCAAACAAACACCCCCAAAGTGAAAATGGTTGTTCAATAATGCAATTGGCGAGCTGTATTACTTTTCTTCTTTTATCTTTTGTTTTGCAAGTATTTCATATCCAAGAACTACTGAAGGACAACATTTTAAGAAGTGACATTATTGTTATATTATGTAAAAATTCGTAAAATTTGTGACATAAGATGCTCGTTCTATAGGCATATGCACACTCAGAATCAAGAAAGAAAAGGAAAATATAAAAAGAAATGAACCTCATTAAACTTGTAACAAAAATTGTACCTCATTGAAATTCACTTCAGGGGAGCTCGGTCACAACAAAGGCCTATGGTAGACACTCTTCCTGACAAAAGTCAATCTTCCGGCCTCTCTAAGATTATTCTTTATTCCTTTCCCTCCAGGAGTTCAGAAATAACCTATTCTTGATTGAGTTGGGCATTAATAAGCCTGGTTGATTTTCAAATTTAATCCTGTTTAGAAAGAAAAAAAAAAAAAAAGTCCAATTGGAAGTTCTTTTAGACAACAATCCTAACACGGAACATGGTAGGACAAGTTTTAAAGAACTCGACATAAGCCATTTATATAATACGAATGTAAAACTCTATTAGCTTATATAGCTTTAACTGTTATTGCTGCACCTAAGGTTGCCAAATGCCTGTCTAAAGATCAAACATTATGATGTTTATTCTATAACTTTTTTTTTTTTTTTTCCCGAGTGAAGTTCTCTGGTTTCTGAATTTTGTTGAAGTTCTAATTTGCGTCTGATCTGTCATTAATTCACTGGTGATTCTTCTGGTTTCTCAAACTGCAGTACCACTTATATATTACAGTTTGCAGCACTATTTATCATTGGCTGGTTCCCTTATTTTCATCCCCTTGATCATTGTACCTGCCATGGGAGGTACTGATGTAAGCATCTGTTCTTAATTCTCTCTCTTTGAGTGCAATTTGGGTTAAGAGACGACACTTTGTTTAGCTATCTGTATAATCAAGTTTCTTTCTTTTCCATATGATGATATTGACAGAAGGACACTGCTACTGTAATTTCCACAATGCTGTTGGTGTCTGGCATTACCACAATACTGCACTCATACTTTGGTACACGGCTTCCGCTTGTTCAAGGGAGTTCATTTGTGTATTTGGCACCAGCATTAGTTATCATGAACTCTGAGGAGTTTCGAAATCTTACTGAACATGTAAGTTCACCATATTCAATAGTTTCATTTTCTTGGTTTTGTTACGAGCACCTTACACATAACGGAATTGGGGAGAAAAATTGCAGGATATTTGAAGTGTAATTACTTCGGCAGAAAGCTCAGTAATTTCTGTAATTTAGAGGAAAAAAAAAAAAGAGAGAGAAAGAAAGTGAGTACTGCTAAACTAGGATGAGACTTGCAATTAAAATATACTTGTCCCAAGATCTCTTCTGTTGAGCGAGCTTGCTCTTTTGCACATTCAAGTTTTTTGGGGTATAAGTAGCACCCCAAATGTTATTTATGAATTTTTGTCCACTATTTTATTTTTTTCCATACAACTTATTTGTAGAAACAGTTACTGATGGATGTTCAGTAAAGTGCAGAAATTTAGGCACATAATGAGGGAACTACAAGGGGCTATAATTGTCGGTTCAATTTTCCACAGCGTCTTGGGATTTAGTGGTTTAATGTCTCTTTTTGTAAGGTAACTAAAGGGATTGCATGTTTTTTTTTATCTTTCTCTTGCGAAGTTGATGCATTTCGTGGGAATAACACGCCCTTTTGCTTGTAAATCTTTCTGTCTTGATGCTATTCTGACTATAATTACTTTTCTCTTATATATATATATATATAATTGTAATGCTGTAAAAGAACCCTAATTTACTAGAAAGTCTTCTCTGAACTTCATTTAACCTGCACTTTTGTATATTTGTATGGGTTCAAGTGGTTAGCTAGCTCTGTCAGGATATATATGAAAATAAGGTTATGACAAATGGAAATTTAATTAGGAAATATCTGTGTTGTTTTAAATCATCAAGTTTGTTCTTGATAGGGGTGTTTGCAGACTAGATTGGTCCAATTTCAGGACGGACCTGGGAGCAAACCAGTCTAGAAAATTGGGAACTGGAACTGGACTGTTGAAGCTATGTAACCAAACCCGACACAGAATCATAGTAAATTGGTTTGGTTCTATTGTTCTAGGCTATTATATTGTAGAAAATCCTAATGAGGACCAATTAACTGCCACAGAACAGGACAACTTGAATTTAATTGATTGCAGCAAAAATATTGGTTATATAAATTTAGAATAATAGTACTTGTTAAAAAAATATAAATTCAAGGTAATATATATGTGTGTGTGTGTCTTTACAAAAATATTGGTTATGTAAATTTCTGAATATGAGATTTTCAGAATCACTCAGTTGTTTATTTGAGCACACAGTGATGATTAACATAAGCAATGTTTACATAATGGTGATAATGAATTTTTAAGGTTGTTATTACAGCTCATGGCAAGATAATTGTATATTGTGGCGTGTCTAGCTGCAGGAGGATACTTGTGTTTGTGACGTTTCTGCAAATTGTCTAAGTGGAGAAGAAATAATTAAAAAATAGGACAAGCCATGTGGCTTGTCTGATACGTATCCCAGGCCCCGGCCTGTCGGAGGCATGTGTGACACATGTCACACATTGCTACAACAAATAAGTTGAAGTGTCTGTGTTTCATAGGCACATGCAGTTATGTTCTCTGGTGTGGGGTTGGATGGACACCTACTCTGAGTCGATCTTTCTTATCTGTTTGGTGTTGTATTGCAGGTTGATAAACCCGGTTGTGGTTGCACCCACAGTTACTGCAGTGGGCTTAGCATTTTTCAGCTATGGTTTTCCTCAAGCTGGTAGTTGTGTGGAAATCGGCCTTCCCCAGATACTATTGGTTCTTATTTTCACCTTAGTAAGCAACCTCTTAAACATTTCAAATGTGGTTTTAGTTAAATGTTTAATAGGCATGGGTATAAGATAGTATTTATTAGTCCTATGAAGACTTAGCCTGTTCTAGTCCAAACTACTTACCATTAACACTACACTTTTTTCTTTTTTTGTTAGTACCTTCGAGGGATATCTGTTTCTGGACACCGAATATTTCAAATTTATGCGGTATGTATTTTACCTTTCAATTGGTTGGTTCTTTACAATTCACTTTTCTTTTTCCATTTTTATTCTTTCCTGCATGGTTCACAAGATAATGAAGTTACTGCTGAAACTCTCCCCATCCCAGTGTATCTTATATTTTTACCCCCTCATCAAGATTATAGCAACTTCAAACGGACTACTATCTGTATATGGAAAATTTTGAATTTGCACATATGCTTTGGTTCCATTACCCACCAGCAAAAAAATTATAATTCCCTTTCACCAGAAAAATATGCCAGGGTAGTCCTCCTTGTCATCAAACCTTTTTTCCTCCCTCTCAAGTGATACTACCTACCCAGTGAAATGGATTAACGAAAATTATTGGGTTCCCTATACGATCACAAACTTCCCACTTGTTGGAAATTCTCAAGATCTAGCCCAAGATATTCTCAGTTGCCTAAATCTGCCAGAATTTATCAATCTGGCACAGCTTCCCTGAAACTATGAAGGTTTGCAATTGTATAATATCTCTGTAAACATTTCTTGGCATATAATGAGTGATGTTCTCAGTCCTTTCTTGAGAATCAATTTAAACAAACTGGGAGTCGTCTTCATCAAAAGGTTGATAAACTTTCTTACCCCCAGTAATTAATCAAAGCACTGTCACCAATCTTGAAATCTTCCAAAACATAAAACCAATGCCTTTTTAAGAAGCGATTCACACAACCACTCACCCCTTTACCCTGAAACCCACAATATCCACCTCCCCCCAAGTGATATTGTCATTGTTTCCATTAAGTCACTGCTTTCAGTATCAGAATATATCTAGAGATTTTTTTTTTTTTTATTTTTCTTAATCGTGTTTGGTAAATATAGATCTATTCTCTATTCAGTCTTGCCAACATTATGAAGCTTTGCAGGTCCCCTTGAGTGTTATTATTATATGGGCATATGCATTCTTCTTGACAGCTGGTGGGGCATACAATTACAAGGGCTGCAGTCCCGACATACCCAGTTCCAACATCTTAATTGATTCTTGCAGAAAGCATGCATATACAATGAAGCATTGTAGGACCGATGTTTCGAATGCTATGAGAACTGCGGCATGGGTCAGAATCCCATATCCTATGCAGTGGGGTGCCCCCATCTTCCGTTTGAGGACTTCATTTATCATGGTCATTGTGTCACTGGTTGCTTCGGTTGATTCGGTGAGTAATATAATCCGATAGGTTTGGATTGGTTTTTTAAATCCGCGGTTCGGTTCCGAATTGAAAAATTAAAAATCCGTAGTCCACGGATTGGTTCCGGATTGGAACCGATCCGGACCGTATACAAATAGTCTATATTTTTATTATACATCCTCCCCCATAGTATCTTCTCTTATTCTATATAAAATCTAAACTCAAACCTAAAACCGTATAATATCTTCTTTTATTATTTTTGTTTGTTAGTTTTTAGTTTTAATTTGTAATGGTCTAAATACTTATGGTGAAACCAATTTTTTTATGGTTGTTTAAATTTTAGAACAGTATGTCGCTATTATAGAAAAACATGTTGCTATTGTGGAACTAATACAGCGCTATGTTTATATTTTTATGAAATTAAAGTGTTATATATATATATATATTTTTTTGTTATTTAATTATGTGAATTCGTGGTCCTAAACCGATCCAATTCGTATTTGAATGGATTGGTTCGGATTAGTTCCATGATTTAAACGGATTGGATTGGTTTCAATTTTTCAGGAACCGTAAATAACGGATTGGTCCTGGTTTTACTACAATCCGTTCCAATCCGGACCATGCTCACCCCTACACAGTGGTGACATGCCACACATACCGGACACGGCAAGGACATGCCATGTGGCATGTCACTTTATTTAATTAATTAATTTTCAAGAGACACGCCAACTAATTTCTTTTCCCCTCTTCTTTAGTTCTTTTAATGGATGTTGGATGTTGAATGTTTATTACATTTTTTTTAGATTTAAATAATTAATAAACATAAACAATTCGAGTTAACTTAAAAGTGGAGTTTTTTTTTTTTATAATATTGAATTAGTTTAGTTTTTGTTAATTTTGATTATTCGTGGATGTAATATTAATCTACATAGCAAATAAAATATTTTTTTATAGTTGTGTCTTCACCGTGTATGTCCCCATTCTTTTGAAATCACCATGTCCCATGTCCACTTATGTAATTGTGTCCGGACTTCTTAGATTGATGCAAATAGCCAAAATTCCTCATGGCACAAAATAATGACAATAGAGTGTAGCATTTCCTAAGAAGCATAAACACTTCTAAGAAAATGGCAATGTTGTATTGGACACATTGTTAGTCATTGACACAAAACAACAATCGTCAGACACTTTCCGACACTTGTCCTATGTACGTCCAAACGTGTTGTGCTATTTTTAAAATTTCGCAGATCTGAACACACTTCGACACTTGGGGTTTACATGTGTACATGTGTCTATTACTTAGACACATAAAACATATTACTAGTTTGAATAAAAATACTTAGAATCTAATGATAAAAGAAAAACATTAGAAATTTATATCTATTCTCTTCCTTTAGACTTTAAAATTTATCTTTGAATTAAATATTCATATATAACATATAATAATTCTTTATCCTTATATATGTCATATAGTAAATATATAAAATTATATATTTTTTACGTGTTCTCCACATGTTATATCCTGCAAGTTTTGAAAATTTCCATGTTGGTGTGTTTGTGTCCATGGTTCCTAGGCACAAATTATGAGAATTAACAGGCAAGAATGTCACATTGCACCTCCTGTCAAAATATGGAACACCCTTCTAACATAAGGGCGTTTCTTGTGGTTGACAAACTTAAACAGAGGCAAATGGTTTCTGAGATGTTGAAACAACCAATTAACCATGTTTAGACCAGGGCACTGAATGAAGGTCAATTATCTATTTATTATTTTTTAAAAAGGAAAATCTGACACAAATGTTGCACCTTACCAGGTTGGGACCTATCACACTACATCTATGCGAATTAATTTAAAAGCTCCTACCCCAGGTATTGTCAGTAGAGGAATTGGAATGGAAGGTTTCTGCAGTGCACTGGCTGGACTTTGGGGCACAGGTACTGGTTCAACAACCTTGACTGAAAATGTGCACACCATCAATGTAACAAAAGTAGCAAGTCGAAGGGTCGTGGAAATTGGAGCAGCTTTCTTGATCTTCTTCTCATTCATAGGTAATAGCAATTTGGATAATCAGACACAAAATATGATTGAGTCCTGCACTTCTATGAGTGCAGATTGATTTATTGTGTTTTCATGCAGAATGTGCATAAGCATTAGCTCTGCCAAGAATTTGGTTGTCACCATGTTCACGTGTATTGAACATGTAAAATTTTGGAGTTATGAAATATGTTGAAGAAGATATCTATTCTATCTATTATATATTAAATAAAGCATACACTTGAGTTGATGTGAATGCTGTCACGTTTTTAATACCCCTTCCCACCCAGTAACTATCACATCCAATAACTGTTAGAATAATTTTTCTTCTTCATCAAATTGTCCGAAATGCTAATCAGTTTTCCTTCAAACTATCCAAAATACATTAGCACCACCATTAGTAATATACATACATACATACATACATCTATATATGTATAGAGTTACGTCTGCATAAATGATATGCATTTGGTTGTTCTAGTACTCTGGAACATCTACATTCATGAAGTATGCCACATTGCTTATTCTTTTTGATAGTTATGACTACAGTCATTGCCTATCACAACCACCACCCCCCCCCCCCCCCCCCCCCCGCCCCCAAAAAAAAAAAAACCAAATAAATAAATAAATAATACATGAATCAGTTTTAAAAAATTGTTACTAATTTATTGACCTATGTTTTATAGGGAAAGTGGGTGCCATCCTTGCTTCTATTCCACAAGCATTGGCTGCTGCCATTCTTTGCTTTATTTGGGCTCTGATTGTGGCATTGGGTCTCTCAACGCTGCAGTATTGTCAAACAGGGAGTTTTCGAAACATGACAATAGTTGGTGTTTCACTCTTCCTTGGTTTATCCATTCCCGCATATTTTCAACAATATCAACCTGACACCAGCATGATCCTTCCCAGCTATTTTGTTCCTTACGCAGCAGCATCAAATGGACCAATCAACATTGGCAGTAAACAAGTAAGTTATTATTATTATTATTATTATTATTTTTTCTTCTTTGTTTATTTTGTAGGGGGATGGGTTACCCATTGTTGAGAATACAATGTAGACATAAATAATAAAGTTGTTCCTCTCTTTAACAGCTTAAATTTGTAGATGAGTTGGTGAACATTTCTAATATGCTATAAGCTTTTGGATGATTTGGTGGTTAACAATTCAAAATGGTATCAGAGCAGGCAAATAGATCATGTGTTTGACCCTCACCAAATACTAATAATTATGGAGAACCTAGTGACACGTGAAGGGGCGTGTTGAGAATATAATATAAACAGAAATAATAGAGTTGCTCCTGTCTCTAATAGCTTAAGCTTTTAGATGAGTTGGTGGTCAACAATCTAATACTCGTGACAGTTGTTGGTCTGTTTTCATGGTTTGATTAATGAATGATTAATTAACTTCATTGCTTTTGAGTGAGACCGCTGCTAAAAATAAAAATGAGGCTATTTCTTGAAATAAACTAGATGATTGTTTTTCTTCACCACACATGTTCACCACATTGGTGGGGAGCTCTCAACTCAATCACCCAGTTCTCTTTGATCTTCGGCTTACAAACGAGGACTTCATCACAACAATGGGTGATAGAAGAAAGAGAAATCTCATAATTTTCTTGTTCAGTCTCAGTTTCCAAGAAAGGCCTCACAAAATGGCGACCAAATTGCAATTCATTTATGCTAATGGAAGAAGTGAAAGAAAAACCATTGACGAAAATTATTGTAAAGATGCATTTTAACTAAACATGTCATTATGCAAATATTACTGGACGGAGCATACATGTATCTGTGTTTATGATGAGTTCAGCCCTTTATTTCAGTATTCATATCCATACCTTCTTGTTTTTCCATTTCTTTCATGATTAGTAAAAACTGACCTGTCACTTCTTTCCGGATGAGTACCAGCTTGATTTTGCAATGAACGGACTTCTGTCATTGAACATGGTGGTGACACTATTGGTGGCATTTGTACTAGACAACACCGTCCCAGGTAGCCGGCAAGAACGAGGGGTGTACATTTGGTCGAGTGCTGAGGACATATCCATGGATCCATCGTTGCTTTCAGATTATAGTTTGCCAAAACGAGTCGCTCGTTTTTTCCAGTGGGCAAGATGTTTAAGCTAATGACATTTGGATAGAGCTGCTGATGCATGAAAGATTTGAGGATTTGCTTTGTTTAGAGGCCCCACTGGGTTGTGGCACAGTAACTTGGAAGCAGTGCAGCTCAATTTAGCTGATAGATACATATAGATGACATTTTTATTATTACAATTTTTTATTTTGTTTGTTTTGGTTTTTTTAATAAATTTGATGAATCATTATATATGCTGTCATTGTCATTTGTAAGTGAAAAACAAAACATGGGTGATCCCGAATTGTATCAATATTCATTGCATCCTTAACAGGGAAGATAGGTTGGTGTTTTTGAATTTCTACTTGGGGAAATTATACTAAAAGTTTCTATAGTTTGAGACTTGTGTCAGTTTAGTACCTAACTTTTCAATTGTGACACATTTAAGTTGAATTTTGAATCTTGTTTTAAATAAGAACAATTGAAGTTATCATTATTTAATTTCAAGGGTAAAATCGTCAATTTAATAAAACATAAATTAATTTGATAAAAATAAATATGAAAAAAATATTTTTAATTTTTTAAAAAATATTTTTATCCACTAAAGATAAAATTATGTAAAATTGATTAAAATTAAAAAAATTACATGATTAATTTTTAAAAATTAATTTTGCATGATCATCATTTAAACACATAATAAAAATTAATTTGGTAAAAAAAATAAATAAATGTCTAAAAAATTTATCAATTTTACATAATTTTATCTTTAGTGAATAGAAAATAATTTTAAAAAATTTTAAAATATTTTTTTGACATTTATTTTTGTCAAATTAGTTTATATTTTTATTAAATTAACGATTTTATCTTTGAAAAATTTAATAATATTCAATTATTTTTATTTAAATTAAGATTTAAAATTCAAAATTAAATGTATCAAAATTGAAAAATTATGTACTAGAGTAAGACAGGGCTCAAATTATTGGGAAATTCATCCGTTCTACTTTGATCAATTGTTAGGTATGCTGTCATTCCAACTTTTCTGTCTCATATGCATGGGACTTGATGTTTACAATCTTTAATTGAAGTTTTACAATTATTCAAAAGGGAATGGATTCTCTGAGTTTGGGCATCCAACTGGGGAGGTCGTATTAGGCCTATCTGCAATCTCCAATCGTCCATCTTATAAGATCTCATAAAACAAAGTATCCAAGTGAAAAATGAAGATGATTAAATCTTTGTTCAGATCACATTTGTATTTAAAAATAATAAAAAAAATAGATAGTTTATTTTTAAAATCACATTTGTTATGTATTTATTTTTAAGATAAATATAATTTGATCATGTGATTATTAATTTTTAATCAATTTTATGTTTTTATATGAATGCCTACTCAATGAATTTTACCAGATGTATAGTTTAGCCCACCAAGGTGGACTTATCGAGCCTAACTCTCCGATTCGAATTAGATCTCCAATGGGAGAGGATCCATTTCCTATTCAAAAATTTCTCCAAAAATATTAAGAAAAAAAATAGAATTAAGGTCAAGTTTGGCTAAAGTAAAAAAGTGCACTTATTTCATCTTTTTATCTTTTTTAGGTTACATCAATCAACATCTCCTCTCTACTTTTTCTACACATAATACAAGAAAAGTAAAAAAGTGCACTTATTTAGTCTTCTCAAACTTGGCCTAAATACACAAACAAATTTCAACTATTTGTTAATATTATTTTATTCAATTCAATTTGAAAATCATATATTTAGGGATTGTTTGAGATGACCTAAATAAATGTACTTTTGTCTTTTACGAAAAGATGTGCAGAAAAGTAGAGAGATAATGTGATGAAAAAAAGATAAAAAAATGAATTATTTTTAGGTTGCCAAACTTGACCTTAGACATATTGATTATAAAAATTAAAAAAAAAAAAAAAAAATCAAACAAATACTTCTTTTTTTAAGAGACTCAATTTTATTAGTGACGTGTCTCAATATATGATTTTGAATTTAAAAAGTAAAAATGATAACAGTGGAGGGAAGGATGTTCATGTATTTAACTCGAAAATAAAAGTGTAGAAATTCCACCAAGAAAATTATTATACATAATTTTTTTACCACACATTTGACCAGGGGTTAAGAAAAGCTATTGAACCGATTCAACTGCTCTAAGACTTTTGGTCAATTTATTTTAGTTTTGAAAATTTTACATTTAATTGATTAGAATATTGTATTTAAACTTTTTTTTTTCTTTTAAATTTTAATATTTTGAACATTAGAAGATAAATAATTAATGTTTTTATTTGTTTTGCAACGAAAGTTAGGAATGGTAGAACAATTCCTATTATTTTTTTGAATTTATTTTCAAGTATTTTTAAGATCTTGTTTGAATCCCATCTTTACACTAAATCATAAACTTACAAAAACCAAACCATAGCATATGTTCAGTTTCAGTTTCTCAACCCACAAAACTAAATGATTCGATTCAAATCGATACTATAATTTTTCCAGCCACCGACCAAACTGAACTGAACTGAACTGATTACACCTTACATTTGACATGTAGCTTAAAAGTCGGCATTTCAAGAAGTTAGCGCAGCAAAAGGATAGATGTTAAAACTATAGTAACCAAGTATAAACACACAAGTTCCACTGGATAACACAAAATGGGAATGAATTTTCTTTAGATTATGTAATAAAAGAATTACAGAGGTTGTTGTGATATATTGTGATTTTTAAAAATAAATGAAGCTTTATTATTATGTGTTTAAGGAAAGGGGAATGGATCTCTTATTATGCCAGTCTTGGATTAAGGAACGGAGGGTGTGATTAGGGGTCAGTATTTTATGCTTAAGCTTTAAATTTGTCATGGGCGATGTGTCGTGCCCCATCCTTAGCCATTCTTCGATCGCTTCTTGCTCGTATGAAAATCCATCGGCCGCCAATTGTGGATTTTTCATCACATCCTGCACTCAATAATCCAACATTAATTACCAACTATTATAAAATATATTGTCAGGAACTGAAAAATTAGTAACAAAAGAATTCTCCCATTTTATTTTTGGGTTACTCAGTGGTAATCCAATATAAGGAGGAGGGTATAAGGTATTAGGTTTAAGGGATTTTTTTTTTTCCTTTTTTTTTTTTTTTTTTGCTAATGGGAGGTTCACGCTTTGTGCAATAGTTTGGTGAAAAATCTAAGAAAACATTTTGTTTTCAATTTTATCCCTTGACTTTTTTTATCTATTTGACTTTTCGTTGACTATCTGTTAAAATTATTTTTATCTGTTGAAATTCGTATCTGTTCAAATTTTTTATTTGTTGAAATTTCTGTCTGTTCAAATTTTTTTATCTATTCAAATTGTTTATCTGTTGAAATTCTTATATGTTCAAATTTTTTTATCTGTTGAAATTTTCATTTTTTATCTATTCAAACAGCAGATCATCACCAAAGAAACCTTTCACTTTCGGATTCAGATCTAGCTAATTGCTCATCAGAGACCTTCATTGAAGACTTGGTGTTCTTATTTTGAAAACATCAAATTAATAAACAATGGATCCAAAACCCTAGAAATTTGAAATAAGAAAGATAAAAGAGGAAAAAGATGCAAACACACTGATCTGTTGATCAACAAATAATCCCTCTCTCTCTCTTTTTCTCTCTCTCTCTCTCTAATCTTTCACAGACATGCTTCAACATTTTTCACAACAATTCAAACTTATCGAATCCTTTTTTCGAACAATCCATTTTCAACTTCTAACCACAGCTCTAGCGCTCTCTCTCTCTCTATGTATATATATATGTGTGTGTGTGTATGTAAAGGCGTGAAATTTGGGGCTTTAATAATAATCTTGTAGAGTTCTTGAATCAATATAGTTTTCTTTGTTGTTATAGATATATAGCTCGATTTGTGTATGCCTTGTGGTTTGGATTTTGAATATAGAACATGAACTGCGAGTTAGCTTTCACATTATGGACTCAGTATGAGCTCATTGGTTCGCTAGGTTGAACTCGAGCGTCGAAGGTTTACACTTGGAGTGTGGATTTGAATCGAGTGTGTGAAGATGGAAGTAATAAAAGGTTCAAGGGTTCTGAATTAAAAAGGTCGGATTCAAATGGTGAGATTGATGGATGCCAATCTCGAGATCAAAATAGACGATTTTGTAACGGTAGAGGAGATCGGCGACAGCGAGGACGAAGGCACTAGTGCGAAGGGGAGAGAGGAAACTATTCTAGATCAGTGAACGGAGGTGTGGTGTCGGCAGCTCCTCTGAGTTTTGCAACAAATGTGTGGTGTCGTCGATGGTTGTCATAAGTAGAGAGAGAGAGAGAGAGAGAGAAAGAGAGAGAGGGGAGAGGATATCTAAAAACCACTACCGTAATAGAGGGAGGGAATGCGAGAGGAAGCGGCGGAGGCAGTAGTGGAGCGGCCATGAGAAAAAGATGGAAGGCAAGCAGCGAAAGCAAGCGGTAGCGGCAGTAGCTCTGTCACAACAGTAAAGTAGAGAGAGAGAGAGGGGCTAAAAAAGGAAAATTTTTTTAAGGTCCCTGACATTAAGATTTTATAAGATAAAGGATATACAATATTTTCATAGTAGTCAAGGTTCTTCAATATTTTCACAGAGAAAATTCAACTCAAAGAAATTTTGCCCGACTCAAATAAATTTCAACCCCGACACAGAGAAATTTCAATTTTTACAGAGAAATTTCAGCGATAGACCTTAGCTAATAAAAAAAAACATCTTGGTCCTCTCTTACTACACAAAGTTAGAAAGAGATATTTCACTAATTTCCCCATTGAAAAATAGGGTTTATGAATGGCCGTATAACATACATATATATATATAGTCTTTTTACACTAATTTGTCCTTGTGGACAAAGTGTTTTAGCAACTAAACCTACGGACAAAAAAAATTCAAATTTAAAATTTTAGCCTAAGCACCCTTTATTTTTTTGAAAATTTCCCAATTTATTCCCCCATTTTCATCAGACAAATGAATCCCTAATATATCAATAATTTTAGATTTTCCCCCCAAATCTTCTAAATGGTTCTTTACAGACTTGCTAAATTTTTTGAATTATTTTAGATAATCATTGAATAATAACTCATATTCTTTTTATATGTTTTTCAATACACATTTATAATTTTATTTTATTTTATTTTATTTAAATAATTCTTAAATTCTTCCCCAAACTATGATTATCAATATTCTTCTAAATAACTCCCTCACAAGAATTATTTCAGTGCCAAATAATTTTCGATTTTCCTAAATTTGTTACTATGCAAAAGGTCCTATGTTTAGTTGCCCAAGTTAAGCCTCACCTTTTGTTGACTATAAATAAAGAACAGTTTTATTACGAACACATAAATCAAATACAAAATAGAATACAGAATACATATGAATAGATAAGATTTTACAAAATTTATTAGAAAAGCTCTTGTAAAATCTTGTTTATTCAAAAACATTATGTATCCGATTTTGTAACCAGTTCCTAAACATATTCATTAAAAGAATAGAAATGGGAGATTAGATGCCAACCTGAAATATAGGGCAGAGAAACACACTTGGTACATCAATTGAGTCTTCTATATTGGCATCTCCTCCTCCTTCAATGGCCAACACACCTTCTCCGTTTGCCGACACTAAATCATCAGCCTTTTTCCTCACCTTTTCAATCTCTCTCATCACCATCGCCATCGACAACTCTGTGTCCAACCCTTTGTTAGCAGACAAACATCTGATTGCTATCTTGGCAAGTTCCACAGCTAAATCCGGTGGCCATTCCCCAGCCAAGTCATCCAAAACCTCAGTAAGGGCTGCTCGGTCAATCAATATTTCCTCTTCAACAAGCCCGGCCCAATTCCTCCCGGTTAGAAGTTGCAACACTAGATTCCCAAAAGCTTTCATATCTGACTGAACATCAACTTCACCATGACACCAACTGGGCCTAAGCCCATGGATTTTTGCAACAAGGTTTCGATCCAGGAGGATTTTGGAGGGGTTGAGGTTTCCGTGTGAAATGGACCTGGGCTGGGCCGAGTGAAGGAAGCCCAGGCCCGAGCAAACTTGGGCTGCAACACGTACTCGAGTATGCCAATTGAGACTCCGGTTTCTCCTTCTAGAGCTCCTGCTGACTGAGAACAATACATCCCTTAGGCAGCCATTTGGCATGTATTCGAATGCAATGCATTTTAGCTCCGAGCAATAGCCGATCATGGCGACAATATGCGGATGTCGGATTTGGCTAAGGATCTTCACCTGCATAAAAATCCATATAAAACTCATTTAAATGAGCACGAAAAACCAAATAGTAGGTGGTTTTAATCAAATAGTGCAATAGTGAATACAATGATACTAGCACTGCATTCTGTGCACTTTTTAGTAAAAATTTGCATTACCTTAGCCTCGAATGCTTCTTGAGACAGTCCATTGACAGAGTTATACACTTTGATTGCTACTATTATATGGTTGATCCGACCTCGATACACATTAGTCCAATCACCTGCTGATTTCAACCTCAAGCGCTCTGAGAAATCATCCGTGGCAGCTCTAATCTCATCAGCCGTGAACTCTCTACAGACATTGAATCCCAATTCACCCAACCTCGTAGCCATACCTATTGCATCCTTTTCCCTACAGAACTCAATTCTACGTTGCAAAACATCTCTTTGCCGCCTCAACTCCTCAATCTCACGAACCATCTCTGCTCTGGAAGTCACCGCCTTCTCTAGTTGTGCTTCAGCACGTGTTTTGGCAAGAGAAGACAGTTGGAGTTTGTTGGAGAGTTCGAGTTGGAGTTCCAGCATTGACTTGAGCTTACTCTTCTTGTCCTCAACTTCAGTCCCAATTTCACAAACTTCTTCTTTTGTAGTGTCTAGCTCTTTCTTTAGATCAGTTCTCGTGTCAATCTCTTCATTTATTTGAGCTTCAATCTCTTCTGCCTACAAAACCAACATCCGCTTTCTCATATGATTACATTTTCTTTCCTTGTTAAGAATTGAATCGAAATGCTAAATTTTATGAGATTATTATTACCCGGCGTGTGCATAAGCAAATAGCCCATTCAGCTCTAGCATGTCTTTCAACATTGGCCTTAGCTTCTTTTCTCTTCAACTGGATCACATTTTGGGCGCTTGTAATTTTTATCTTCAGCCTTTCAATTTTGTCTGCATCACTCTGATAAGTGGGTGTGCTTTAGCAGAGTAACAACAGTAACTTTGGCTAGTTGTCATTTAAGCCACAAAAAAGGGTAATTTTCAGAGTTGGAAATCTGGTTACTAATGAGCTTACGGTGGGATCTTGTTGTGCCTTGACTAATTTGTGTCGTTTAATATATGATTTCTGTTCGAATCATCTCAATACTAACTTTTTGTTTTTTTTTTTGTGAAAGGCATCTCAATACTAACTTGATATGTTTAACTAATTGTTTCAACTATCCTAACACTAACTCGATCACAATCTATTTATAATTGTGTAAACCTGAATATGACATGAATAACGCAATTTATATGTTTAACATATAATAAAGACTTCAATCAATGGTTTTGATTAAATTTAAATTAAGGGAAAAGTATATTAAAATAACATATAAGAAATAGGAATTGACATTAGTGCATTTGAGCAAATGTATTGAGAGAAATATAATAATATTGGATAGAATGAGGTTAGTATTAATAAAACAATTAGATTAAATTGGTTAATTGTGTCAAATTTAGTGTTACACAAGCTTGACATTTTGGATTTATCGAATTGTGTCAATTTTGTGTTCATGTTGAGGACTAGTCGATCCTAACCCGCCAAATTTGTGTCCAATTAGTGTTGTGTCGGCAATTCCTACCCTTATAAATTAGCCCAGTTTCAGATAATGAAGGATGCAAATAAGAACAAGATATGAACTCCCCCACATTTTCTTCTATTTTGTTTTTTGTTATTTGGCAGATAGCATTGGCAATGCATTTGGCAGCCTTGCATCCAAACAGGCCAAATGTAGCATTCTATCATTATCATATGCCACTCAAGTCAAAAAAAAAAAAAAAAATTGGATAAAAAAAAGAAAAAGAAAAAAAAGAACGCAAATTCATTGGGAGAAGCAATCTAAGTGGACTTGTTGAACAAAAGCATCATTAGTTTCCTAACAACTCCAAAATTTAGCAAAACTGTTTGTGGCCACACAATTCAAAACAATATCCATATAATAGCAAAACTTACCACAATTTCAGGAATATCTTTCTCTGACGCTCTTTGACTGTTCCACAAGGTGTCATTCTCTACCTCTAACCCTTCTTCATCAGAATTTGAAGACAACAATTGATTGAAGTAACTTTCAATCTCTTGCACACAATTTTCCCATTGATCTGAGAAACCATTTCTTGTTGAAGATGAAACTGGTGATGGGCTACCATGAAATTTCTCATTATTTCCATTTTCATTCAACTTTTTCCCTAACCAACCTCTGAAACTACCCTTTTCTTTAAACTTAGCAACGATGACTCCTTGATCATCCTCTATAAATCCTTCATTATTGTCTTCCCTTAGAAAAAGCAATTTCCCTCCACACACAATGAACAACTCACAAAACTCGGGTTTGTGCCGGTGAACATAAAAGGATCCACTGATTGCGCCGCGAGATTTCCTAAACAATTATTAAAAATTAAAAACCATAGTCCAATAAAAGAATTGATATGAATTATTAAGAGATGAGAAATATGTGTGTTACCATGATGAGGACTTCATGAATGTAAACCCCACGACCAATTTGGTTATCCGAATCCCCGATATCAATTCCACTAAGAGCTTATGGAGAGGCTCATCATGTTTCTCAATTTTCAAAACTTCAACTTTGATCTGTGGAAATATGAGAGACATCTAACTTTTTTTTTTTTTTTTTTTTGCAAGTATTATAAATAGATGTAGCAATTAAAGAAGAACACAAAACACACACACACCTTGCCACATAAAGCTTTGTACTCAGATAGAAAGTTGTCATTTTCCCCTTCTTTGATCTTCCTAAGAACTTCCAATTTCTCATCACTCACATAGCTTGCAGGGAGTTTTCCAACTGCAACACACAAATGAAACTCCTCATGAGCAAATGAACACTTTTAAGAAATTTAAGGAATTAAATTATATATGAGTATGACTTACATGGTGTGTAAACAAAATCTTTGGATTTGTTGTTATCAGCATGGAGAATTACTATGGAGACTGATTGGGAAGACCACTTTCTAAGTGCCCATTCAAGGGTTGCATACCCTTCTTTCTGATCAGTCCCAATCGCAACATAAACCTTCTCTGTTTGACTGGTACCCATTACCTAAAGCTGGAACCACTAGCTAGCTCACATCCCCCAATCACAAACCTTAAATTTTCCCGGAAAATTTGTAAGAAAGATGAATCTTAGGCCAGACCCAGCACCCCAAAGTGACTCAAAACTCAACCTTTGTTGAGCTAAGCCAAAAACCTTAAACCTTGAATTCGGGTGTTATTTAAAGAATGAAGTGTGAAAAAGCTTGTAAACTGGGTTGAATTTGTTAAACGGGTGGTTTGTCAAAAAAGGACTGTTAAAGGCCTGTTAAAGGCCTGTTTGCCTGTGAGGTTTTTTCAAAAGTGGGACAGTGAAGGACTGTTTGGCTTTATTTGTTTGTTTATGCATTAGGATTTGGACGGCCAAGTTTTGGACTTATTTATATAAGGCTGAGCGGTGATGCCAAGGCAAGTTAGCTGGATCCTTCTTTACCACTGGTTTCAAGTGATTTGATTTGTTGGTTTGAATTTTCTTTGGTATTTTCTTTCTTGAATGTTTCTTTCAAACCTTGCTCGTTTAAATGTTAATTGAGATAGGATGGCGCAACATCCTATGAATTTAGATACCTGGATCAACCCAGTATATACCTTTCTCTTGGGTGGACTCTGTCAGGCAGAGACACCTTGTTTTGTTTTGGACAATTGCAACTGTGTGTATAAACTGAATGTTTTCTGTTTGGCCAAGTAGAAAAGAAAAGAATAACAAAAAAAATATTAGATTGGCGAGAAAAGAAAAGAAGGGAGACGGGTATTGTTTGAGAAGAGTTTATTTGGGTTCTTTTGGCTCTTTGAGCCATAAAAAATAAAATGGACTATTTGAACCACAACAGATAAAACATTACATTTAACCCATAATCATTACACTCTTCTCTCATAAAAAAAGTTAAAGAAGTCAAAAAGTCAAAAAAAATTTCTCAAACCAAGCTTTTGAGCCCAGACTCAAATAGTTAAAAAAGTCAAAAAGTCAAAAAGCCAATCTACTTCCCAAACGGAGGCTCAAACTGGTATCACTCTTCCTTGTTTGAATAATAAATTAATTATTTAAAAGTCTTAGGCCTCATTTGACAAATGACTGTTTTAGCCTAAAAGTCAAAAAGTTATTAAAAAAATCAAAAAGTCAACAACTTATACCAAAAATTCAAAGATTCTCTTTTTTCTTTACTTTTTGCACATCTTTTCGTAAAAAGTCAAAAAATTATACCAAACATACTAAATTTTTTTTATCTCATATTTTAGCCAAAAAACTAAAAAATTACTAAAATAGCATGTTCTCAAACGAGGATTTATAAATATTATGATAGTTTAGGTTTTATTTAAAAAAATTTGAACCAGTAAGTCTTATCTAGTAAAATTGAGAATATTATCAGTTTTTTTTTTTAATTTTTAAAATTAAGAACATTATCAATTTTGCATAGTAATGTTCCAGATAATTGTTTTACTAACTGAGGAAAAAAAAAAAAAGAATGTGAGATTAAACGTTTTTATCTTTCTACCTATTAGTTTGATTAAACTATCTAATAAAACCGAGAACATTATCAATTTTTTCTAGTTTTAAACTGAGAACTTTATCATTTTTTTTCATTTTTAAAGGTTTTTTTTTTTTTTTTTTAAATTTTGCTCATCAATGTTCCATTATCATTCTCCTTTTATAGATATAAAATTTTCAATTTTGCACAAAAAAATTATTCAATTTTTTAAATTTTTTCAAAAAAAAATTAGTTTTTTTTTTACACACATAATTTTTCTTAAATTTTTTCGATTTGAAAGTTTATGTTTTAAAGTTTTGAAAATCAAAATAAATATCGAATCATCATATTCATTTATAGATAATCATAAATGATGAATAATCTTTGTTTGAAGGGTAATTCTGAATATTAAAAATTTAATGAGACTTGAAAATTTAAAAAATTTTAGTTAGAATTTAATGGTATATAAGTTCATAAATTATGATTTGTGTGTAAATGTACCTGAATAAATTATGAGAGAAGTGAAAACAACTAAGTGAATTATTTTCTCCTTTTGTTTGAGAAAGATATATAAAATAAAGTTTTATACAGAAGTAATATATGCACCTAATTAAGTATTTTTTATTATTATTATAGAAATTATGTATTTTTGTAACAAATATTACATAATTTTTTTATTAAATTATGAGAATTTGTTGTTCAAAAATGAAATATGTATTTTGTAGTAATATTATGCATTTTTGTGATAGTGTTATATATATTTTCATCAAAATACTTTTTAACTGCAAAATATTTAACACTCACAAAAATGCATAATATGATTAGAAAATGTGTAACTTCATTGTTGAACAAGAAATTGTTGTAACTCTACCAAGAAATTAGGTGACAATATTGTCACAAAAATACTTAGCATATATTAAAAAATGCAAAGTAATGTGCATATAGTACACTCTAAGGTTGTATTTGGTTCAAAAATTTGGAGAGGGATTGGGAAAGAAAAAAGGTAGGTGAAATATAAATAATATATACGGCTGTGATTGAGGCCTCGAAAATGAGGCTCGAAATTGCCTCGAATGCAATTTTTTTTTTTTTTTCATTTTTTTCTGGGCTAATACATTGCAAAAAAAATAAATAAAAATAATAATAATAATAACAAGCAAAGCATCAACCTAGCAAAAAAAAAAAAAAAGAAGCAAATTCGAGCCAAATTTGAGTCAAAAAATTTGAGGCCTCAATCATTTTTGTAATATATATATGTATATATATTTATCTAATTTCACACTCATTTTTTTTTTCCTTTTCAAATCCCTTCCTAAATTCATAAACCAAACACATATCAAGAATTCCCAAATGAAAACTACTAACTCAGTTTTCTTTATTTTCAAATTTATTAAATTTTAAAGAGATTAATAATAAATAATAATATAAAAAAAGGATTTGGTAACAGACCCCTCACTCTCTAACTTGTCTTTCAAAAGAACAAAAATTATATGAATCATTTCAAAACCAATAGTATTTTAAAATTTGTTTCTTTTACTATAATACCCTTATATATATATATATATATATAGGATCTGTAATCAAACACTCTTTCTCACCTCAATCTCTCTTCTCTGTATTTCGCTCTCTTACCATCATTGCTCTCCACCGACACCACCGCCACTCTCCACCAACGCTACCACCGCTCACTATGGAACTTTTTCTCTACCATCTTCATCTCCACCGTCAATCATTGCATCCACAACTTTAGATCTAAGATCATTAACAATCGTCGTTGCTGGAAAATAACCATTCACTACGATTCATGAACCTCAGATCTGAGATCCTTTGCTCTCTCTCTCTCTCTCTCTCTCTCTCTCTCTCTCCTTCTTCTTCTTCTTCTTCTTCTTCTTCTCATGAGGCTCGTTTTTGAACTATGTCTCCATAGCTCTCTCTTCTTCTTATGATACTTTGTTTTTTGAACGGTAAAATTTTATTCTAATTCATGACACAACCCTCTCCTATAAATCCATCATCGCAATGTATTTTAGAGTACAATTTTATTGTCTTTAAGCAGATCAGTATGTCGTTAACCAAAGTAAAATTTTATTATTACAAAAAACAAAGAACGTACTAAATGAATGAATTATAGTCAAATTTTACTTTTAGATATATAAACAAACAAATTAAATATTCTTAATTTTTTTATTGTAATATCTTGATTTCTCATTTTTCTATCAAATTTAAGTTCATTTATCTTAGATCTAAAGTTCTTGATTTCAAATCTGAGTTTGTAGGTATCAAATTTGATATGGTGGTGGTTGACGGTAAAAATGGTAGTCGTTGACCGACGGTAAGGATGAGTAACGCTAACAAACAATGATGATGCTGGAGGCGATAAACAACTATCAAGTTGGTGACAACGGTGAGGATAAGCAACGCTAACAAACAATGATGATGCTGGAGGCAATGAACAACTATCGAGTTGGTAGAGAGAGAGAGAGAGAGAGAGAGAGATAGAAAGAGAGAGTACTATAAAAGAAAGAGAAAAAAGAGAGGGTATAATGATCAACTAAAATATTCAAATAATAAATTTTGTCATTCATACAGGACTTTATAATTATGAGAGGATTTAAAAAATGCCTTCTTTTTTTTTTTCTTTTTTTTTTTTTCTCCTTTTAATAAGAAAAGAAAGTTAGGAGGGGCTTATGATCAAATTTCCAATTAAAGGATATAAGAAAAAATTATTTCCAACTAAAGTTGTTAGTCTTCTATTGGCTTAGTTTGCTTAGAATGAAATAGGTCAAAAGTAAAAGAAAGAAGAAAAAAAAAAAAATTTAATTCTATGAATTTGTTTAGCTTAAAAGTGGTAGAATGTATAAGAAAATTAATTTTCTTGTACAACTCATATTAGCATTATAACTAATTTTTTTATTTCTTGTAAAAAACACAAAAAAATACAAGAAAAATTGAATGTGTGAGTTATCTATAACTAAATTTTTCTATACTTTCTTACAAAATTTTCATCTTAATCAAATGCTTGAAAGAAATTTTTTTTTTTTTTTTGCTATTTCTTTTCTTTTCTTTCACTTCATTTTCTTTTACCTTCACATTTTATCAATTTTTTTTCCTAATCAAACGAAGCCTTAAAATATTTAACCAAGGAATTTAAAATGTGATTCTTTTCTTTTATTTTTCTTTCGAAATTACGCGCTATTCAAACGGGTCAATAGCACAATAGTCTATTGACGAACGTGTACTATGTGACAAAATGAACAACCAAATATGGATATGTTCATAGAAAAATGTTTGGGGAGCCTAATTTTTGTGGCTTAAATAATTTAAAATTATCAAAATGACGTCGTTTTGGCAATTTTGATGTTATTTTGTACTTAAAATAACGTCGTTTTGGTAAATTCAAACTATTTAAGCCACAAAAATTAAGACCCTCTACCATTACTGATGTTCATATTTGTTGAACATCATCTAACTGAAAAAAAAAAAAAACCTAAACTCAACGCATTCCACGTTATTGTTGACTTTTTTTAAAGATTGGTACGTTATTATTGACTTTAAAACCACGAATACGCGTAACACATGTTTTATAATTGATACTTTATTTAGGAGTTAAGGTTGATTGCAGTTAAATTATAAAATTAATTTGTAAAGTTGTAGGTTCAACTTTTACAAGGAGAAAATTGATATCTAATTTAAAAAAAAAAAAAGAGTAATGCTTGGGATCTGTTAGTTTTTTGACTTTCGAAGGTTATTATTGTAATTTTGAGCATGCCAGTAAGGATCAATCAGTTCTTACAGAATATTAATTGCCAATCAATTATCAGACGATTGTGTTTTAGTTTTTTCAGCCTCAATGAAGAGGACTTTTACTGGTGGTTTTGTTTAGGAGAATTAAGTAAACAATGATTAATATGAAGAACAATTGTAATATTTCATTAAGTAAAATAAAAGACTTACAAAATTCAAATCAGCCTCGTAGAGGTTTACAGTAACAAATTACTTGAAATTACTCTTATGAATGAGTAGTATTGAAAAAAAAATTATGAAACTACTCCAAATCAGCCTAGTATTATTGAAAAAATATTATAAAGAGAAGTTTAATATCATTTATGGGTGTTTATTTTTCCCCTATTATGGGGGTTGTAGTTGTTAGGATTGATGGCAATTCAGCTTGGCTTAGGATGACTGTTAGGTTATTGGTTAACTTAATTTTTCCATTTGATATACTATTTTTCATATTTATAATTAATCTTCACATACAGATTTTAGATTAATAATGATATATAAACAAATTTTTTATATAAAATTCACATACAAAATTATTTTAAGAACAACAGCGATTTGTAGTTCGAAAGTTATACGGCTCGAATGGCTCGAAAATGCAAAACGACGTCGTTTTGCATTTTTTTTTTTCTTATTCTTCTTCTTCTTTCCATCTTCGTCTTCCTTTTCCTCTCTTTTCTGTCTCAAACATTTGTGAATTAATATCTAACAAACAGAACCTCCTTCCCAAAACCTCCTTTATCTTCTTCTTCCTCTACTTTCTTTCTCTAAAAACTACCAAACCCATCACAAAATTGAAGCAAATCCACTTTTTCTCTCTAAAAACTATGAAACCCATCACAAAATTGAAATCAAAATCAAACCCACCCACCCACCGATCAAACACAAAAATCAAATCCAATCAAATACAAAAATCAAACCTACTCACCGAGAGAGAGAGAGAGAGAGATCTTTCCAAGAGATACTCATACACAGATACAAGAGGGATCTTCCCCCTCCATCATCATCAACACATACATACACAAGAGATACACACATAGATCTTCCCCTCCCTCTTCCTCTCTCTCTTTTCTCTCTCTAGTTTCAGCGATATAAGAGGGAAAGAAAAAAAAATTACTCAAAACGACATCGTTTTGCGTATTCGAGCCAATTTGGGCCATGAGTTTCTCGAGCCACCAAGGATTATTCTTTTAAGAATGGTACTATCACATTATTCTTGTTGAATTTTTTAAAAGAAATTCTTATAAATTAATTTCTATTTTAGATAATCAGTGCAAGATAATCAGTGCAAAATAAATATCTTAACTAAATTTATTAGGCTTTCTCTCTCCACTTTGAGAGTCACTTTGTATTCATTAATGTTGTATTTCTTTTTATATATAGTAATTAATGTTGTATTTCTTTTTATATATAGTAATTAATGTTGTATTTGATTATCGTAATTATGATTGGATTTTATTATAATATCATATATAAAAATAAATAAAACTAAAATCTTAAGAGAAAGAGAGAGAGGTAATTTCCTGTAATGACTATCAAGGTATCATTAACTTCCACAAGTGCATGGGAACAACAGACTATCGGATCATTTACAGATCATTTTTTTCTTTAATTTTGAATTTATAAAAAATGAAAAAAAAATTAGTTTTTAATTCTTTCAGTCATTCCTTTCATTTTTCTTTTCTATTTTACAAAAAATTTCACAAATTCAAAATTTCAACTTTATCTCAAAGTTTGAACATCATGAGTAGTTTGGCATACATACTTCTAAACTAATGATTTTAATATTCTAAGGCCGGTGGCAAATTCCTTAGATCCTTCGTGGATGGATGTGCATTAATTTTAATAATATAAAAAAGAATGAAAAGGAGGACGTGTGGCAAATCTTATGTTTGTTAAATAAGTTTAAAGGGAATGATTTTGATTTGTCGAAAGAGTGAGTAAAGTGTGAATTGTCAAATTTACCCTCAAATATGCATTCACATGAACAACAGATGAGATTTTTCATCCCAAAGTTTGACTTCGGTCACTAATTGTATTAATTTGACACAAATTAAAAAGAATAAGGTCAAATATGTTGTAATTGAAATTGTAAGGATTAAAATAAAACTTGAAACAAATTACAGGGACCATTGATGAAATTTATCAAATAAACTAAATTGTTAGAGTAATATTTAAATAAATAAATTAACCTAACAAGAAATATCAGGAAGGTGGGGGTGTAGCTCATATGGTAGAGCGCTCGCTTCGCATGCGAGAGGCACGGGGTTCGATTCCCCGCACCTCCAGTTAGCGTGTTTTTTTATTACACGCTTTGCACATCAGGCACATCTCCTCCACGTGTTCCATGCCTATTAGCGAAAAGGTTAAGCAGCTTTTTTCCCGTACATTAAAGCCAAAGATGAACAAGAGACTAATGATGATTTGGGAGGGAGATTTACAGTGTCAGGGGTTTAATAATCCCCACAGGAGGCGCATTAGCTTGGCTGAAATTAGAAAATTAATAAATGGATTGAATCTAATTTATATAAAAATAAAAAGAAAATTATCACGTCAACTTGTTTATTTTAATATTTGTTTTAACTTTTTTTTTAATATAAAAATAATTATTTATTTATTTTATTTAAAAATAATTTAACAATTCAATCATTATCTATCTCCTGCACTATTAAGAAAAACAAACACACTTTTATTTAAGGGAATGGCTCCTTTAGTCTATGATCGGATTGAAGGGTACTGTTGGGCCCGTGGGAGCTCATCACGGATTCCGTTTTAATAATTTAAACTGTTTAATGTGTAGAACTCGTCGAGTACTATATGTCTGTAAAAAAAATTACGTTGATCGAATATCGATAGATATGTGATCAAATCAAAATTTGGTAACCCATTTATTTTTCACTGTCATTTTTTTCATACAAAACTGATTTGATCACATAACTATCGATATTCGATTAACTTGATTTTCAATAAACATGAGTACTCGATTAGTTCTACACATTGAACGGTTCGGATTATCAAAATGAGACCCATGGTGGGCCCCCAATGGCCCAACAATACCCTTCAGTCTGTGATTGGACTAGATGGAAGCCATTCCCTTTACTTAATCCCCTCACTAATAATCCCCTTATTAATAATTTTTTCACTAACCATCTTCTAATTAACAATCTCATCAAACGTAATTCACCAAACAAATGTGGCCTAAAATCTAAAAAACAAGGATTTTTTAATTTTTTTTACAACTAAACTCCGTAATATTTATTGTGTTTTTATATTGTGTTATAATATTTTATTTGTATATTTATTGTGTTCTGATATCGTGTTATAATTAAGTTACGACAACCGTTACTCTAATTTTTTTTTTTAAAAAAAAAACCTTATATATAGTAGTACTATTATGAATATTTTAAAATTATATATATTTGCCTCTTAAGATATTTTTGAGAAATTTAATACGCACGTCCTAAGATTATATTTTATTTTTGTATAAAAATTTTAAATTATTAATTTTGTGGTAACCTTTTTTTTTCTCTCTCTCTCCCTCTTATTCTTTTTTATTTTGGTTTCTTCTCTTCAATTCTCTTCTTGTTCCTTCTTATTCTTTCAATTATCTTTTCAACTGAATCTCCATTTTCGATTTCTTCTCTTCCTCTTCATTACTATTTCAAAACAACTTCTTTTTCTTCATATCCATTTCAAAAAAAAAAAAATTCAACTAGATTTCCTCTTCTTCTTTCTTTAAGGATGATGCGATGATGTTAGTCATTTTTAGCTCTGATCCTAGGCATACTTGTAGGTCTTTAAAAAAAGAAGATATGTACAAGTTTATAAGTAAATTTTATCTCTTTGACCTCACAGAGTGAGAAAAATGTATTTGAAATTTTAATTACAAACTATAAGATTTGTTATTCTTAAACATCTTGAGTTCAAAAGTGTCAAAATTTTATAAATTGAGTGTCGATGAAAGCGAGATGGGAATGATTTTTTGACAAGTTATTTGGTCACAAATTCTATCATAGATAATAATGCAATATGGTCAATTGAGGATGGGTCGGACTAATCCACGCGTCTAATGGGTCTGTTGGCCTTCGTCTCTTTAACGCGTGCCTGCAAAAAGTCCAATGGGAAGGTATCAAAGTTAAAATAGTTTCTCCCCTTGAACACTCAGTCAATCAAATTAAATTGGAAGTGATAGAGAAGTAGAGAAAAGGAGCAAGGAGTTGGAGAGAGAGAATTAGTTGTCTTCAAAATTCTTTACAAGCTTCCTTATACCTTTTACCAATCATTTCTTTGTCCATTCGAGCTATCTTATTGGCCGAAAGTCTATGGTCTACTCATCGTTGGCCATAGTAGTTTCACCATATCAGGGGACAAGAGGTTTTGTTGCATTTAATGTTATGACATTCTTATTTAATGCTTGATGCTTAGGCTTAATAACTCTGCATAATCTTTATCTTCCACGTGGCTGACTCCCTTTCCAACAAGTGTCCAAACGCTATTGGACCTAGGCTAGACTTCTTATGGCTACTGGGCTTCTAGTTCGTACGACAATCTAGGGGGCTTAGGACAAAGGTGGATTGGGCCTTCGTAGGCCATGAGCTGGGCTCTCCTGGGCTATGCCCATCATTATACACATATATTATAATTATATACATTGAATAAAAACATCTAATGATATAGTTTTGTTATATTTTTCACCAATTATGTTGACAGAAATTGATAATGTACTTCACACGTTTGTTACAAAATTTAGTGATGTGTACGTTTGCCCCTCAATGGTCAAAATATTGTGTCCGTTCATTTCGTGTTAATATATCATGCTGAAAATTTAGGTGGACAAGGGCTCATTTACATATAAGACTAAATTTATTTATTTAGTCACTATGGTTGACACATGTGAGTTATAGATTTAATAGGATTATAATTTTATATCTTAAATCCTAGGGTAAACTACCAATTAAGTCCTACTTTGGAGACTTATTACCCAATAGGTCCTACTTTGAAAACTTATTACCTATTAAGTCCTATTTGATATAATTTATTAAGTGATAAAGATAAATTTATCAGTCTTTTTTTTTTATGAATAATTTTATAGTGATAAATTTATCAGTCTCTTTGTTTTATGAATAAATTTTTAGTAATAAATTTATCACTCTCTTATTTTTATAGTGTTAAATTTATTAGTTAGGACCTGTAGGTAAATAAGTCTAGTTAACAGGACTAATTGGTAAGTACCCCTAAATCCTAAGTTATTCAGTTATTATTTGATTGATCAATAAAATGAGTAATTTTCAAATCCCTTATTTTGATGGGTAAGTAAATTTATGAGAAAAATGCTAGGGATACCAGCAAAATTACCAAAGAATTTACCAAATCACTCATATGGGTGTGTCACACCCATTTAATTTATTTTGTAACATTCTCCGTGTATATTATTAATGAAAAAGATAGGTCGAGCTGATAATTGTAATTTTTTCATTTTATCGTGTTTGTCTCTAAAAAAATAGATGATTTATTTTAAAAAACATATTTTTCATCCATTTTTCTAAAAACAAATGCGACAATGAAAATCTTATAATTATCAAATCAATTTATTTTTTTTATGGATAATATACACTAGGAGCCCTGCAAAAGTAAATGATTTAAGTTATTAAAACGGGACTCTTGGCGAGCCCCACGGTCTCTCAAATTTTCTCAAGTGGATATTTAAACTTAAGAGAAGCCCCATCCATAATTGTAATAAGGAACTAGTATAAAAGTGGATTCAGAGGAATGAATCCAAAATTTTAACATGAGAGGTGTGTGGGTGATTTTCCGATCACACTGCCCTCCTTAGTGATTCAGCTGTAGAACACAGGCAGAACAGATGACACCCTATACCTCCTGCACAAAAAGAAAAGGCTTCGGCGGTGGTTCTTCCACCCGGGGGTACTCCGACGATCAAGTTAGTATCTCTTAAAGCTAATTCAAGTGCTTAAATTACTGCTTAAGGCTTAAAATTGCGTACCTTAGACCCGCCGGGGGTGTCCTTCTTTTATAGTTTTACTCCATCCCAGTCCCACTAGAAGTCTCACTTCCATGGACTCTAACTCTGGTTTTACCTTGGACTCTTCAAGAGATAAGGATAGACTCCCTGAGAGCATTACCTGTATCCAACTTGTAGTCTTTCTTCATTCTTGGACTCCTGTCCCTTATCCGCTTATCCCGGATTCCTGTATTCTCGCAGATAACCTCGGCCTAGCCGAGATCATCCTGGTATCTAGACCAGGACACGTGACACCTCGGCTGACACTTCGGTGTCACCTCGGCCACGTGTCGGTACTCAGAAAATATGTCCCCACAACTGCCCCCTAGGTTCTATTACCTCGGCATTCTAAGGTGATGGAACCTACATTAGTACTCTTGTTGAACATCGGCTCAAGAACAACATCGGCTCAAGAACTTCCCAACCGAGATCATTTACTTTCGGCCCGACATGCTCTTTTCGGAGAACAAGAATTCCAGTGAACTCTTTCACGCGTATGAGCTGTCATGTGTCACTTTTTAACCAGTTCACCTACGTGTTCTGTTTCCACTGGCTCGTGACGCGCCATAAGCCGTCTTTCATCTTCTCTGTTGTCGACGTCCAGCGTTACCCAGATTAAATGCTTCTGTTTTGCCGCCGTTTCAAATTTTTACAAAACTTTTGCCTCTGCCTTTTGGCTCTTCACCTTTGCATTTGATTTCTTTGCTTTCTCTCTCTCTAAACTTTCTTCTTCGAAACCGCCATTGCTTCAAGCTTCAAGCTCTGTGTTGTTTTCTGCGCCATTCTGTGAAACTTTCGCTTTGTTTAAATCTGTTATCTGTCTTGGTAATTTTATTAAGCTTTACCATATCTGGTAAGTAACTGGTCTTTCTCTTTCCCAGTTCTTGATCATTTCTGGAGTTTCTTGCCATTACTGTTCTGCTCTAGCATTTAATTTGCGAATCATTCACCTGAATGCGTCTTATTTCTTGGTTTTGCACATGTCATGAACATTTGCACTGTTGCACCCCTGTTCTTGGTCTTCCACCCTTTGTGTTCTTGAATCTGAGACTTCGTTTTTGTTTTCTGCTTTGTTGTGTCTTTTCCAGATCTGCGCCTTTGATCTTCGTCTTCATAGTTTTTTAGGTTTGGGATTTGCTTATAGAACCTTCAATTTTTAGGAAAAACCGAAACAAATTTTACCAATACATACCTAGGTTTAAGCCGAGGTACCAAGAACCCTTTAAGAGTACCCTATTTCTGTAGTCAAGTATCCTTATACCAAAATCATGGGTATGTGGAGAAATAGGGTTAACACCCCTACCAAACTAGAATTTTTTAGGCAAGAATTCTCCATCCCAGATGATGTCCATCTGAGACTAGCTGGGGAGAACGATTCCATTATGCCCGGAGATGATACCATGCCTTTCCTCATCGTAGCTCTTGTTGAATGTGGACTTCGGCTTCCACTTAACATTATATTTCGCGAAATTCTCCACTTCTATACATTGAACCCTATGCAACTCACCATTAACTCTTATCGAGTAATTAATGGTATCATAGCCTTAGCCAGGCAGGAGAATACTAGGATCACCCTTGCCGACGTTCAATATTATTATACCATGTGTGCCCTGAATCAGAAAGAAAAAAGGCTATGTGTACTACCTTAAGCTGAGGTCCACCGAATTCAAAATTGTAGCCGACCTCCCAGACTCTAACAAGGGAGCTGGAGAGGACTATGTCATTGCTTCAGGAAACTGGGAGTTTGCCCCTGGTGAGGATGCCCATCTCTTTTCTCTTCCTCGAACAATTAAAGAGGGCAAGGGTAAGAGTCCAATGTCAACATTTAGTTGTTTCCTTTTAGGTCTTCAATACTTTTCCTATCTCTAATGTTTTGCTCTTTTCTGCAGATGTTCGTAAGCTACCAAAGGATTTTCGCCAGTCCTTTGTTGTTAGCAAAGATTTGAAGAAACTCCTGGACCTGCCAATTCATAAGTGCAAAGCTCCGCTCCTGCTGAACTTCATCCCGACGTATAAATCCACTCTTCCTGACGTCCCAAGGAAGAAGAAAAAGAGCCTTTCTCCATCTACCACCACAACCTAGGCTGCCTCTACATCTCGGGCTGATCAGGGGTCAACATCTGACCCAGTTGATCTGCCATCAACTTCAAATTTCAATACTTGATACCGATGGCGAAAAAAAAGCGTGGGCGACGACTTGTAAAAACTGCCGAAATGGTTCGCCCGAAGCCCGTTGTTCAAGATCTTCTTGCCGACCTTCCTGCCGACGTCGATGTTGTACCATCCCAAATGATGCCCCCAATGAAGCCAAAAAAGACCAAGAAGGCCCAACCAAAGTCCAAGGCTACTGAGGCCGAGGTTGAGGATGCCTTGCCTATTTCTCAGTTAGCCGAGAGCAAGAAGACCTCTTTGCATAGGCCCTAAGGCCCTAAGGCTTTCATCTTTGCTGATCTTCAGAGCCATCAATGCATCCACCCTCAATGGCTGCAATTTGTTTGTTATGAACCTGGCCACAAACATCTCGGCCAGGCCTTCCCAAGTTTTCACGCTCCCCTTTGGTAATTTGTGGAACCAATCTGATGCAATCTCCCCGAAGGATGAAGGGAACACTTTACAGAGCAACGGCTTGTTCCCACTGTATAATGCCATTGAATTCAAAAATAATCCAATATGGAAGTTAGGGTCTGACTTACCATCATATATCTGGAACCTCGGCATACTGAATCTTTTTGGCGCGACGAATTTGTCCAATTCCATCGAGAATGGTGTCCTCGGGTTAACTGGGGAGGTTACTTCGGCTCCGGTATTCTCTTGCTTCCTCTTGAGGTAATCTCTCAAGTCTTCTTTACTTCTCCCTGTAGCCCGGTTGTCTTTGGACTTCAGCTTTTTCGGCGCACTACTCTCGGTCTCATGGTGGCCCCTTTTCAATCCTTCTCCGCAGGATGCATCGAAGCACAATAACCGCCCCTGAACATGCCGATGTTCTTTGGGGTCTGCCTCCTTCTCGTGATATGTCCTTCGGGACTCTTCTCTTGTCGGCTCTTCTCGGCCGACTTCCCTGGAGGGTCAGTGAGAGTGCCTCCCACTCCTTGTGTGCTGAGGGGCTTCGGGGATTTCTTTCTGCCCCTTCTTCTGGGTGTTTGCTGTTGGCATTGGCGTGTCTTGTAGCGGGTATGGAGGCTGCATGACATTATTTTGCATCATGAAGTTGACGACCGATTGAAGGTCTGCCAACTTGTTTGCCAACTCCTTGACTTCTTTATCCCTCCTCAGACATCTGTCTTTCCAAGTCTGGAGGTTGTCCTCGTTATAGTACTTGCCCTGGTCCGCTTTCTTTGATGTGTCGCCATCTTGGCCGACACCTTTCTCTGTGTGATTCTGATCACGAGTTTCTTTGTTGTGGTCTCCTCCTTCAGCGTCAGGGTCGACGGGTCTTCCACTTCCAGCAGGAGTGTTGTCCCCAATCTTTTCCTTCTGCGTGTTACTGGCCATCTACTCTTCTTTCGTTCCCACAGACGGTGCCAAATTGTGTGGGTGATTTTCCGATCACACTGCCCTCCTTAGTGATTCAGCTGTAGAACACAGGCAGAACAGATGGCACCCTGTACCTCCTGCACAGAAAGAAAAGGCTCCGGTGGTGGTTCTTCCACCCGAGGGTACTCCGACGATCAAGTCAGTATCTCTTAAAGATAATTCAAGTGTTTAAATTACTGCTTAAGGCTTAAAATTGCGTACCTTAGACCCGCCGGGGGTGTCCTTCTTTTATAGTTTTACTCCATCCCAGTCCCACTAGAAGTCTCACTTCCATGGACTCTAACTCCGGTTTTACCTTGGATAAGGATAGACTCCCTGAGAGCATTACCTGTATCCAACTTGTAGTCTTTCTTCATTCTTGGACTCCTGTCCCTTATCCGCTTATCCCGAATTCCTGTATTCTCGCAGATAACCTCGGCCTAGTCGAGATCATCCTGGTATCTAGACCAGGACACGTGACACCTCGGCTGACACTTCGGTGTCACCTCGGCCACGTGTCGGTACTCAGAAAATATGTCCCCACAAGAGGTAAACATATATACTATCAAAAAAATTTAAAAAAAATATATAAATTACAATATCAATTCCCAGCGATATAAAATGTGAAAATATCATGAAAAAAATATGTAAATAAAATGTTTCTTACATTTATGTTGAGTTACAAAAAAATTAAAAAGGAATTGTAAGACAATCTATGAACTCTAATTGTGAGAAGACATTTTTTTTTTTGTTATTATATTTTGTCCAAATTGTTAAATTTTATAATTCAAACCTTATGTTTTCATAGATATAGATGTATGCAACTACTTAGAGAAGGCAAATTTTATGAACATATTTTGATAAAAAGATTGGAGTACCTCATATCAAAATCAAGTTTTTTACTCAAATTTAAAATCAAATTAAATAAAATATTTGGTAAATGAGTACAGATATTTTGTATAATCTTTTATATAACTTAGAGAAGGCAAATTTGTATAATTTTAAAATAAACAATAGGTAATATTAGTATATAAAAAAGGGCATTTTGGAATCATAATCCATTCTCAAGATCACTCATCAATTTATATGAATTTTACATATGTAAACGAAGGTTAAGAGAGGCAAAAAAAAAAAAAAAAAAAAACACTTTAAAACTTTAAAACTTTTAGATGAACATTATTTTGGCTTCGTTTGAGAAGTGGGTTGGTTTTTTGGCTATTTTAGTTTGAGATTAAAAAGTTATGTTTGGGTTAGATTTTTTGATTTTTTTGACTTTTATGAGAGCAAAAATGAAATAATTATGATTTAGATGTGACATTTTATTTTATTGACTTTTTAGCGTATTTTATTTTTTTGTAACTATTTTATCCTAATAGTCCCATGCCAAACAAGAGCTTTATGTATAACACTAAGATTTTTAATATTTTAAGACTTTTAGATTCCACCTCACAAGATGTACCGAAAAATTTTAAAATTTAAATTTTTTTAGAAAAAGTTGGGTAAATTACACTTTGCTCCTTTACATCTAGTCACTTTTTCACTTTGGTCCGTAAATTTTTTTTTCCCTACTTTGCCCTTTATTATGTTTCAAGTTTTTTCCAATCCTAAAGCTAACTTCTATTCAAAATTTAGACAGAAAATACCATAATAATTGTCACATAATATAAAAAATATATTATTATATTGAGATTTAAATTTCTGTCAGAGATATAAATTATATATAATAAAATATTTTTATACCACATGACGGTTAATGTGTTATTTTCTGTCTAATTTTTTATATAAATTAACTTTAGGAGTAAACTGATAAAAACTTAAAACATAAAGGGCCAAAGTGGAAGGAAAAAAAAAATTAGGGGCTAACGTGAGAAAGTGATTAAACATAAAAGGAACAAAGTGTAATTTACCCAAAAAGGTTTTAAAAGGACAAAAATAAGCAAAAAATAGTAAAAATTTTTTTGTTTATTTTGAGTTATTTATTTATTTTCTTGAAAATTTTCAAAAACAATACCTTTTAGATTAATCTACACCAGACGAACTGAAAAAGTAAAAAAAAAAAATTGAAATAATTTTGAAAAACAAAGATCACTAACAAGAAAGAAATTCAAAAAAAAAATGACTTCTTTGTATTATTCCAAACAATTTTATGAACATTATTGCATGTATAACCC
This sequence comes from Camellia lanceoleosa, assembly GCA_025200525.1. Taxonomy (NCBI): domain Eukaryota; kingdom Viridiplantae; phylum Streptophyta; class Magnoliopsida; order Ericales; family Theaceae; genus Camellia; species Camellia lanceoleosa. The sequence continues at coordinate 136,788,486 of CM045758.1, read as the reverse complement.
TAAAAAATTATTTACAACAATGACAGCCCCAAAAACAACAAAGGCCATGCATATTATCACTACTAAAATTTTGACCTTTTGCGACGGTCTCAAACGTCGCAAAAGGTCCATCTTTTAGTACAATAATCATTTTTGATTGTCCGGATTGAATATACGGGTTTGACGAGGATATGTAATACCTAAGAATAAAGATGAAATATAATATGTTATAGGATATGAGATGGATTACATATATTGCAAGGTCACTTATATTATGTTTGGTTAAGATAGGATATAGGATGAGATAAGAGAAGAGTAATTATTTTTTTACGTTTAGATGAAAGATTCCCTATATCCAACGGTGGGAGATATACAATACCATAGGGGATTGGTATTGCATATTCCCCTTTTAGGAGATATACTATCCGGATTCTCTATATTCGGAGCAACCAAACACATGATATAGGAAGACAATAAAACATGTGAGACCCACCTCATATGATATCCAATCCCCCTCATATTTGCCGCTTGTATACCCCTAACAAACAGGGCCTAATTGACCAAATTTTTCTAAAAAGAAGGAAAGTTGAAAAAAATATGACTTATTTAAATTATCCCAAATAATTTTATGAACATTATTGTATGCATAACACTACAAGGGTGTGTTTGATTGGACAGACTGGATAAGAGAGGATTAGAATTTATCAGACTTGAGTCTTGGGACTGTGAATCTCCAGATTATTTGGTTGGAATGGATATGTATCATTTGTTTGTTTTTTCATGGAATTAAATGTCTGGAAATGACTATTTTTAGTAAATCCAACGTTTGGTTGGACGGATAAATGAACAAAAAGCTATTTTATCATTTTTCAATTGTTTACTAAGTAATAGCAATATTAAATAAATCTTTAATATTTTAATTATTTTTAGCTAGATTAAATAAAAAATTATTTTATTTTATTTTTTACACAATTAAATAAATTTATTCTTTTAAAATTAAATAAATAAAATATCTAAAAAAATATATGTTATTTTTTTAATTAAAATTTTAAATAAATTTGTTTTTAAAAATAATAATAATTAAACAATGATATTAAATAAAACATCTATTAACATTTAAATAATAAAATTAAATAAAATATAAACAAAATTTTAAAATAAAACATCAATAAAATATCTATAAAAATTATTTTTAAAAAAATAAATAAAACATCAATAAAAAGTTAAATAAAATTATTTTATTTTTAAATTGAGACATTTAAATTTTATTGAATTTTACTAAATATAATACATAATTAAATAATAGAGGGTCAAAATGATCATTTAACCACCTAATCCCAACAATAAATAGTCCCTCTAAAATTGTCCCACACCTCCCTCTAGGATAGTATAATCCCCCATATGGGGATAAGGAGTCTGGCCAGACTCCATGTCCGGCGGACTAAAAAAAAAACAAACGTCGGATTGAATATTTCCTCCGAATTACAATCCGCACAGCAAATAATCACCCCTTTATTCCTCCAATTAAACATACCCTAAAAATTATTTACAGCAATCACAACCCAAAAACAAGAAGGGCCATGCGTATTATTGCCATCTTTTGGTACTCTGAGATGACGAAAAAAGGGGATCAACGGTGGAGGTCACGCCTCCCGTGGGCCCTAACCCCGGGGTAACCGGTTGCCAGCTAGGAATTAACCCCCACCATGTGGGGGACCCAACCCCGGGGTAACCGGTTGCCAGCTAGGAATTAACCCCCACCATGTGGGGGACCCACCACCAGGGCACCAATGGAGGCGGAGCATCACGCAGAAGCCTAGGAGCGAGGGAGTAAAGGCGAGCTCTCCTTGAGATAACAAATGACCCTCTCAGAATCGAACCTGGGTCACAACTGTGGAACCTGCTGCATCCTCCACCAGGCCACCAACCCTGGTGGTATCTTTTGGTACTCTAGTCACTAAATTGGCCAAATTTTTTTGAGGGATCAAGTAGAATATTAAGACTCCCAATGTTAAAAACTTTACATTTAAATAGTTAAAACGTTTGGTAATTTATTATTATTATTATTATTATTTTTAAAAAATTTCGCGGACTCTACAGAAAATAGTTATTTTATTTACGCATAAGTTGAGCCTTCTTTAACCTACATGCTTTCTTTCATGTTGAAAACTCAACATGAAAAGCAATTAAACTCGTGCTAATAAGAGACTTCGAAGTGCCAAGTTAGTGGAAGGGACTTTTTGAAAACAATTATAACTTTAAAATAAAAAAATAAAAAATTTATGGTAATTGTATGACATTACTGCGTTAGACCATCTCTAATCCTTTATTAAATTTAAATTTGATAAAATTTTAATAAAAATGAGATTCAATTCTTTCATCAAACTTGTATCAATAAAGGAATTTCACTTAAGTTTCATAAGATTATTAAAAGATGAAGGATTGGAGTTGGGTTTTTTCACCAAATTTGATGAGAAGTGATATTTGGGAATTTTTTTAAAAGATTTTGATAAAAATATTGGAGTACCTCATATCAAAATCAAGTTTTTTACTTAAATTTAAAATCAATTAAATAAAATATTTGGTAAATGATTAGAGATAGTTTTAGCGTCAAACAATAATTGATGACCATTATGTACTAAAAATATTTTATCCATGGTCTTGTAGTCTAGTGGCATAAAAGCATCACTTAGGCCTTGTTTGGCAATGGGTTTTTTTTGGCTAAAATAGTCAATAAAGATAAAATAAATTAAAATAATTAATAAGATAAAATGTCACATACAAATTATAATCATTTTATTTATTTTTCTCACAACTATTAAATTAACTACAAAAAAAAAAAAAAAAAAAATCAACCAACTTTTCAAGTACAACTTTTTTAACCAAACGAAAAGTCAAAACGCCAATTAAAATAGTCAACTTTTCAAATAAGCCCTTAGGTTGTTTGCAAAATAGAAGTTGGGTTAAACTCCCTTGAAAAATAACTAACTATTGATGCAAAAAACAAAAAAAACAAAAAACAAAAAAAAAAGCAAAAAAAAATGTACAAAAAGCATTTTGTTGAGGGATTCAATCTGCTTTTTAATTGAACATACCATGGTGTGGGAATAGTGTAATTATTTAGAGAATCTCTCGTTGTTAGGCCGATTGATTGGCTTGGGCTGGGCTGGGTTGTGTTGGGTTGGGCTTATTCAGGTCTACATTGGTTCATTCTTCAATCATATTGGAAATTAACAAGCTCAGCCTCCTTTCTAAAGAATTTTTTTAAAAAATGATAATATAATGAATAAGCCCAAATTTACTCGTTTTGCTTGCGTCCTTAACTTATTATTAAAACCTTCTTTGGATCATCTAAAAAATTATTTTTTGGCTAATTAAGTCAAAACATAAAAATTTCTTTAAAAAGAGCTTTAAAAAAAAAAGATAAATTATACTGACACCCCTTGAGATTTTTATTTAATATCAATTTTTTCCTCACATTTGCAAAATTATATTTCCCTCCATAAGGTTCGTAATCTCATTACAAATTACTCCCTAGATAACTGATATCCTACTCTAAAATTTTCTAAATGAATATCTTGTCCATTTTCTACCATTTCTTCTTTCTATCATCATGACTACATTTTACAAGTTTTTATCATTAAATTCTACTTAAACATATTATTAGTAATGATATACAAACAAAAAATTTATATAGAATTTTCAAACATAATGATATAGTCTGATGGTGACCTTTCACTTTAAAACAAAACATCCATAAACATGATTTATATTTACAACAATATCACTATCACAATATTTTTATGATATTTTTTGTATAAATTTTTATATATGAATATAATTTTTCATTTTTATTTTCACCATTATATCTAGATTAGATCAATTTTTAATCTAGATATATTTAAAGAGTATAAAATTTGTACAAAAAAAACTTTTTAAGAAATTCATTGAATACAACAAAATAAGATAATTTATTGAACTTTTGCATTTTTGTATTTTTTTTTTTTTTGTATTTGGTGAATTTAAAAAAAAATCATAAAATATTATAGTTCTTAATTATATCTAGATTGGTGTGGTGAATGTGGTTTGGAAATACTCTTCAGATCCTGGAAGACGCCAACGATCCTCTGCTAGTCACCTGCAAAAATACAAACTCCGGTCGGGGGTGCCGGAATTAGCACTCCGACGGACAAGTCAGTTCTCCTCCAGAAAGCTTGCTTACTAAGTTTTTAGAAGTGTTTCTTACATACCTTTTCTGATCCACTACCATTGTATTTATACTCGTCTCTTCTGATCCTCGGGACCCGGGTCTACTTTTTCAATCATTACCTTTCCTTACACTCGGCTGCAGGGGCTTTATCCTATTCGGCCTAGTCATCGTATTCGGCCGATCACCCCTTCGAGAGTTTTACCCGTTTGGCGCCTAGAGGCCGAGATATTACTCCTCTACCTTTACTGAATATTCGGCTACCACAATTGCCCCCCGAACCCCCTATTTAACCGGCAGTTGAATCGGCGTGTTTGGCTCGGAATTCGAAGAAGCTTATCATCGGGCGGCCTCGCATGTCCCAATACGTCAGGAAGCGCACGCCTTTTTTGCTCATCATTACACTTTCCCGCTCTATTCGTATATCTCAGCATTTATTGTGATTTGAAACTTTAGTCCTTTCAAATTCACATTTCGTCGGTCTCCTGAGCTTTTTGGATCGCCAGTGCATATCCCTCTGTGGCTCGCGTTTTCTGCAACCTCTTCCTGCCTTCCTTTGTCTCATCCGTTTTTCGTAAGTCTTCTTCTCCCTCCATCGTAATCCTATTTTCTATTTGTTATTTTTAGCCTCGGCGAATACTTGGTTCCGCTAAAATGGCAAAACACTTGAAAGACCTCCTCTCAGAGGATCGTATCTCTGGTTTCCGGAAGCATTTTTCTATCCCTGACGACGTTCATCTGTCCCTCGTCACGGACAACGCTCTCGACATGGAGAGGGAAGATCAAAACACGGTCGTATTCCCTCTCTTGTCCATTGCGGAGGGCGGAGTTCGCTTCCCCTTACACCCTCCTTAGGGCCGTTCTCCGCTATTGGGGTTTGATCCTTCTCAACCCAATGTAAATTTCTTCCGAATCATCATGGGGTTGTGGAGTTGAATCAACGCCGTATTAACCTTGGGATTCCGGCCATTCGGCATTGTTACGCCTTAGCCAAATCCTCTGGTCGGCTGGGGCGATATTTTCTCAGGGCCAAAGATACCGACCATCATTTAGTGACTATGCTTGCCAGCTCTGGTAAGCGAGTTGGCGACGTGATGGTCAACGTCCGAGGTAATTGGGAGTTCGCCGAAGGGGAGGATCGCCTGGATCCTATTCCTAGGCGTAAGGGTGAACCAACGAGTTGACACGCAATGTCTTATGTTCGTTGGCCTATTCCTTATTCGGCTTCTTTTTCTTAGATCGCTTTTTATCTTTTGCAGGTAATAGGTTGAAGAAAATTTTGAATTCGGTTGATGACGCAGTTCTTAGGGAAATTGAGACTGCATTGACGTATTTCGGCCGCCCAAACGTGCAAAAACAAGGGAGGGCCGCCCATATTCTCCTTCGGTACGAACCCACTTACACCACTTTCTCGGCTGCAGATAACATTCCGATTCCATTGGGCGATCAACAGCTCTCGGCCCTTATCTTTCCGGCTTGAAATCTTGGCAGATCGGTCTCGGCTTCGATTCGGAGGAAGACGCCGAAGCGGCAGAGAAGTGATTGCCGACCCGGTGGAGGATCTGCTAAAGGGTCGAGGCGGCGAGACGCCGCATCCGAGGCCCTCAACCATCCACCTCGGAATGACGATTTCTCTGGGGATATTTTTGCGAACTTGGGGATCTACGGCGATTTTTAGAGGATATGGCAAAGGAGAGCTTAGCAGATGGGCGCAAAAGAAATGCCGGCAGCGCCCGCGGAAATTTGAATGTGCGAATCTAATCCTACCTTGATCAAGCCATTCGTAGCCGTTTAGAGGGCACGGTTGAGGTTCCGTGTCCATCAAGGAAAAGGAGGGTGGAGAAACGCCGATCGAGAGAGCTAATTTGAACAAGGCCAAAAACGCGATCTTAGAAGGAGAAGCGACTTGGCGGCGGGTAATGCGGCCTCGACTTGAAAAACCGGTCATGGTGGCTCCGTTCGTTATTCACCAAGATCGAGGCACACCGATTTTATCCGATGCTTGACGGCGAGATCCGGCCGTTGCTCTTAACTGGCGGCTTCAATTTCCTGCCGGTGACAAAGAAGCCTTCGGTGCGTGCACGATGTCATGGCGTTGCCTTAATTGCTCAATCGGCGCTTCGGTAGGTCACCGTTTCCTTGTTGTTTGTTTAAGGCGTCTAATTACACGAATTGTTTTGCGAGCGGTCGGAAGGTCACCGACTTGGGCGCCCGCTGCGTGATGCTCTCGGAGAATCGACCATTTGCAAGCAATTGCGGTCGAGAAGTAGGGCGAATTGAAATTATGAAATTTGAAATGGAAGCCTTGTGAGCAGCGAGAAAGAGAGGTTAGTCGCGAAACGGCCGTGTTGATCTTGAAGCGGGGCAAATCTGGCGAGAATCGCTCGAGCTTTCCTGTAAAGCACTTGCAAGCGGAGGCTCAATTAGACGAGCTTAAAGGCGACCCATGAAAGCCGAATCGGAGGCCTTTGAGGCGGGAGGCGCCGCTTTGTCGAGTATGTTGAAGAAGTGGCCAAATTTGAGAATCGCGGGTTCAAGCATGGGTGGCTCAAAGCCCTTCAGCCGAGGTTACATTGGATTTGCCAATTCCTTCTGACGGTGGATGTTGAGCCGCTTGAATCCAATGCCGACGAGTGATCTGGGAGCCGTTTACCGAGCGGGCGTCGTTTTTTCTTTTTTGTCTTTGTTGTTTTTCTTCTTTTGGATAGTGCGTTGGTAGTTTTTATGTATAAATTGGTTAGCATCTGCGTGCAATTTATTAATGAAAAGTTCCTTGTAATTTCAATACGTATTAATTTTTGCTGCCACCACACACTTTGTATGAGACGGCTCTATGCTTAATTTTAATGAAAGAGTTCTATGTTTTGTCAATGCATTTGGTAAAATGGAATTGCATGTATTGTGGGAAAACCCTAATCGGTGGGCCTGCCCGTACCCCAGGGGGTTCGTGAAAAGAATTGCCTTTTGTGTGCCGGTTGGGGTACTGGGTCTGAATGGATAAATTTTACTGTGGCATTGGTGATTTTTATCTAGAACTCTTCTGAACAAGCCGTACATGCAATATCGTTTGTTTAATATATATCCGCAAGAACCGGGTTCTTGCAGTTTTAATAAATATCCTATCAAAATCAGCATTTGCAATTTCACTGCCTACCGATCTTGGGCCGACTGGGCACTAGAGCCGAATAGATTGATGAATCTGCCCTTGCCCCAGTGGGCTCATGATAAGGGCGCTTTGGATTCAATTCATAACCGGTGGATACCTGGCGAACAATTTTGGTAGGATTCAATACGTATTCTATCAAAATCGGCATTTGCAATTTCACTACCTACCGATCTTGGGCCGACTGGGCACTAGGGCCGAACAGATTGATGAATCTGCCCTTGCCCGATGGGCTCATGATAAGGCGCTTTGGATTCAATTTTTTTGGATACCTGGCGAACAATTTTGATAGGATTCAATCGTATCGTATCAAAATCGGCATTTGCAATTTCACTACCTAACGATCTGTGGCCGTCTGGGCACTCGAGCCAAATAGATTGATGAACCTGCCCTAGCTCCAGGCAACTTTGTGGCGAGTTGAACCAACCACCGCCTGCCGTCATCCCATTCGGGCGATTGGGTTTGTAATTAATGAACTGCCTCGATCGCGTTACCTTTGCGGGTGTTTAAAGAGTCTGGTAGGTCTTGTGTTCAAGAGCGGACTTTAAAAAACTGGTAGGTGCCGTGTTCGAACTCTGAAGGAAGTCGATTGTCGCGAATGTCGAACAAACGCGTTTTTTTAACAAAGGAAGCGAAGACATTGGGTGGCGATATAGTCGGAGTGAACATCGGCGCGCCCTTGCGCGCGAGGAGCAAACTCTATGAGTAGAGAGGCGTCGATCTCCTCGGCGTCGGCGGTCGCCAGGCAGACAGGCAGTCTCAAGGAAGGTTGCCACACGCCCGTGTCGAAAGGAGATCGGACGCGACTCCGTGCCCGTTGAGTTTTGCAGTGTTTGTGAAGAATAGGCCCATGACGGAAGCAGATTCGATCGTGCGAGATCCAGATGTGGCGGTCGAGTTCGCTCGACAAATATTTCCTCCCGAAGTTCGTGATCGATGATCGTCGAGGACTCTGAAGTGTTTCGCGACGGTATACATGGGGCGGTGAAAGGGCTCTATACGGCTTACGAACTCGCCATGCGATTGCGCGCCGCCCGCCGAGAAATGGCGGAGAAGGAAGCGCGTATCCGGAGTTTGGAGGCTCGGCGGTGAGCGTGAGTTAGGGACGATCAAAGCGGCTTCGAGCCTGACGGCCAATGGCGAGTAAACCCAATCGTTGAAGAGGGTTACGATTAAACTATAAGCGCCCTTGCCGATCGGGATCTGGCGAGTATGTTCGCCTTGGAGTCCATAAAGGGAGGTCCTATGAAAAGGTTTTCACGAAGGCGGTGGTTGGAATTCAAAAGACCAAGGAAAAGCTTCGCCGAAGAGGTTTGCGATGTGAAAATCGTGGGTTTAGGCACGGTTGGATCGAGGGCAACTCAAGTTGCGAATCTCTTCGCTGGCGGGGAATTGATGCGGCGTCGCCTGCCATCATGAGAAGGACTTTCCGTTTTACGCTTTTGAGGTTGAAAAGAGTGAGGATGAGGGTGATCGTATAATATGTATTTGTTGTATGGTTCGGACTGGTCGCGTTCGTAATTATGTAATTTCTTGATGTTTAATAAAAGATGCTTTATGGGAAATATCAAATTCTCTCCGCATTCGTCTGGCGTGTTTAATTTTATTGCATGAATGTTTGGCTAGGCGAAAATACACCAATCGGACTCGGCGTTTTAATTGATCTGCCCGATTGGTTGCTTGATCGGCCTCCATGTAATGGCGTTTGATTTAGAATTAAACCATTGCGTGTTTAAAATTTGGGTAAGCCATGAGCCGTGAGCGGAGGGTATCGGCATTCTTGTTTTTGTTTGCAAGAGGCGGCACAAATGCCGCATGTCTAGCCGATTGGGATAGATGGTTCTAGCCCTTGCTTGTTTTAGTCAACCGTTGGTTTAACCAAGTCATGGAGAATGTTGATCGGCCTTTGTCTCGTGGGGTTTAACGATAAGAATTATTTGAGATTTGGGCCTCGAGATCGGGGCCATTCTTGAGAATAAAAGCGACAAAGGCCCTTATGCGAGCGAGCCTATTAAGTTCCCAGCCTATTGTATGGGGTAATGCAGATCGAGAGTTCTCGTCATCAGAACGTGATGATAGTTGCAGGAGCTCAGCTTCCGGCCGAACTTGGCGTTCCGTTGGTTTGCGGCGGAGGATTCTCCGGTGTGGGCGGTGGACCCGTGAAAGGAGGAACTGGAAACTCGTCTCTCAAGTTCTTTGGCAGATCATCGAAAGGAGATCTGTGACCGTTCCCCAAAACCTTCCTTGTCTTGGATCTTGGCCTTGACATTGTCGATGGCGTCAGAGGCCCGGGGGGATTGCGATTCGGGCGCGGATGTGCCCTTGGATCGATGGATTCGTTTGTCTTAGAAGTTAGAAATAGATATTGTAATGTTCGAACGCAGTTGCGTCGATGTAACAACTTTGTCGAATAAAAAGTGTCATTCAATAAAGAGTGTTATTTCATGTGTTTTACTTCATATGCTTTAATAGTTTGCTGTTCGCTTGCCATCGGAACTATTGTGGCTTAAACATTTTTCCTGTATGTAGGGGTCGGCCCCTGCCTTAGGCGGATTGGGAGTGTGAAGTGTTATATTCCGGGCCGGCTAAGGCATGTTGTCCGAGGAGTCACGTTAGTGATTACCGCCGATTAAAACGGGCTCCGTATCAGGAGACTTGTTTTGGCCAATCGTGATATCCACGAAGGGCGCTCCGAATCCGGAGGCTTGTTTGGGCCAATCGTGATATCCACGAAGGGCGCTCCGAATCCGGAGGCTTATTCGGCCCCAGATGACGTGCATCGAAAGGGCGCTCCGAATCCGGAGGCTTATTCGGCCCCAGATGACGTGCATCGACAGGGCGCTCCGAATCCGGAGGCTTATTCGGCCCCAGATGACGTGCATCGAAAGGGCGCTCCGAATCCGGAGACTTGTTTTGTGTCGTGATATCCACGGCGAAGGCTCGAATCCGGAGGCTTATTCGCCCCGGATGGCGTGCATCGGCAGGCGCTCGAATCCGGAGGCTTGTTTTGGCCAATCGTGATATCACGAAGGCGCTCGAATCCGGAGGCTTATTCGCCCCGATGACGATGCATCGAAAGCGCTCGAATCCGGAGGCTTATTCGCCCCGGATGGCGTGCATCGAAAGGCGCTCGAATCTGGAGACTTGTTTTGTGTCGTGATATCCACGAAGGCGCTCGAATCCGGAGGCTTATTCGCCCCGGATGGCGATGCATCGAAAGGCGCTCGAATCCGGAGGCTTATTCGCCCCGGATGACGTGCATCGAAAGGGCGTCCGGAGACTTGTTTTGTGCCAATCGTGATATCCACGAAGGCGCTCCGAATCCGGAGGCTTATTCGGCCCCGGATGACGTGCATCGACAGGGCGCTCCGAATCCGGAGGCTTATTCGGCCCAAGATGACGTGCATCGAAGGCGCTCTGAATCCGGAGACTTGTTTTGTGCCAATCGTGATATCCACGGAAGGCGCTCGAATCCGGAGGCTTATTGCCCCGGATGGCGTGCATCGGCAGGCGCTCGAATCCGGAGGCTTGTTTTGTGCCAATCGTGATATCCACGAAGGCGCTCGAATCCGGAGGCTTATTCGCCCCGGATGACGTGCATCGAAGGCGCTCGAATCCGGAGACTTGTTTTGTGTCGTGATATCCACGAAGGCGCTCGAATCCGGAGGCTTATTCGGCCCGGATGGCGTGCATCGAAAGGCGCTCGAATCCGGAGACTTGTTTTGTGCCATCGTGATATCCACGAAGGCGCTCGAATCCGGAGGCTTATTCGCCCGATGGCGTGCATCGGCAGGCGCTCCGAATCCGGAGGCTTGTTTTGGCCAATCGTGATATCCACGAAGGGCGCTCCGAATTCGGAGGCTTATTCGGCCCCAGATGGCGTGCATCGAAAGGGCGCTCCGAATCCGGAGGCTTATTCGGCCCCAGATGACGTGCATCGAAAGGGCGCTCCGAATCCGGAGACTTGTTTTGGCCAATCGTGATATCCACGAAGGGCGCTCCGAATTCGGAGGCTTATTCGGCCCCAGATGGCGTGCATCGAAAGGGCGCTCCGAATCCGGAGGCTTATTCGGCCCCAGATGACGTGCATCGAAAGGGCGCTCCGAATCCGGAGACTTATTCGGCCCCAGATGACGTGCATCGAAAGGGCGCTCCGAATCCGGAGACTTGTTTTGGCCAATCGTGATATCCACGAAGGGGCCTCGAATCCGAAGCTTATTCGCCCCAGATGACGTGCATCGAAAGGGCGCTCCGAATCCGGAGGCTTATTCGGCCCCAGATGACGTGCATCGAAAGGGCGCTCCGAATCCGGAGACTTGTTTTGGCCAATCGTGATATCCACGAAGGGCGCTCCGAATCCGGAGGCTTATTCGGCCCCAGATGACGTGCATCGAAAGGGCGCTCCGAATCCGGAGGCTTATTCGGCCCCAGATGACGTGCATCGAAAGGGCGCTCCGAATCCGGAGACTTGTTTTGGCCAATCGTGATATCCACGAAGGGCGCTCCGAATTCGGAGGCTTATTCGGCCCCAGATGGCGTGCATCGAAAGGGCGCTCCGAATCCGGAGGCTTGTTTTGGCCAATCGTGATATCCACGAAGGGCGCTCCGAATTCGGAGGCTTATTCGGCCCCAGATGGCGTGCATCGAAAGGGCGCTCCGAATCAAGACTTGTTTTGTGCCAATCGTGATATCCACGGCGGGCGCTCGAATCCGAGGCTTATTCGCCCCGATGACGCGTATCGGCAGGCGCTCCAATCCGGAGGCTTGTTTTGGCCAATCATGATATCCACGGCGGGCGCCCGAATCCGAGGCTTATTCGCCCGGATGACGTGCATCGAAAGGCGCTCGAATCCGGAGGCTTATTCGCCCCGAATGACGATGCATCGAAGGCGCCCGAATCCGGAGGCTTATTCGCCCCGAATGACGTCATCGGCAGGCGCTCGAATCCGGAGGCTTATTCGCCCTAGATGACGTGCATCGAAAGGCGCTCGAATCCGGAGACTTGTTTTGTGCCAATCGTGATATCCACGGCGCGCCCGAATCCGGAGGCTTATTCGCCCCGGATGGCGTGCATCGACAGGCGCTCCGAATCTGGAGGCTTATTCGCCCCGGATGACGATGCATCGAAGGGCGCTCGAATCCGGAGACTTGTTTTGTGCCAATCGTGATATCCACGAAGGCGCTCGAATCCGAGGCTTATTCGCCCCGATGACGTGCATCGGCAGGCGCTCGAATCCGGAGGCTTGTTTTGGCCAATCGTGATATCCACGGCGGGCGCTCAATCCGGAGGCTTATTGACCTCGGATGGCGTGCATCGAAGGCGCTCGAATCCGGAGGCTTATTCGGCCCCAGATGACGTGCATCGAAAGGGCGCTCCGAATCCGGAGACTTGTTTTGGCCCCAATTGGGTTGAAGGTCAGGCAAACAAAAATCCGTTTTCATTAAAATGAAGTTCCAGTACAAGCATCAGGTCCCACAAGTTGGGTCTGTAGATGAATTTGCATAAAATCTACATTCGTGTGGATTGCTGCGAGCCACGGATCTCTTCAATGCCGCGGTCTGTTGGGAAGCGCATAAGCTGATGGTAGGTGCTTGGGACGGCCTTCATGACGTGCAACCAGGGGCGACCTATGATGGCATTATACTGCGATGGAAGCTTTACAACCAAGAATTCTGTGTCGACTGCTGAGCCGCCGAACCGTAAGACGACCTTCCCCGGATACTGGATTCGCGTTGAAGCGAAAATGGTGGGACGATGGTGACAGATCCGACTTCGTTAAGGCGAAGTTCTACAAAAGCTTTGTAGTCTGAGATTTCAGGCGCTCCAGGTCTATGAGGATCGTTCAACGCTGAATTTACGTGTCTGGCGTGGCGTGACGACCAAAGGGTCGGCGTGGTGGCCTTCATTCCGAGGAGGTCGAGTCGTCGAACCCAATCGTCGAAACTTCACCGGGCTGCCGGTTGGCTTGTTATGTTTACGGGAGGCAGGTGCGATTGGATCGTGTGGACGATCGGGGTGGTCGGCGAAGTAGATCATATGGATCACGCCAAGCGAGGTGAATCTGTCGGGGCTAATGCTTTAGTCGGCGTTCCCTTGCTAACGTATTGCTGTAGCCGACCATCCTGCACCAATTCTTCCAGATGATCCTACAGTGCATAGCAATTCTCGGTTTCGTGGCCGTGATCTTTGTGGTATTCGCATCGTCTGTCCCGCCTCCGTGTGTCGGGGGGCCCTATCATCTTTGACGGCCACTTAAAAATGGGAGGTCTTTGGACCTTGGTCATTATTGCGCGATCGGTTACATTAGCTCATTATATTTCTTGTCGTTTCGCCTTGGCGTCTATTGTCGACTTTGTAATCGTTTCGTTGTTTCGGTAGGGGCACCGATCGTTTGTTCGGCGGAATCACGCCTTTTGTCTCGCTTGGTTCGTTGCGTGGTTCGGGCTTGGTGGCACGGAGTTTATTGGTCGAGCAATTTCGGAAGTTCTGTTTTACGGAGCTTTGTCCGCCTTTGTTCTCGAGCATCATCTTGACTTTACAATATTCTTCGACTTTCTTCATCAAGGCCCAGATTTGTTTTGGGGCCTCTGGTCAGGAGCTGTGAAACCTTTGTCGGTGTAAGCCCATTTGAAGGCGGTTATGGCCATGGAGTCGTTGCAAGCGTCGTCAACGAGTTGAAGCACTCCCAATATCGGTGAATCGCTCTGGCGTCTCTCGATTGGATCTGCATTGCCCAGAGGGAGTCGGCCTATTTTGGTTGTACCTCGTTGGTGATGAACCTGGCCCTGAAAGACTTTTGCAGTTGGTGGAAGTTCTTGATCGACGCTGGCTCCAACTTGTAATACCACCTGACGGCTAGTGGTCCTAGGCTCTTGGGGAATATTCGGCACATGAGGGCCTCATTGTCTGCATGTAACGTCATGGCCTGTTTGTAGTGACGGATATGATCAGTGGGGTCTGATTTTCCGTCGTAAAGAGTGAATGACGGAGCTTTGAATTTCTTGGGCAAGGACACCCTTGTGATTCTCCGAACGAAAGGGTCGTGACGGTCTTCCTCGTTCGAGCTGCTTCTTCTTCGCTTGTTCCTTGGTCGCGGATCTTTGTCGGAGGAGCTGGAGGTTTCGGATCGTTCCCTCGCGTCGAGCTCCGTGGATAATGAGTTGGAGTCGCTGTTGGTAACCTTTGGTCGGGCCGTGGCCTCTGTCGCCTGATCCTTGAAATGGCTCGGTTTACGCGCATGGCTTCCTTAGATTTTGCTACCTCGGGGCCAAGTCTTGACGAGTCGTTCGCTCTCAGCGATCATGTTCTCGAGCCTTTGTTCGTTCTGCTTTGCCTGTTCGATGACAGCCTGCATTGTTTCTTGTGCTGAAGTCGTTGGCGAGTCGAAGCGCAAGGTGCGTCGTGCCGCAATGGTTTCTTTTCCGAGCATGTTCGCTGGGGTGAGGTCGTCTTCCTGCGCGATCGCGTCGGTGGCTATCGGAGGGTCTTCGGTCACGCCTTCCATGGATATATTTGAGTATTCCCCGACGGCGCGCGGTTGTGGTGAATGTGGTTTGAAATACTCTTGAGATCACGAAGACGCCAACGATCCTCTGCTAGTCACCTGCAAAAATACAAACTCCGGTCGGGGGTGCCGGAATTAGCACTCCGACGGACAAGTCAGTTCTCCTCCAGAAAGCTTGCTTACTAAGTTTTTAGAAGTGTTTCTTACATACCTTTTCTGATCCACTACCATTGTATTTATACTCGTCTCTTCTGATCCTCGGGACCCGGGTCTACTTTTTCAATCATTACCTTTCCTTACACTCGGCTGCAGGGGCTTTATCCTATTCGGCCTAGTCATCGTATTCGGCCGATCACCCCTTCGAGAGTTTTACCCGTTTGGCGCCTAGAGGCCGAGATATTACTCCTCTACCTTTACTGAATATTCGGCTACCACAATTGGGTATATCTAAAAAATTAAAAAATTTCTTAGAATATTAAAAAAATTAAGTAAAAATAAAAATAAAAAACTCAATTTTTTGTGTGAGTTAAACCAAAAAATATGGTTGTTATTTTCCTTCAAATAACATAAACAAAGTATCTGTATTATTTTATATGTATAAAGGTTAAGGGACAAATATGTTATTTTAATTTAACAGGGATGTAAGTGTAATTTTTTAAATGTGAGAAGAGATTTATATTAAATAAAAACCTTAGGAGTGTTAGTGTAATTTATTCAAAAAATAAAAATAAAAATAAAAATAAAAATAAAAGAAAAAAAAGTCAACTTTGTCACTAATAAATAATATTTTTAACAATTTTTAAATACCTCAACTTTTTTAAATTCTAGAAAAAGATTAAAAAAATCACTAAAATAATAAATACCAAACTCCACCTAAGTAAGCTTCTTACAGCATCTTTAAATGACTCTATAAATAAGACATTTTAGTTACTCTTATCATATTTTAGTTATTCAAATGAGTTAATTATTATAATAGTTATTTTAACCAAAAAATTTCAATGCTATCTACATTTGAAGAGAATTAGACAAAATAAATAATTATCTTTTTCATATTTTAACTAGAGAAAAATGATGAGTATAATTGGAATTGCTATTGTGGCTGGGCTAAATATTATAATATGAATAATGTTATATGTATATATATATATATATAAGAAGCTCTTTCCTACTTATGGCTTGCTCTTTTTTTTCCTATTTTATCTTTTTAATTTGTATAATTTACTAATTGTGACTTATATGTTAATTTTCTTATTTTACCATTTTCTTTGGTAATATTAATCAATATTGGTGGTACTGATTTGAGTGCAAGTTTTTTTCATAATTACGCAAACATTCTTGGTTAATTATGAAACATAAATCTTTTATTTTTTAACAAATTACAAATACACCCATAAAGTTTATTTAAAATATGAATTAGTCTTATAATATTATAAATTACAACTATCGTTTGTCATAAATTTTAATTTAACACAATAATTAGGGGAAAAAATAAATTATCAAAATTATTCATTAACAAATATTTCTTATATCATTAAAAGCTATAAACTGGTTTAATGCTTTATTTATTAACAAAATGGTTAACTAAAAGATATTTTTCATATTATTAAAAATTGTTAATTAACTTAATGATTTACTTATTAATAAAATTAGTAATTTGTTATACGGGTATGATTTATTGATTAATAAAATGGGTTATTTGTATATATGCATTTTCTTCTACTTCTTTATTAGTTCAGTGAATTATCTTAGTATTTATTTTATATCTATCTGTTGAGAAAAACTACACACCATAATTTTTTTTTTTTTTTATAAATTTGGAAGAAATGTTAAAGACTTATAAATTCATCTCAAATGATATGGTAATAGAATTGGAGTCTACATCATTGGATGTATAATAAATCAAAAAACGATACATATTATACCACATAATTGTAAATTGAATTGTGTGAACTTTTGGAGGTCTCAAACATTTTCCAACAATGTATTGAAAGAGTTGGGTTCTATATCATTGGGTGTGTAACAAATTACCAAACTTAACAAAAAAAATAAAATAATAAAACTCCTAATTACTCTCCTATGCAACAATAAAATCACCAGAACTGTTCACTAAAATATATTTACGATATCATTTAAAACTATTAACTGACTTATTGGTTAATTAATAAAATAGATCATTTGTTGTACGATTAAAAATTTAAAAGGGTGACATATAAGTTTCAAAATTATAAGTCGCAATTAATGAAAGTTGAATGATCATTGAATAGTCTTTAGATAGAATGATCATTTCCTTATAATAGTAAATAAGAATCCATTTTTCGTGCATTTTTTTTATCGTATGTGAGATTTAACATTTTAATTGATCATTCCATTCCATTTTCATTTTAATGAATTAAACACTACTGATGAAACTCACCATATCAAATAAGTATTTAATAGCAAAATGAACTAACCCAAAATACACTTATATATAAAACAAAAGATTATTCAATAATTAGTTTGGTGACTATTTGAAGTTGATATGGATTTAGACAATAGCACAAGTGGTCATGAATAAACACTCAAGTGTTAAAAATATATTAACTTATATAAATTTGATATAATTATATTGGACTTCCTTAAAATTTTAATTTACATAACATTTAACTCAATTTTCATTAGTAATTTGTTAGTTATATAGATGTAAAATAATTTTCTTGTACCTCTTCTATACTAATGTATATTTTATTTTGTTTATGTTTGTGTCTTCATACCCTCTGCAATAATTTTTGGTCATTTTAGTCTTACTAAACAAGATAAAAGTATAATTATGTTTAAATGAGAGGACTTATTATATTTTTTCTAACCTATATATTATATAACCCAAAAAGGGTTTCTAATGAGAAGCCTCCTAAAAATTCTAAACTCTCATTCTAAAATTATTCAGTGTTGTAGCTCGGCTTTTTCACGCCCCCTTTCGGAAGTTCGAAAGAAGCCCTACAGTTCGGTCTCCCGCGGTTCTGAATCTAATCTCACAAGTGCAATGTGACATTGATAAACACCATAGAGTCCAAATTCGGCAAATCTTTTGGAAAATCGATTTTGAATCAAATTGCCAAAAATGGACTACTTTGCCAGATACAGAGTTGCCACCTAAATATTTTTTTTTGGAAAAATTTAGGAAACCTATGACTCGTACAAAAGGCCACGTGTCCGTCATCACCAAGATTGTCTCGGCTCGAGAACTTAGATACGAGAGAAGAAGGTCATGAATTGAGCACCCCCATTCGCCCAATCAAATATCGGCCTCTACTAGTCATGATATGATTTTTATCAACATTATATGCTCTTGTTCTGATTATTAGGCTAGCATTTACGATGTGATGTGGGCACACAAGATATAGACTAGTTTGCCCGAATTGGAACAATTCAATTTCATGTTTGTTTTTTGAAAAGGGTTTGATTTTGCCACTTAACAAAGTAGGTTTAAACGTACATTCATCGAATCATTCCAATTCAAGTAACAAGCCTTCATCCACAGGCATTCAAACATTTTAACAAATAAGCATTTAGCCTCATAGCAAGCATGCTAGTCATGGCAATTACTCACACTCATGCAAGTTTGCTAAAGCACTTAAATCTCACCTAATACTTCAAGCTAAGATAAAACAAAGTTAGAAAAAATGCATGATTCCTAACTATACAAGATGGCTAATGCAACGCATGCGATTTGCAATCTGAATAGGCTCGGCTACTAAACATGGCATATGAATCAATTTGATAACATGCGGTCTAAGCATGTATTCAAAGAAGTATTGAAATGACAATGCAGTTAGAATGATGAACTGAGTTTTGGTGCATGCGATACTAATGAATGCAAGCATGATGAATGCTAAACGAAATATAATGTTCCTAAACTAACCGTCATAAGCAGTAAATAAAAGGGAGAAAGACATGGGATTGGAAGACACACACATTATTACATTGCGCTCTCATGAAGGAGAGTTCGAATGAACTAACTAGCTAAGCTAAGCTAAGCTAATTAAGCTAATTATTACAAACCGAATAAATAGCTAAACTACTTAACTAATTAATTACAACACAAGTGTAATTAAACTAAGTAATTAAACTAAGCAACTAACTACTCTGCCTTGGAAAATGAGAGATGTGCACGTGCATACGCGAATTCCACTCGAAAAGACTATCGTTTCGCTCCCGAATGACTCTGTTTGCATAGTTGAACATTTACAGAACAACTTTGCTCCACCTTACCAATACTCTGCTGAATTTTGAATCAGTGGCTAGCCGGCCAAAGATTAAAGTTGCCGGCTGGCCATAGATGGTGGTCTGCTAGCCACCTGCCGGCCATTGATGCACAGGTTCATCTTGCTGTAACAGAGGACAAACAGAGCATATACAGGGTATTTCAAGGGTTTGTTTGCACAACTCACCCCTCATTTTCATGAGCAAATCCAAGGAGTGGTGAACCTAAGCCACAAACCACCAATTCAAGCAATTCATTACATGATGGCTTGTGAAATCCAAGTGTGCAATTTCAATAAATGCAATGAAAAGATACAAACCTCCTCCCTTTCATAAAAGATCAAGGGAAATGGTTGACCTTGAAGACTTGAATCATTTCATCACTAGCAAATATGAAATGGTCCAAGTTCCATGTGTTCAACTAATGTCCGATTAAATACACAAGTTATTATCTTGTACCATTTTTTTAGTCCCAATTTTAGTTACTCATTTTAGTTTACCAACTATTCTTTAATTCAATTACGTCCAATGGTGAATTAAAGTCTTCTAATGGAAAGAGGGCTCAAAACACAAGTTACTTTGGGTATGAAAGAAGTATCATACCATTGGTAATGAACCCCCTAAGGGATTAAACCATTAAGTATGAAACCTCAATTTCATGCTTAGGCAAACAAGTGACTTGAAATCACTTTCAAAGCAAAATAAAAAAGTCAAGAATTGAGGGAGGTTGCAGAGTTTATTAGTGTTGAAAATAAGTGAGAAAAGTCCAAAATAAGTGCTATCAACTCAAATAAGTAATGTCTAAAACCTAAAATATCAAGCTTATGAGGACTATTACACTACAACTATGCAAAACAAAGCTCACATCCAACAAATAGACAAAAATAGAGGCAAATTAGTCTAATTCAGAGCCTAAAACATGCTGGAAGTAAGCTACAAATAGCTAGAAAAATAAGCTAACTATAGACACCCCATTTTTGACCGACCTTAAGACTCAGACGTCATCGATTGAGCGCTCGATGATCGTGCATGTTTGTGCTCGTTTCGAGTTTCCGGAGTTTTCGGCTGAGTGCCTTGCCTCCTGCCCTCTGAACTTTTTGTGTTTTGGCTCAGTTTGTGGACCAAGCCTTGTTGACCTTGCCTGGAGGGAGAGAGAGGTCCGTAGACCACTTTTCCCTCTAGTAGGCCAATTTTCGGTTTCCGGAGCCTTCGGCCGAGCGCCTTGTCTTGCTTCCCTTTTGGTTTGGTTTTGAACCAAACCTTGTTTTCCCTTCCCTAGAGGGAGGGAGAGGTCTATAGACCACCTTTTTGTGGTCGTAGATCACATTTCCCTCTTGGAGACTAGTTTCTAATTTTCGGAGCCTTCAGCCGTGCACCTTATCCCGGGATCGCTTAACGTTCTCCTTTTGGGCCGGTTTTTGAACCATGCCTTGTCGCCTTGGTCTAGAGGGACATTGAGGTCTGGGAGACCACTTTTCCCTCGTAGGCCACTTTTGGTGCCCGTAGACTAGTTTTCGTGGCTTTCGGCTGCGTGCCTTGTCCCCCGGACTCTCGTCTTGCATCCTTTTTGGTTTGTTTTTGGCACAAACCTTATTTTCCTTGCTTGGAGGATGGAATAAAGGTTGGAGACCAGTTTCTCTCCTCGTAGACCACTTTTCTTCCCTGCCAACCAGTTTTCTTCCCTGTAGACCACTTTTGGTGGTCTACAAGTGGTTTGTAGTTGGAAAAAGTGGTCTCCCACCATTCCACCACCTTGTTTTCCTTGTTCAGACTATTCCTCCCCCTGGCCGACCACTTTTCTTTCTGGAAGACCACTTTCACTGGTCGGCCGACTAGTGTAGGTAGCTGGCCGACCATTTCAAGTAGTTAGTAGCTTTCTTGTACATTTTTGAAGATCTTTTGGTGCTAGCTGTGCCAGCTGGAAGGCACAGAAACTATCCTCCATATGGAGGGATGGCTTGGAGCCCTTAGCTTTTTCAACAAGCTTGTTGCATGCTTTTTCTATATATGGGAGCCTCCTCCCTCTTCTCCAGGTTCATAATTTTGGCATTGAGCTATAGATACACATCTATCTCTATATTTGCTCATTCTCTCTTGTTTTGTGCTTAAAAGTCCATTTTCTTCTTACTTTTGCACACAAACACATAGTGAAACACCACCCTTTTGTTGCTGAGGGACTTAGAAGATGGTTTTGGTGTTTTTGGATTGGTTTGAGCTCAGAAAAGTTGCTGGAGTTGCAGCTTTGAAGTGGTTCTACAAGGGTGAGACAACTAGCCCTTTAAAGCTTTATTTTGATTAAGCTTTTGGACCTATTTGCATGCTTATTTTGGCTTGACTTTCTACTGCAAAAAGTTTTGATTTCACATGTTTAAAGTGTTTGTTTAAGGCCTTGTTGGTGTTGGGGGTGATCTACCCCCTCTTGTGCCTTGTTTGGCCTTGTTTTGAGCCATCCCTTTAGGCTTTTGTTTTAGCCTTTGCATGACCTTTCTACCACTGAATTCCAGACAAATTTCAGTGGCGGAAAGTATGTTTTGAGGTCTTAAATAGGAGGGGGTTGTCCCCCATCCTCTTCTCTTGTTTGCTTGTATTTGTGGCTCACCAAATTAGCATGTTTTTCTACCTCTTTGAGGCTCCATTTCAGCATGTATTAGGCCTTGTTTTTCCATGATATAACATTGTTTTGGCTTGGTTTGATCACATCATGCATGCTCCTTGCACTTGTAGTGCAAATCCTCTCATTAGCCTGACATGCATCGTGTTTTTGGACCATCATTCTAACATGTTTTGGCTTAACTCCAAGAAGCTTTTGGCCATGTTTTGCCATGTTTAAGGTATGATTTATGTTGTTTTCGTCATGCATGCCATGCTTTGTATAGCCATAGTGCATTCTAGCTCACTAGCTTTGTGTATTGAGTCCACTAGCATGCATTGCTTGGGCCATTTGCATGATTTGGCATCATTTGTTATGAGATTTTAGAGCATGTTTCATTTTCATGCCCTCACATCTTTCATTCATTCAATGCTCGGGAGGGTTCATGCTTTATGCTTTAAACATGAGCCTTTGTGCATGCCATCTTGCCTAGCCTTTTGGATCACTATTTCAGTGTGTATTTGGTTCTATTTTGCCATGATACAACTCTGATTTTTGCTGGCAAAACCATCCCATGCTTGGTTTTGGTAGATGTAATGTAATCCTTCATATTGGCCTTGCATATTCCATGCTTCATGCCTTCATGTTAGCTTGTTTTGGCTCTGATCCATACATGTTTTAGCATCATTTTGACATGTTCTAGGACTATTTTGGGTTGCCTTGGCCATATGCTTCATGTATTGCATAGCTATAGTGCAAGTGCCTATGCTAGTTTCAAGCTTTGAGCCTCCTAGCATGCTTCATTTGTGACATGTACATGATTTGGCATCATTTACCATGTTGTTTCAGAGCATATAGTATTGTCATGCTCCCACTTCTTTCATTCTTTGAGTGCCTTTAAAGGTTGTGCATTATTGCCTTGTTTGTGGCCTAGCTTGTATGCATGCATACCTTGCCTTTTGAGCTCCCGTCTCAGCATGTTTTGGTCTTGGTTTTGACCTTTTTGAGCTCTGTTTGTGGCTGGTTCATCCATTTGTGCCATGCATTGCATGCCTCTTGTGTAGTCCCATTCACTAGCTTTCATGCTTAAGGGCTCTTGCATGCCATACTTGTGTTGTTTGAGTGGTTTGGCACCATTTAGTACCTGATTTCAGTGCTTATAGTGTTGTCACACTTCCACATTTGTCACTCCTTGAGCACTTTTGAGAGTTATGTTTTTATGCTTAGTTGGTGGGCTAGAGCATGTGTATGCTTTGTTTTGCATTTCATGCCATCATTTCGGCATTTTGGCCACTCTTTTGGACATGATTGAGATCTGTCCATATTCGGTTTAAGTCCATATAGCATGTTTGTTTGCATGTTATTCGCATGTTGTTACATTCCATGTTGTTTGCATGTGTATGCATTGCATAGTGTGTGCATGCCTTGCATTGTGTTTGGAATTTTGTGCATGCCATCCTAGCATTGGTAGAATAGCATGTTGTATGCTTGTTGCATTGCATTATGTTGTTGCATGCTTATTGCATTGCATTATGTGGTTGCATGCTCATGTTGTTTACATTATACTTGCCATGCTTATGTTGCATTGCATTGTATTTCCATGTGCATGCATTGCATTGTGTTTGGATAAGGTGTTAGTCCAAACACGAGAAACGAAGGACATTTCATACTTGAAGTGATGAAACGTGCCTCTTTTCTCGGTCGCCGACCCTCTTGATCATGCATGATAGAGGTTAAGGCTTTATGTGTTATTTGTGCATTCATTTACATTGAATTGTGCAATCTCGGCATCTTGGCCATCGTGCATTGCGATGCTCGGTTGGTGGCCCGAGAGTCGAGAACCGCACTCCCTTGAGATCATGAAATGATAGGAAGGGTGGTTATGCACACATATCTTGCAAATACATTGCCATGCCCCTTCTTGTTCTCTGTTGCAGCAAACTAGAGAAGTGCAGCATTTTCTGGTCGGCAGACCAGTAAAAGTGGTTGGCCAACCACTTTTTCTGATCTACAGCAAAGGTAGGTAGTCGGCAGGTGGTTAGAAACACCACCAAGTGGTCGGCAATGCTCCTGGAGGTTCCCATGGGGGAGCAAAAGCTATATGGAGCTTTGTGCAGTGATCTGAGAACAATTACAAACAGAGGCAAGTTGGGGCATCACGATGGATTTTTCAACGAGGCGACCGAGCATGCATGCGCTTCTCGCTCCGAGGCCCCTTCTATTTGCTTTACTTAGTTGCTTTGCTTAAGCTAGCTAATACATTCATTTTTTGGACTTAAGTAGTTAATGCACTTAACTATTCATTTGTGTTTGTAATAACTAATTAGTTAACTAGGATTAGTTAATTAGTTTCGTTTTGTAATAATTAGTTTAATTAGCCTAGATTATCTAGTTAGATTATTATTCAGACCCTTCGTTGAGGGGGCGCAACTGTTGTAATAAGTGTACGTGTGTGTGATGCATGTCTTCCAACCCCATTTCTTTCTCCCTTTTACTTAACCACTTTCGATGATTAGTTTAGGGTCATTTTCAATTAGCATCCTTATGCTTCGCATGTGTGCATCCATTCATCTGTCTTGCATGCACCAGGCTCGGCGCATCATACAAACTGCATTGTATTTCAATTCCTATTTGAATACATGTATCAAATTGTTGCATTTCATATGCTATTCTAGAATAGCTGAGCTTATCTTAGTTGCATTTTGAATGCGTTGTATTAGGCATTGTTGACATAGCTAGGATCATGCATTGATTACTAACTAGCTTATGTTTTGGCTTGGAGTACACTGTGAGTGTTTATGCTTTAGCATCCTTGCATGCGTGTAAGTGACTGCCATGTTTAGCATGCTTGCTATGAGGCTAACTGCTTAAGTGATTAACTGCATGAATGCCTGTAGATGAAGGCTTCATTGCTTGAATTGGAACAATTCATCGAAATGTGAGTTTTAAGCCCACTTGAAGTAGCAAATCATCATGTTTTCTAAGCCCACTTGAGGGTGGCAAATCTGCGTCTTAGCCTACTTGCGAGTAGCACTTTCAAACCATTTTAAAAAACAAACATGAGTTGTTTTGTTCCAATCCGCGTGATTGAGTCTATACTTGTATGTTGTGCGCATCACGTAGTAAGTTAGCCAATAAACCGGAATAACAATGCATGTCTTTTCAAAAACAACATATCATGTTAGTAGAGGCCGATCTTTGATCAGGCGAGCGGGGGTGCTCATTTTAGGATCTTCTTCTCTTGTACCCAAGTTCCCGAGCCGAGGCAACTTTGGTGATGACGGACACGTGGCCTTAGGCACGAGTCAGGGTTTCCTAAATTTCCCAAAAACAAAATATTTAGGTGGAAATTCTGAAATCTGGCAAAGCTGTCCATGTTTGACACTTCTTGATTAAAATCAATTTTCCAAAACGATTGCCGGATTTGGACTTTTTGGTGATTTATCAGTCTTACATTGCACTTTGTGAGATTAGATTCAGAATCGTGACAGGAGTCTAAACTGTAGTAGCTAGAACCACAATTCACGCCCTCGCGCGCGGAGCGGAGTTCGGACGGTCTACAGTTTCTAAAGCTAACTAGGCTAGCAAACAAGACACAAGGAGGGGAGGCTAACCCCTCCAAATTTAAACTTCAAAACATGATTTTCACCACTAAAAAAGCTCTGAAAATTAGTGTTAAAAATCCCTGAAAAAAATAGTTTGAAAGTGGGAAACAAAGGTGGAAAGGCTTCACAAACAAGGAATAAAGAAGGGTGAGCCACTTTTTAACCTTAATGGCCTAAAACCACCAATTTCAGCCCATAAAAACGGAGTTTTTTTTCATAGCCCAAATAGCCCAAAATCAGTAGGAAAGGGTAAAAAAACAAGTATGCAAAACAAGTTAAAACAAAGGAGTATTATACCTTTTGAAGCAAAGATCAACTCTAGGCAACAATTCAAGCCAAAATCACCTTTTAGAGCTCTAAGAAGGCTTCAAGAAACCCCAGGCCAAAGGTGATCAACTTTGGTTAAGGAGGTGTAAGCAAAAGTGTAGGAATTATAGGTAAAAGTGTAGAGAATTTGTAAAGAGAGAGGAAAATTTTTGAATTCAAGATTTTCTAACCTTACTATAAAAGAGAGGGGGCCTCTATATATAGAAAACATGAAATTTCCTCAAGAAGATCCAGCCCTACACGTGTGGACAGATTGGTACATCTGTGCAAACAGCTGGCACAGTTGGCATAAAATATCTGTAGAAAACACCGGTGGCTGATTGGCCATCATTGCTTGCCGGCAAGCCACATCAGTAGCCGGTAGCCCAAAAGTGATAGCCGAAAGCCTCTGGGGATGGCCGATAGGCCACCAGAGGTTGCAGGCTGGAAAAACCAAGGCATGGTCCAAAAATGAGACAAAAAAGGTATAAGGTCGAGAAGGCTCAAAGTTGTGGCATTTCGCTGAGGACTTCAAGCACTTGGCAAGAAAACAGACTCATCATCGGGTGAGCATGCGAGAATGTTTAAGTCGTAAGGGCCGTAAAAAATGTGGTGTCTACAGTTGCCTCTCTTTAACGAAACTCGGAGTCATGAAATGACATGAGTGAATGTCAAAGTCCAGAAACAACCCATTTTGACAAGGCCGTAAGACTTGGGCAAACAATCAAAACAGAAATAAATGGTTACACTCGCAGGCTGCCTACATATCCCTTTGCAAGAAATCAAACCAGCATAGTTCTGGGGCAAGATGCAAATGATATGCACAATGCAACTTTGAAAGCTGGACTTATACGCTACGCGAAGTCGGTTACTTTGAAATCTTACGATCATGCGAAATGATGTAATAAGCAAATAACAAGTATAATAAACAAGAATATGCTAGTGACATATGAATGAGCAACTTCAAGCTTAAAAGCGAAAAGATCCAAAACACACTATAACCACACCAAGACACGAGATGAGGAAAGAAAACACCGCTCATGGTTGCGTTTCATGCATCTTGAGAAAATGAGAAAACCACTCGGCAGCATGTTTCACATGTCTCAAGAAACAAGAACAAAAATCGCTCAAGCCCGCATTTTACGCGTGTTGAGAAACAACCACAAAACCGCTTGGGTCCACGTTTCACGCGTCCCAAGATACAACCACTCGGGTGCGTGCTTTGCACGTCCCGAGGTAAAACCCGCCCAGGGTCGCATTTCACACGTCCTGAGAAACAACCATTCGAGCGCGTGCTTCGCACATCTCGAGGTAAAACCTGCACAGGGCCGTGTTTCACGCATCCTGAGAAACAACCACTTAGGCGCGTGCTTCATATGTCCCGAGGTAAAACAACATAGGGGTGTGCAATAGATGTGCGAAGGTGAACAAGTGCGATAGATGCACAAGATGAATGAGTGCGAGAAATGCACAAAGTGAATGCGTGCGATAGACACACAAAGTGAATGTGTGCGATAGATGCACAAAATGAATGCGTGCGATAGATGCACAAAGTGAATGAGTGCGATAGATGCACAAAGTAAATGAGTAAGTTCTCTTATCGAGACATGAATGATTTCATCCGGAACTCCTCTTAATGAACCATACATACAATATCATTTGCCTGTATAAGAAATAAATTTAACAAGTGCGATACAGTAAGAATGCATGTTCTGTGCAATACAAACAACCGAGATACAATGTTAATTGAAGGCATGTTCCATGCGAGAAACAAAAGCATATTCCATGCGTAAAAAAAGAGCGAAAGCATATTCTATGTGTGATTCATAATGGATGCAAGACGCGCATAAAGTATATATGTGAATTGCATATTTCACGCAAAATGTACATTCTATATATGAAACAAAAGCGTAATTTAACAAAAACAAATTCAATGGCAACTTCCGATTTACCTCCTGGGAGAGTTATAATATGTTTAAAGGATACACCTCGTTCATGTTTGACAAGTGATGAACATTGTGCACCGAAAACACAATTTTGAGCTT
Organism: Camellia lanceoleosa; assembly: GCA_025200525.1. Lineage (NCBI taxonomy): Eukaryota > Viridiplantae > Streptophyta > Magnoliopsida > Ericales > Theaceae > Camellia > Camellia lanceoleosa. The sequence goes on along the minus strand of CM045758.1, from coordinate 136,760,847 downwards.
CCGTAGAGACAATCTGAACCCAACAGTGGACCACCCCCATACTTCTTGGAAACTAAGGACACAAAACAGTATCAGGACCCCAAGGGAGGCCATTGGCCACAAGAGGAGGCCACTGGCCATGTGCCGACCACTGGTGAGCCTTGCCGGGCACCAATGAACCTTGCCGGCCACTTGTCACCAGCGAGCCTTGCCGACCACCAGTGAGCCTTGCACACGGGTCTTTAAGTATATGACACAAGGGCTCATTTCCTCACTTCCTCATGTCCGAAATTCCTCATCCTCTCTCTCTCTAAACACTTCTTCTCTCTAGATCTGGGTTTTCCACGCATTTTCCAACGTCCTACATGAAGTTGATTCGCTAAACCCTCTTTGTTTCTTTCGTTTTGAACCGATTGAAATTTGATTTCGACGCCTTTTCCTTCATTTTCACCCTTCTGGTTTGTTCCCTTTGAGTTTCTCTTGAGTTCTATGCACTTTTCCTGGCTTTGACTTTTTCTTCCATTTTCTCTCTTCTAGGGTTGACCTTTTCAAAGTTCACCCTCTTTTTGACATTTTTCTTCACTTCTTCACCTAGTTCGCATCCATTTTCTGATGGCGGATGATTCACCACACGACAGGGCTCTTCTAGAGACTCGCCCAGTATTTTCACCTGTTCCTAAGGTAGACGAGCCAGCAGCAGACCTTGAGGCAAAGTTCGAGCCTGAGGTCGAGCCAGAGCCGTTACCGCTGAGGATACAACCTTTCGATCCGGAGAGATACCATCCCCAGACACATATCTTGCCTGCCGAAGGCATCAGACTCTTCACTGAGTTTGCTCACAGTACACCAGAGGACCTCCTACTGAGGGAGCCAGCTTCTCACTTGTCAGCCATTGCCGTTGAGGTATGAACTCTGTTTTTATGCATTTCTGCCTTTCTTTACTTGTATTTCTTGCACTGCCTTTTATTCGACTATACTATCATCACTGCTTTATCTAATCCATCTATTTTGTATCTATTGCACCTATTTTCTGCCACAGGGCAAGTCTCGTGCCTTCTAGGGGTACGGTGTTACAACCGCTCGAGACTGGTACGATGAGCTTCTCGCTGGAGTTCGCAACATCATAGATGAGGCTGGCTTCAACCTTTTCTGCTCTAGCCTAACGTGGGTCATTGCGAGCCGTCTTCTCCTAGGAGCATTTATAGAGAGGTGGTAGGACATCACTAACTCCTTCAACTTTTCTACTACAGGGGAGATGATTATGAATCCATATGACTTTGCCATGATCACTGGCTTAAACGTAGGGAGTGATCCAATCCCTCTCGATACAGATATGGAGGAGTGGGAGGCGGCCTAGTTCAAGCTGCTGGGAGCGCATCCACCCATATATCGGACAGGCATGGTCAGATACACTTGGTTTGTCAAGCGGTTCAAAGGGACTGAGCCCGAGACGATAAAGGAGACAGAGCAGTATGTCAGGGGCTTCCTGATGTTCGTCTTCAGTACAACCTTGTTTTTCGACAGTGGAACAATCAGGGCCCGTGATTTGCTGAGCGCCTTGGTGACCTTTCCTCGGGTTTGTTTTTATGAATGGGAAGGAGCTGGCCTCGCCACCTTATATGGCTATATGAGCTCAACCTCCTGTCTGAGAGGAGACTTGATCGGAGGCTACAAGCGAGCCTGGGAGGTACACATCTCAGTCTCTCTTTTTTACATTTTCTGCTTTACAATTTCTACTTTACATCTATTTAACACCTGTGCTTTCTGCTTTGCACTTTTTTACATTTGTTCATACATTGTGCTTTCTGCTTTGCATTTTTTACATCTACTCATACATTGTGCTTTTTGCTTTGCACTTTCTGCATCTGCTCATATTGTATTGATCACATGTCACTACATTTTCTCTGCAACTATGGGTCTATGCATATTTTCTAACTCTCGCCCCAGAGCCTGTAGAGGAGCTTCTATTGGCAGTCCTCTACTCACGGAGATATGACGGCCGGCTCCATCATAGGACTCATGAGACCTTCACAATCTTCAAGCATTACTTTGACACGGTAGTTACCCATGAGGTAACCCGAAACATAGTCATTTGGCTTTAAAACTGTTCTGATTCACATATTTAGCAACTGATAGCAACTAATAATCTGTACAACTTCTATTTGTAGATCATGTCGCAGCCATGGGCCATGATGCCAGCGGGGATTCGGGACCAATATGCTGGGCCTGGGACACTTCCTGCTACCGCATTCTACTCGAGGGCCTAGTCTGCCAGGCTTGGTTCCTAGGTGAGCATTTTGTGCGCCAGATTGTGGGCCTGCCTGACTCGATCATCCTGATGGCTCTGCCAGAGTCCATGCGATTTGTAGATGGCCTATCCATTGAGGAGGTCATTTAGTTTATAGTGGGCCTGGATGCCGACTACTTCCAAGTAGAGGGTGACTATGCGGCCTTCATCTAGACACATCTCATACCACCTTTGATTGGTACTCATAGAGGTGAGGAGACGAGAGCTCCTACTACGCGAGAGGTGCCTAGAATGACCTGGGCAACCAGGGCCCGTGGTAGAGGGGCTTCCCAGGCGAGGCAGATGACTGATTGGCCAGAGCTTCCTATCGCGCTGACATGTCGGCAGCATACCAGGGAGGCTTACCAAGTCCCGATTGAGCGTGCAACGACTGGGCATAAGCTTGTCGGGGTTAGAGGCCTAACTCAGGTATGGACTACTCTTTACCACTTGCACTCCACATTTCATTTCAGATATATTCACTGCGAACAATGATCATTCAAATGTATTTATAGGCATCCATCGAGTACACAGGAGGTGCTCTCAAGCTGATAGCCTCGTTGATGGAGATGGTACAGAGGAGGGAGTCGTTGCTTGGTCTCTATGGTATCTTGGTAAGTTCTTTAGTTTGCACTCCAGGCATCAAATTTCCACTGACACACTGATACTAACATTTCAACTGAAAACTTCCCAAACTGCCTTGATACATCGTGATCCGACATTACGGCACTCATACACTGGATCCATACATCGATTCGATTCAGATACACTCATTTTGCACATCATGTTAGCACCTGATATACATGCTGTAACTGATATATTCACAACTATCTTTTTAGATCCCAACCATACTGATAGCACCAACAAGAGTCAGAGTACCTACACTAACAAGATTCCTCCAAAGAAAGGGAGGAGAGAAAGATAGGCTCCAGCACGCGATTGAGGCAGAGGTAGGGGCACCCGAGATGAGAACGGTCCTTTAGAGCCTATTCTAATTGATGATGACGCTGAGACGAACAACTCTGAGAAGGCAGTGAGTCAACGTTCGAAGTCTTCTGAGAGTGGGGACGACGCCGACTCGAGTTCTGAGAGTAGAGGTGACGCCGAGGCGAGCTCTGAGGCAGAGAGCGGAGATGACACCGGCTCGGGTTCCGGTTCAGATCCAAACAGTGGCGTTGGCGAAGATAGTGCCCCAGAGTGTTCTCCTTCGAAGAAGAGGACAAAGAGGGCTTCTCGAGCTTGAGGCAACCAACGCTGATTTTTTGTATTTTTTCTTAGTTTCTTTTTGTTTATAGCATTAGCTCATTGTATAGCTCCAGACAGGTTTATTTGCTTTACAGCTTGTTGTAGACACCCCATTTTTGACCGTTCTCAAGACTTGGTTGTGCTTGTAGGTACATCCGGACACGAGTTTGATTGCTCGTCGGGCATTCGACTTTCGCGACAGAACGTCACAGGTTCGAGCTTTCTAGACCTTGTATCCTTTCTGTCCTTTTTTTTGGACCTTGACTTGGTCCTTTCTGTACCTTTTTCCTGGTGCACTGCCGACCATGGTTTGGCACTGTCGGCCATGGTTTTGTTTCTGTGCCACCGATGAAGTTTACCGCCATCAAGGAGCCACCGCTTACCATCATCACCGGTTTTACTCTAGATATTTTGAGCCAGTTGGTTTTCTGTTATCTGCCCTCCACACACGTGTATGGAGGGATGAAGCTCTTGCAAAGCTTCTCGAAGAAGCTTTGCATTGCTTTTCTCCTATATAAGGAGAGAGCCTCTCTCCTTAGCAGAGGTTCAGCACTTTTACAAGAGATATAGCTCTCTCTCTCTCTCTCTCTCTATTTCTTGCTCTCTCTCTCTCTCTATATTGTTGTGTTTTAGTCCATTTTCCTTGCACTTTTACACTACAACACATAGAGATACACTACCACCATTGGGTTGAGGTTCTTGGGAAGGTTACTTGAGGTCTGAAAGTGAGTCTTTACCCCCTGAAGTTGCTGGTCTCGAAGTGGTTCTTCAAGGGTAAGTTTCTTCCCTTTTTTAGCACTTTCTTGTACCTCATTTTAGCCATCCTTGCATTTTGATTTAGGCCTTGTTTTCAACTGAAAAAAAGTCTTTTTTTTAAGTGCTTTTGGGGGTTGTTTAAGGTCTTTTTGCTGTTGAGGGTCTTCACCCCTTTTGTTGGCTTTGTTTAGCCTTGTTTTGAGCCATGCCTTAAGGCCTCCGAGCTAGCTTTGGTTTGTTTCTAACCACCGAAATCCAGGGCTTTCAGCAGTAGGCATGAGGTTTTGAGGCCTCAAATCAGAGGGGGTGGGCCCCTCTCTTTGTGTTCTTGTTTGCTTGCCTTTTTGGCCTTCCAAAGGAGCTTGCCTCTATGTAGTTTTTAGGATTGGTTCAGGCCATTTTTTGTGACTTTTAGGACCTACCTTAAGTCTTTCCAAGGCTGGTTTGGTCATATTTTGCATGCATCTTGTATGTGCAGTGTAATCCCATTCATAGCCTTACAAAGTAGCATGTTTTTCTTGCATGTGTTGGCTCCATTTCAGTAGGTTTTTGGTGATGTTTTACCATGACTTGGATCTATTTTGGGTTGGTTTTTTCACTCCATGCATGCATCTTACACTTGTAGTGTAAATCCCTTGAACTAGTTTCACATGCTTCATGCTTTGACATGTCATTCTAGCTTATGTTGAGTCCATTTTAGTATGTTTTTGGTGATGTTTTTCCATGTCATGACTGTGCCTAAAGTGGGTTTGGTCATCCTTTGCATCCTCCATATACTTGTAGAACAAATCTTACTTACTAGCTTTATGTGCATGATGTTTTGACTCATCATCCTAGCATGTTTTGGCTTTTCTCCAGAATGATTTTATCCTTGTTTTGAGGTGTTTTAACATTGTTTTGGGTTTCCATGGCCATATCACTCATGCTTTGTATAGCTAGGGTGTAAATGCTTAGGCTAGTCTTGGGTTTTGAGGCCCCTACCATGCCATACATGTGATGTTTACATGCTTTGCCATCATTCTAAGTGTTATTTCAGTCCATGAAATGTGGCCATATACTTGCATTTTCCATTCTTTTAATGCCTTGGAGGTTTGGCTCTTTATGCCTCAAGAATGAACTTTTGTGCATGCCATTAAGCCTAAGCCTTCGGCTCATCATTTCAGTGCATTTTTGGTCTTGTTATACCATGATGTAACTCTATTTTATGTTGTCAAAGTCATGCCATGTTTGGTTTCAATAGGTGTAGTACATTGCCTCTTTTATAGCCTTACATGCTCCATGTTTTTGGCCTTGTGTTCTAGCTTGTGTTGGCTAGCTTTGAGCTTGTTTTTGGTCTTGTTTGGACCTTCCTTGGGACTGTTTTAGGTTCCCTTAGCCTTTTGGGCTTGCTTTGTATGGCCATGGCTTAAGTCCTTTTGCTAGTTCTTAGCTTTTGAGCTTCATGCATGCTATGCTTGTGTTATGTGTGTGATTTGGCATCATTCCTAACATCATTTTAGAGCATGTAATATTGCCATACTTGCATGCTTTTCACTCCTCAAGTGTGCTTAAGAGTTGCATCTTTATGCCTTGAGCCAATTAGCATGCATGTTTATCTTGCCATTTTATGTCTTTTATACCATCATTTGAACACTCATGGCCACTGATTTGGACCTATTTGAGAGCTGTCCATTTTAGTGTAAGTCCATCTCCTTTGCATGTTGTTGCATGCTTGACTAGCGTACTGTTGTATGCTTGCTCCATCTCTACATGTTGTTGTATGTTTATCTGTTCATGTTGCATTTTATCATGTTGCTCAAGGTTGTTACCTCGCATCATACTTATATGCTTGTTGCATGCTTGGATTATTACATTGCATGTTTGTATGTTTAAGTCATATTGCATGTTTGCCATGCTTGTATTGCATTGTTGTTTAGATTAAGTGTTAATCCGAGCACGAGAAACGAGGGGCGTTTCATGCTTCAAGTGATGAAATGTGTCTCAATTCTTGGTCGCCGACGCTCTTGACTATCCATGATAGAGTTCTAGGCATTTATGTGTTTATTTGTGCATTCATTTCATATTGATTTGCACAAGTTGGATCTTTGGCCATCATGCATTGAGATACATGATTGATGGTCGTGGATCCGACTATGCCTCTCCCTTGATGTTTCGAGGTGATATGGGGTGGCATAGTGCGTACATACCCTTAGGAGACCCTTCATTTTTTCTATTTTGTGCTCTGTTGCAGCTTGGTGTCCCAACACATTAGTGGCCGGCAGTGCACCATCCTTGGCCGGCATCACACCATCCTTGGCCGGCAGGTGGTCGGCAGTGGCTTCCCATGGCCGGCATGCCACTGATGCACTCCCTCAGCAGTGTTTTGGTAAGTTCCAGCAGCAAGGTCTCAAGGACACCCTGCAGACAGAGCCTCTAAAGAGCAACCGGCGAGCGTTTCGAGGTGAGAAACTGAATGTGAGCATGCATATTCTCCTTCTCCAAACAGAGCTGGAGCAACATCCTTTTAAGTGTTTATTTTGTAGTTAATTAATTAATTTGTTAATTAGTTAATTGTTGTAATAATTAGTTGTAGCTAATTATTTATTCGGTTATGTAATAATTAATTAGCTTGTTAGTTAGTTAATTAGTAGGCTCAGATATTTATTCCTGACCTCCGCCAAGAGGGCCAATTTTGTAAATAGTGTGCATGTGTGCATGTCTTCCAACCTCTATTTCTTTCTCCCTTTTACTTACCTGCTTTCGTTGGTTAATTTTAGGTCATGTTTCAATTAGCATTCTTATGCTTTTCATATTTGCATCCATTCATCTGTCTAGCATCCTTATGCCCGCATGTTTGTATCTATCCAGCTACATTGCATGCACCGGGCTCGGCGCATCATACTAATTGCATCGTATTTCAATTCCAATTTGAATAAATGTATCAATTATCGCATCTCATATGTCATCTTAGGATAGTCGAGCCTATTTCTAGTTGCATTTTGCATGCGTTGCATTAGCTATCTTAACATGAACTAGGATCATGCATTGATTACTAACTAGCTCTTGTTTTGGCTCGGAGTACTAGGTAAGCTTTTATGCTTTAGTATACTGCATGCGGGTCATTGATTGCCATGATAGCATGCTTGCCATGAGGCTAATTGCTTATTTGATTAAACTGCCTGAATGCCTGTGGGTGAAGGTTGGATTACTTGAATTGGAACAATTCATCAAATCTGCATTTTAGCCTACTTACGAGTAGCAAACTTCAAACCATTTTCCAAATAAATAGATATGCGATGCTTTGTTCCAAATTAGGCAATCTAGTCTATACTTGTGTGCTGTGCGCATCACATAGTAATTCTAGCTAATTAACTGGAATAAGAACACATGTGTTTTCAAAAACGAGATATCATGTTTAGTACAGTTATCTTTGATCGGGCAGCAAAGGGTGCTCATAGTCGACCTTCCTAATCATACCCAAGTTCCCGAGCCAAGGCAACTTTGGTGATGACGGACACGTGGCCTTAGGCACGAGTCAGGGTTTCCTAAATTTCCCCCAAAATAAAATATTTAGGTAGCGATAGCGACTCTGTATCTGGCAAAACAGTCCATGTTTGACACTTCTTTCTTAAAAATCAGTTTTCCAAAATGACTTGCCGGATTTGGACTCTTTGGTCATTTATCAATCTCACATTGCACATTGTGAGATCAGATTAAGAACCGTGACAATTTGAGTCCGAATTGTAGCATGAGGCCCACGGGGTGCGTCTACAGTTTCTGGCAACTCTGCTGGGGAGTTAGAGAACTTGACTCGAACTCGTGATATCTTGTTTTGACTACACTTATGTGTTTCTTTGCATTGGTGCGCCTAGGACACCATGTTTGCCGTCTGCTATTCCTGAACGGTTTGCCAGAGGCTCGCTTCGAGAAGTGTGCCATAAGGCTGACCGGTTGCAGGCTCTACCATGATGGGAACACAAACCTCGATTTTTATCGAGGCACCCTTTTTGACCATTCGACCTAGTGCATGTTGGAATCCATAGTGACTATTCCAAACTAGGACAGGTTGCTTATCCGAATGTAGGTTGTTTGAAACCGTTGTGTGCATAGTGAAACCCTAGCTCCTGACAAAATAGGATAGGGAAATCTTACCCCAACGTAGTGGTGTTTTTGACTCACATTTACTTGCTATGTGCTTTTAGAGTTGGTCTCTAGAGGGTTGCGCATATCAGTTTGCAAGTTTGGGTATCAGGCCTGAGGGCATCAGTATTCTGAGAATCAGTTATATCTGCGGGTATCAGATTTAGTTTTTGGTCAGTAATTTGGGAAAACAGTGATCAGTGGTTGAGGACAGTTCTTTCAGCTTGTGTGTGCCAACTGTGTGTTGTATTTATTTAAGCTGTTATGCTGTCCGTTTTTCTGTTCGTTATTTCCTTATTATGCTTTATTTATCTTTTTGCAAGGTAGTTTAGCACAATTGCATCCGACCAGGTAGATATTCCCCGAGCACTCTGAGTCAGAGGTCGTAGGCTTAATCGATCCAGGGATCTGGTAGATGGACAAACAGTGTTCCTTTCTTTACCCCCGGTTGCTAGACGGAGGTCAAAGCGGCGCAGCATATCGGTACAGCGGTCGCCAAATCAGTGGTCTACTCCATTAGTGAACAGTCAGACTGAGGTCTCAGTTTCTATTACAGGGACAGATATACCAGTTATTCAGATAGATCCGTACAATATGGCAAGCTTAGAGGAGATGGTGCGTCACCTTCAAGAAAGCATGAAAACTATGTAGCGGGATGCTGCCCGTCAAGTAGAATCTACCAAACAGCAGGCCGCGATCGTGACCCAACAAGCAGAATTAATCACTAGGCTATAGCAGCAAGTTGGAGCATCTGCTTCATACCAGGTTCCCTCCCCACCAAGAGTTCCCATACTCGGGGAGACAGCTAACGTCCAGGATGATATGGACATTCCAATTGGGTCGGCTCCACCCCCGATCCTACCTCAGCTATCCAAGGCACCTACGCCTACCAACCAGCCAGATTCACCCTTCGAGTTCGAGGTGGATCCCACTACTTTAGAAGTGAGCAAGCTTGAAAAGTTGTTCAAGAAGTCCCAAGGGGTTCATTCCATCCCGGACATTGAGGATGGGTACACTGATTCAGCCGTGATGTTGCCGGATCATTTTAAGATGCCACATATTGACCGCTTTGACGGGTCGGGGGACCCCATGGTGCATTTGCGGCTGTTTTCAGACATTCTAAGGCCGATGGGCCTCTCTAGATTACAGAAGCTTTCCTTGTTTGGCCGGACCTTGTCAGGTGTAGCGGCCATTTGGTATGCAAAATTGGAAGATTCCGTTAAGAGGAGTTGGGAGGAGATGGTCGAAGCCTTCATAGCTCAATACTCATACAACACACAGATCGAGATTACGACCCTTGATCTTGAGACAACCAGACAGGAGCCAAATGAGAGTTTCTCCGATTTTGTAACCCAGTGGAGGGCTAAGGCCTCGATGATGACCATCAGGCCAGTTGACAAAGATCAAATACAGATGGTTGTGCGCAACCTCCAACCCAAACTCATGCAGAAAATGATCGTTCTTCCTCTCCCTACCTTTGCAGACCTCCACGAGATAGGGGTGCAGATTCAGGATACTATGAAACAGGGTCTGATTGACCAAGACCGAGAGTAGCCCAAAAGGGCATTCAACCGCAGTTCAAATGTAGGCATAAGCAGTGCTGCAGCTGGCAGAACTTTAGACGTGAGTATGGTTACCACCACCAATACCTTGAGAACCCTTGCAGCTACGCTATTCACCGGTGCGTCTGGGAGTAGCTCACAAACGACCAAGTATCTACCCCGAAGCCAAAGAACCTTCACCCCACTATACATGCCCCCGTCCAAAGCTTTGGGGGTTTTAATCAGGAAAGGGCACTTAAAGCCCCTGGAGCCGCGGCCGCTACCGGACAGACTCCCTGCTTCCCAAAACTCGGCCAAGTATTGCACCTATCACCAGCAGCATGGTCATGACACTGACCGGCTGATTAAGGCCATGAGATTCAGGATCTCATCGACAACAGGGTGATCATGCGCTCGGAAAAACCAAATGTCACAACTAACCCCCTCCCACCACACAACCAAGCTCCACCTCCCAAACGCATAAATCTAATCCAAATCGGGGTTGTGTCATACGACCCCAGCATATATATCACCCCCTCTCACCTACCCAAGCCGGAGGTGTTCATTTCCGACAGCACTGACTTGTGCGTGTTGGACATCTCCCAAACCCACCAGAAATGGTGGTAGTAACTATCGGAGATAGAACTGGGTCAACTGTGAGAACAGACGAGGATGAGCAGTCAGAACCTGAGGGGTTTGCGAATTTCAAATACAACTCGAGCGGTTACATTACATCAGTACGCCAGGCTAGGCCGAATGTGGAATTGCCAGTAGGGGCAGAGATTTGTGTAGCACGAGAGGATGGACTTGATCAAGGGCTAGATGACCTAGCGGATTTGGAAGAAGAACTTGTAAATCTGCAATTCTTTGAAGAACAAGATTCAGGGGACGTGACAGTCAATTGGCTTGATGGGTTAGCAGAGACTACTGGATGGCTTGATAACCAACCAGATGTTGTGGAACAACCTCAGTTAGAGCAGAGTCCGCCAGGGACGGAGACATCAACAGTGGCCGGAAGGGCCGGGAATCAGTTAGAATCGCCGGAGAGCACCGGTGATAAGAATTTTGCTCGGGATTAGAGCATTTCGGGTATAGAGGACATTGAACAGCAAGCCGTACTGAAACAATTTGAGCAAGAAAGGACCGAGGATTCTAAAAGAGTCAGGAAAGCCAAAGCCCCTGAGGGGATAGAACGTGTTGTGATCACAGGAACAGGAAGTACTGTGAGTATAGGAATAGTTGTAACGGAGCCAGACAGGTGTCTGTCGGTTGCCGATGGCATGTGGTGGGAAGATGACGATCTATGCCTTGCCCACACAGATGACGATTGGGGACAAAGCCAGCCAGATGATACTTGGTACGTAGGTGAAGTAGACCACATGACTAGGAGCGGGCGACATTTCAAGCCCCCGCACTTAGATAAACCAGAAGTATCCGGGAAGGACAAGGAGGTAGAGAAACAAAAAGAAAAGTTACTCGAAGAAGAGGCTGTGCTGAAACAGCTGAAGAAGATACAGGCAGACATCTCCATCTGGGGACTGCTTATGGTTTCACGAGTTCATAGACAGGCTGTCCTTTCGGCAATGGACAAGGCCAAACTTTTAATAGACACCACGCCTGAGCAGTTGGTAGGATTGGTTTTTCCGGGAGGAGCTTCCCTGACGTTGACCTTTTCTGACAAGGAGCTACCGCCTGAAGGCTCGGATCATAACAAACCACTCTATATCTCTGTGGAGTGTAGAAACAAATAGATACCGGTGGTTCTCGTCGACATAGGATATGCCATTAATGTGTGCCCATTGAGGACAGCCTATGTAATCGGGTTGAAGCCCACAGACTTCGTGCCAACTACCCAAGTGACAAGGGCATATGACAATACAAGCAGAGAAGTGAAGGGGACTGTGCAGATTCAGATCCAGGTTGGTCCAGGGCAACATGATGTTGAATTTCATGTCTTGGACGTTCCTGCAACCTTTAATCTACTCCTAGAGTGGCCGTGGCTGCACCAGGTAAAGGCAGTCTCTTCCACACTACACCAAATGTTGAAATACCCTCACGGGAAAGGGGTAGCCATAGTTTTCGGGAATTCATCAATCCATCCACTGCCAAAGGTGTCTACACCGGTTTTGGAAATCGAGCATGGCACGGAGGATGTCTTTTTATCAGGATTTACCCTAGCTAAGGCCCGGGTTGTTCAGAATCTCTTAGCCGTTGATGAAGAATGGTATGTCAGCGCACAATCCGTGTACCTCATGAACAAACTTCAGCACATCCCTGGGATAGGATTAGGAAGAAGTGGCCGAAAAGGCATTGCAGTATCGACCAAAGTGCCGTATAACCTGGATACCTTTGGCTTAGGCTATCTGCCTACCAAAGAGGACTGGGTAAGGAAAGGCAAAGAGATGGCTGGAAGAGCCAGAGCCAAGCAGACCAGGAAACATTTTGATTTGATGCATCGGCCCATTTAGGGTACCTTGAACGGACGTTTTGTCCGGGAGGGGGAAGACTTTCCATTCTGCGACTTCCCAGAGCCATGGTTGAACGTAGAAAAGAGGCGCATGCCGGGATTTGAGATCTTTTTCGACTTGAAGTTATCCAAGGATGATGTCGCTAAGGAGCAGACTGGTCCATCAACTGAGTTTGAGCAGAGTAAAGGAGTGGATTCCAAGAACACCGAGCTTGAAATGGGGGTAGCACTGGCTTGTCTACTATCAGATCCTCCAATCGTACATGAGTGGTTGGGGGATGATCTCTCAGTATTTATGATTGGAAACGAAACGGCTACGAGCCCGCCGTCTAACATTTTGGATGCATCTGCCGCACCCTCCCTCGTCTGGCAGTACGAGGAGGATTCTTATCGAGCAGCACAGGGTCAAGTAGTGAGCCGGAGTCTGATTCCACCGAGTCCGTAGGGTCGGAATCAGGTTCCAACTCGTCTGAGTTTGAGTCCGGTATTCTTGGAGGTGATAACCCGGATGCCACAGTCCTGTCTAGGTCATCTTTTTCTTTCTCTTTTGAGTCTGTTGTAACAGAAGAATCAGATGGACTAGATGAAGTAATTAATAAGAATGGAATAGCTGTGACTTTTGACTATTTTTCTGTGCCTTTGATTTATTGTATTAATCAGGACTTTCAAAATTTCGATGAAAACGGCGAGGAAGAAATTCCTCCGGTTTTGAAATATTTGCTTGAACAAGAGTAGGAGAGGTTTGTAAAACCGTTGGTTGATGAAATCACCCAAATTAATGTTGCTACTGAGAAGGACCCGCAGCTGGTCCAGATCGGGTCCACATTGTCCTCAGAGGAGCCCGAGTGCTTAGTCGCTGATTGCAATGAAATCTTTCATAATTGGATTTCGAAGTAACTTCTATTTTATTTTCCTTTCTTTCTTCTTCTTCGTTTCGGATCAAAAATAGAAGAGTTGAGTAAATAAAAAAAAATCCAAAGGAGGTTCATGGCCAAGGGTAAAGATGTCCGAGTAACGGTTATTTTGGAATGTATCAGTTGTGTCCGAAACGGTGTTAATAAAGCATCAACAGGTATTTCCAGATATATTACTCAAAAGAATCAACACAATACGCCTAATCGATTGGAATTGAGAAAATTGTCCCTATTGTTACAAACATACAATATTATTACTCAAAGATTTTGTCCCTATTGTTACTCAAAGATTTCAAAGATGTTTTCGCGTGGTCCTACAAAGACATGCCTGGAATCGATCTTGAGATTGTACAACACTAGATCCCTCTTGACCCAGAGGCCTGACCTGTCAAACAGAAGCTTAGAAGAATTCGCCCTGACTGGGCTATCAAGATCAAAGAAGAGGTCACCAAGCAAATTGACGCAGGGTTCCTACTGGTATCCGAATACCCAACTTGGTTGGCCAACATAGTTCCAGTGCCGAAGAAGGATGACAAGATTCGAGTATGTGTGGACTTCAGAGATTTGAACAAAACCAGTCCGAAGGACGACTTTCCTCTGTCGCATATCGACGAGTTAGTGGATTTTACTGCGAGGCATGCATTGCTTTCATTCATGGATGGCTTTTCAGGTTACAACCAGATAATAATGGCACCCGAAGACCGGGAGAAGACTGCTTTTACCACCCCGTGGGGGACCTATTTTTATAGAGTAATGCCGTTTGGGCTCAAGAATGCTGGAGCAACATATCAATGGGCTGCGACCACAATATTACATGACATGATCCACAAAGAGGTTGAGGTGTACGTTGACGACATGATTGTCATGTCCAAAGAAAGAAAGGGCCACTACACCACCTTGCAAAAGTTCTTCCAAAGGATCAGAGAATTCCGGTTGCGGCTGAATCCTCAAAAATGTATATTTGGTATTACAGCAGGAAAAATGCTGGGGTTCTTAATTACACAAAGGGGCATCGAAGTCGACCCTTCCAAAATCAAGGCCATCTTAGAAATGCCACCACCAAGGACTAAAAAGGAGGTGCGAGGCTTTCTAGGTAAAGTGCAATTCATAAGACAGTTTATCTTAAAATTAACCTTGACTTGTGAACCACTCTTTGGTCTCCTGAAGAAAGGAACGAAGTTCCAATGGGACGGCCGATGCCAACTTGCTTTTGAACAGATTAAGCAATACTTACAGAACCTACCTATGTTGTCACCACCTGAGCCGGGGAAACCGTTGATTTTGTATTTTTCAGTGACTGAGACTACGATGGGCTGCATGCTTGCACAAGAGTCTGAGGACAAAGTGGAGAGAGCCATCTACTATCTGAGCAAGAAGATGCTGGATTACGAGACCCGATACACTCCGCTGGAGAAGGCTTGTTTGGCCTTGGTATGGGCTATTAGGAAGCTGCGGCACTATCTGTTAGCTCACTCTGTAATGTTGGTTTCAAGATTAGATCCCATCAAATATCTCTTCGAGAAACCGGCACTTACGGGTAGGCTAGCTCGTTGGTTGCTTTTGCTTTCCGAATTCGACTTGAAGTATGTAACACGCAAGTCAGTAAAGGGGAGAGCGGTAGTGAAGTTCCTTGCCGATCACCTAGTGGAAGGCGATGAAGCAGTTGAGTACCTATTCCCAGACGAGGCCATTTTGCATGTCAAAGACGAAACTTGGATGATGTACTTTGACGGGGCGTCAAAGCAATATGGGTATGGGATAGAGTGTTAATAGCACCGACAATTCGTGATCCTCTAGCATCCAAACTCCGATTCAAAGTCTCTAACAACGAAGCAGAATATGAGGCATACATTGCTGGATTAGAAGCTGCCCTAAAACTAGGGGCAAAACGGTTGGACGTCATCGGCGACTCAACCTTGTCAGATCTCGTGCTAAAGGAGATTGGAAAGTCAAAGAAGAAAAGATGAGAATCTACCACTGCACCTTGGACTTGTTGATTCCTCTGCTTTGAGAAGTCAACTTTGCTCATCTGTTAAGAGAGAACAACAGGTTTGTAGATTCACTAGCAACTCTATCATCTATGATAGACATCCCTTTTGGAGTCCGAATGTGTCCGATCATCATTGACCAGAAATTTGTGCCGGCCTACTAGTTGATTGCTGTCATAGAAGAGGTTCAAGATGAGAACCCTTGGTATTACGATGTTTGGAACTTCTTGGAAAAAGAGGCGTATCCACCAGGGGCAAACGCCAAAGATAAGAGGGCAATACGAAGAATGGCTGCTCACCATCATTTACGGTAAACCGACAGAAAGGTCATCTGGGAATGCATAAGCTGTGTGTTGATGCTGAAGAATCGAAGCGCCTGATGGAGGCCATCCATGGAGAAGAGTGCGGAGCGCACATGAATGGGGTGATGCTAGCCTAGAAAATCCTTAGACAATGTTACTACTGGTCCACCATGGAGGAGGATTGTATTGGTTTGTTCGGCGATGCCACAAATGTCAGATTTATGCAAATCGCATGAACATTCCGTTGTCGAAGCTGTACATCATGACTTCGCCATGGCCATTTTCAGTCTGGGGGATTGATGTGATTGGAGCCGTCACTCCAAAAGGGTCCAATGGGCATGAGTTCATTTTGGTAGCAATAGACTATTTTACAAAGTGGGTTAAGGCCCAATCTTATGCAGTACTGAAGGCATCACATGTCGCCAAGTTCATCAGGAACAACATCATCTCTCGCTATGGGGTCCCAAACGAGATCATTTCAGATAATGGTTCCCACTTCAAGAAGGAAGTGATTGACTTGTTGGACAAGTACAATGTCGCAAGTCATCTACATACCGGCCACAGACCAACAAAGCAGTAGAGGCCGCCAGCAAGAACATCAAGCATATTCTGTAGAAGATGGTGGAAACCTACCGGGACTGGCCAGATAAGTTGCCATTTGCTCTGTGGGGCTACCGAACTTCAATTTGTACTTCTACTGGAGCGACTCCATATTCCTTAGTCTACGGAATGGAATCCGTTCTGCCTATTGAAGTTGAGGTTCCATCTTTGCGAGTATTGGCTGAGGGTCAGATAGCTAAGGCAAATTGGCAGCAGAGCAGATTTGAAGAACTCATGTTATTTGATGAACGAAGGCTGAAAGCACTGTACCATGTTCAGGGTTATCAACGAAGAATCACCAAGGTTTTCAACAAGAAAGTTAAGTCCAGGAATTTGAAATAAGGGGATTTAGTGCTCAAAGACAACCGAGCTCCCATTTATGACCCTAGGGGCAAGTTCAGACCCAATTGGACTGGCCCTTACATCATCAAGTCTATTTGGTCAAAGTGAGCTGCTGCTCGATGGACCTAGATGGCCTAGAGTTCTCCTAACCGATCAACATGGACAAGTTGAAGAAATATTACCCCTGAGTGGCTCGCTAGGCCGAAAACCCGAAAGGGAGACCTAAGCAAAAGTTAGAGCATGAAAAAATTTGAAATTACAAAAACTGAGCTCGCAAGGTTGAAAACCCACAAAGGGCGGCCTTGGCAAAAGTTATAGTGCAAAAGGAGAGAGTTAATACACGAGTGAACCCAAGTCGAACTATGTAAGGCTTAATTCCCATATTTGGGATACGTAGGCAACTTCATCCTGAAGTCCAGCCATAAACACTTCCTCGATCAACTTTGTCCATGTGATCGTGCTCGGTCATCTTTATCTATTCTGCATTCAAGAGCTCAGTTGTGATCTCTAGTGCAGTGTTATTCAGACTAGGGGCAACTTTCTAGTTGTTAGGATCCGGAGTTGTACATCTCAGTGATAGATCTCAGGCATGTCCAGTTTCGATCCATATCGAAAATAGTTTTCAAAAGTTTTAATAAAATTTGATTTTGCTCAAATTAATCTTTTTACAACTTAGACCATTTTTGGACCAAACGGAAACTTTTCAGTACCAACAACCTTCAATTTCATTGATTTCAATACAGAGTTCTTCTACTCTTGATACAAATTGAAGTTGCTTTTTATTACATTCATAAAGAAAACTTGAAAGTACTGATAAAGCAAAATAAATTCGGGGCATAGTCAGGTGTTCCTGCGTCCCCTCCCAGAACTTGTGGAAGCCTCTGATGCCAAAGTGGGCCCTACCTGTGCCTCTTCATTGAGCGAATCTAGGCACTCATCAGAAAGGGTGCAGCTGAAACAGGAGCAGGAGCCAGAAGCTCTCTTGTCCTCCAGGTTGTGGCATACCGAGCTAGCTGCGTGCCTCGGACCGGGAATGTAGCAGGGTATTCTATCCCCTCATTTGGGCAAATCTGATCATGTGCGAACTGACGTCGAAATCGAAACAGAAAATAGAACACGCAGTGTGTCAAGCCAACCAATTGGATCTCGGGCTGGCACCCCATGCTGTAGCTCATTATTGGTAGATTGAGCCAAGGACAGCACCAGGCGATATCAAGAGTAGACAAACTGCACATCCAGTTGAATCACCATCCCTCATCCGGGGCATCGACTAGACGCCGCCGGAAGAAGTAGCCGCGAGCTGAATACGTGGGGCATGAGTCCACAACCTTCAATTTGTCCATCAACCATATCTGGGGAGGGATGAAAAATAAGAGATTAAAGAATAGAGAGGTGTACGTTGAGAGAAAAGTAAGAAAAGGGTTTTGAGAGAAAAACTGAGCCTGAGAGCCGAGTGATGTGAGCAATATATATGTAAGATGGGGTGGGAAACATTACTTGCAATAGTAGTCGACTTCAAAACCTAGTCAGTCTCTACGATGGAAAGCATCTAATCCCATCAACGCTTTCAAGCGCCATGGCGATGCAAATTTTATCCTCCCTTAAGCCTTCCGCGATTTCAATGAAACGAAAAGCTAAACCCTCCAGAGCTCGAGGCAAGCAAGAAATGGGACAAGATGCACAAGCAAAGTGCGGTCGCCGATAACCTCGCTAATGATGGTCGCCGCAATCACGCATCGTAAAACCGACAAATTAAGCTTGGAATGTCTAACTCTCTATCATGAATCAATGATCGAGCATCATGCAAAGTGAGCCCACACATCCGCCCCAATGCTTGGACATGGCCGAAGCGGAATTGTGGCAAGATTTCTTCATCGCACTCGGATTCCAACAAAGCTTGAAAGTCTTCGAAAGTGGGACACATCTCTTGCCCGCCAAAGCTAAAGACGTGTGTCACCGGATTCCAAAACCTTGATGCGGCATAAAGGAACAAGAAACGCATCGGGGTGTGACTCAACGTGAATAGTGCACTTATGCCAAAACCTCGAAAATTGAGCTTTTCCGAGCCATCTGAGTTGGCAATCCAATTTGTGAGGTTTTGAGCAAGGAATGCTTCCATTTGGTTCAAATTTGAGCTAAAATGAAGAGAATCCCGAAGCTGGAACTCATATAGAAGATAAGGTAGTGAGTGGAGGACAGATGTCGTCGTTTTGGAGAGTCTGCCATCAATGGCTTGCAGTGGCACACTGATGGCCGGCAGGCCTCCCTTTGTGGCCGGCAGTCTCTCCCTCATCCCCACTGGCCTTTTGGGTGAAGACCCAGTTGTTTGCTACAGTGAAGTCCTGTTACCTAGGCCTTTTAAGGTTTTGTTTTGTCTTGTTGGACTTTGTCGTGTCCCATTTAGGATATGTTAGTTTCTTTTTCTATGTCAGGTTGTAATCGTCTTCCTTTCGTTTATCAAGTTGCCATAATTTTCTTATCGAGTTGTAAACTTGTTAAGGCTGTGTTTTGCTTATCGAGTTGTTTTGTTAGTTAGTTCACTACCTGATTGGTGCAATTCGAGTGGTTGGTTTTCAAAACAAAAGTTCGATCTCATTTACATTGATGTGTAAACTGATGCGATGTGATGCATAGAATGTACAAATGAAACACTTTTTCAACAAAATGCTGTTTTCATTCCATCATAGATTCTTTTTACAAAAGTGCATAGTTTTGAAAACTAAATCTGCTTGATGCAGTACAATGTGCAAAACTACTAGTAAAAAGAAAAATAATACAAAAAGGAGAACAACGTCTGAATCAGCAAAATGTCTGGATCGGCGCCAATCGCCTAAAGACTGAGAGGTCCTCCTCATCGTCTTCCTTGACTGAAAGGACTCTGGAACATCGCCACCATTAGCACCCAACTTTGAACTCAAGTCATCCCTAGCTCCATCTCCATCTTGAGAAGAGTCTGATCGTGGACTAACTGCCTCCACATCTGACTCATCATCATCTGGGTCAGGCCCTTATGAACTAGTCCCTCGTTCTACCCCCTCTTTTGCTTGGAGAGGTGCTGAAAGACCCGCCCTACTCCTACTGAGGCGCCGGATGGGCCTGGCGCCAAGAAAGGAATCTGAAAAAAGGGAAATCCACCAGAATGCATTAGTAATTAAAATATATCAAATGTGAAGAATAATGCGCTGTGAGTAGTGAATGATTTGCAGTGAATGTGTACTGCGAGCGGTGTATGGGAACAATATGTCAAACCAGTGTAGTGTGCAACTATGCAAGTGAGTGGCATGAACTGTAGTTTGAAAGAACTCATCGGAATATTGTAAATACTGAGCAAGTCCATGCTCGTCTGCAGCATCCCTATCACCGAAGCCGTCATCTCCAAAAACTGACGAGTGTATTCAATGGGAGCCTGGAAAAATATGGAAGTCATTAGTATTCTGCAGGATATCAAATGAAATCCAATGATTGTACAGAAGAAAAAGTATAGCACATACCGGGGTTGAGCCGCAAAACTCCGACAAGCTCGTGACTAGCTGGAGGAGGAGCGAAGGGAATCTGATAAATCTCTCCAGCCCGCCCTCGGCATGTCATAGTAGCAGGTAGTACGGGCCATGCAGTCCCCTGTCTCCCCTCAGGACCTTTCCTCTTACGAGTCCTGGTCACTCCGCCTCTCCCTCTCGCAGCTGGAGCCCTCGCTCCCTCTCCTCCTCAGACACTAGTCAAAGATGGCATCAGATGCGTCTGAATAAAGGTCGCGTAGTCGCCTCAAGCGTATAATTCGCCTCCAATCCTACCATGAACTGAATCACCTGGTCGGCGGATAACCTGTGTGTCTTCCTCATCGATGATGGAGGTGCCATCGGCATAAATGGAGCAAGCGCTCCCAAAGTCTGACGCATGAAGCGCTCACTCAAAAACCAGGCGCGACAGATCGAGCCCTCAAAGAGAATGTGGAACTGAGACATAGTCCGGGCAGTGTGGTACTGATCTCAAAGTTCTGACAGGATCGCATCCCATGGCTGCCATGTAATCTGAGAAAAGAAAACCGACAAGATGACCAGTCGTCAAATATCTAATCAAGATGCATCGACACTGAAATAATCTTATCGCAGACTTACCTCACGCGCCTAACCGTGTCAAAACCGCCGAAGAACACGGTTTTGGGTCCTACGACGGATCCGTCGTCAGATACATCAGAAAATGGAATGGTCGCTAGGGTCTCCTCCACAGGCTCCGGAGCAAGTGTCGGGAAGTATGCGTACACCCACAGCTGTGAGAAAGATGTGATCAAGATAGTATGAATAGATTGCGTAAAATGTAACGCAAAGACAATGAATAAAGGTTGCAGGCTTGGGGCAAATATTTGATTGTGTGTGTGCAATGCATGGTATGCAGTGTGCAGCATGTGTGGTGTACAGAAAATGCAAAGCAGAAAGTATATAGTGCAAGAGCAGATAGATACAATACAGAAAGTACAAGTGCTGAACAAAGCACAAGTACAAATGCTGAGTAAAGCAATGAAAAGGGAAAACCAAATTGTGTACCTCCCAAGCTCGCCAATAGCCGCCAATCAACCTCCCACACATCTGAGAAGTGGAGCTCATGTATCCATAAAGAATGGTGAGGCCGGCCGCACCCCAGTCATAGAAACGGACTCGCTGGAGCACCACCAAAGCACCCAAGAAGTATAAACCCACAGTATTCCATCTGTTTGAAAACAAGGTGGTACCGAAAAGGAACAAGAGGAAGCCCCTGGCATACTACTCTGCCTCCTCATCAGTATTGGGATATCCCGTCTTGTAATGCTCCTCGAACCAAGAGTATCTAACCATACCCGCTCGAAGAATGGGTGGACGTGGTCCAAGTAGCGCATCCCATGCGGCCACCCACTCTCCCATGTCGGGATCGAGGGGAATCGGGTCACCTCCTACGCCCAGGTTGGTGATCATGGTGAAGTCGAGAGGAGTCATGGTTATCTCCCCTGCCGTAGAGAAGTGGAAAGAGTTAGTGGTGTCCCACCACCTCTCTACAAGAGCCCCTAGGAGAGGGTGACTCGTCAGAACCTGCTGGCCAAGTCAAAGAAAATACGCCAAAGCCGATCCCGTCAATTATCCAGCGGACCCTCGAGGGAAGCACATCGTACCAATCCCGGGCGGTCATAGCACCATAACCACTGAAGGAGCAGGATCCACCCTGTAGTAGTAAGATACAGTTCAAGACAGGTCAGCAGTGTATTGAAAATGTAGTTCAAGTTAGATCAGTGGTGTATTGAAAGTACAGTTCAGATCAGGTCAGTGATGTATTGAAAATATAGTTGCGTGCAAATCAGTGGTGTATCGAAGATGTAGTTGAAATTCGGGGCAGTGACGCATGAGGTGCGGTCGTACACAGTACATACAGGGCAATAATGTATGGGATACAGTCAGATCAAAGTATGTAATGCGATTAGATCGGAACAATGCAAGAAATGCAAATAGTTGAAAGTAATATTGCAGAAAGGAAGAGTTGGTACCTCCACAGCAATGGCTGACAAATAGGACATCAGCTCCCTCAGTAAGAGGTCGTCTGGTGCACCCTCATCAAAATCAATGAAGGTGTGAATGCCTCCCGCCACCGGTATGATATGAGTCTTCAGATGATACCTTGCGGGGTCGAAGGGACGTGTGCTCAATGGTAAAGGCTGAGGCTCGACCTCTGGCTCAACCGCAAAATCTGCTGCCAACTCTACTGGAGGGAGTGCGGGGAAGCCCTCATCGTGCGGAACATCGTCAGCCATCTGAGATAGATGCAAAAAACGAGCAAAAAAACAAGCAAAATGAGCAAAATGGTGGAAATTTGGACAAACCAAACCCTAGGAGGGAGAAACTTCAAATAAAGTTGAAAACTCGGAAAGAGTAAACTAACCTCGAAAGAAATCTGGGGGAAATGATCCTCGAATGGGGGGAACGATGATAGGCACCTCAGATTCAATTTCTGATCGGTTCAAATCGAAGAAAACCAAGAGGTTTTAACAATTCAAGATTGTTTAGGGTGTTAGGAAACGCGTAGAACGTGCAAATCTAGAGAGAAGGCACACCTAGAAGGCAAGGAAAATGCTTTCTATGCAAGGGTTTGTAAGGAAATGGGCTGATTTTGAGCCTATTTAAAGACCCGTGGCCCAAAAGACTGTTTTGCCCGAATCTGCCACCGATGGCCGGCAGGGGCACATCGATGGCCGGCGGTCCCTCATCAATGGCCGGCAGTAGCCACCAATGGCCGGCGGCAATGGCAGCTTCGGCCGATGGCTGCAGCCTTCACCACTTCCTCGCCTAGTTGATCTTGGTATTTGTCCTCGGTTCCAAAGAATCCCGAGGAATGCTCAAAACTTGATTCAAAACGCCTCCGTGGAAACCCGGAAAGCATATCCTCAATGTACGATGGTCGTTGCCCATCAACGCATGCGAGATGTATCCTTTTGACGCATCCCAAACCTTTTGGGAAGTGAACCGAAAGTCCCCTTTCAAGATGTCTTCATTAGGCATTCTTTTGACTGTTATCACCTAACATTCGCTTGTCATATCAAACACCTATTCTAGGTATATTTGCATTGCCTTGCATCTAGTTATATTTGCATTGCCTTGCATCTAGTTGTATTTGCATTGTCTTGCATCTAGTTCATATTTGCATTGTCTTGCATCTAGTTTAATTTGCATTGTTTTGCATATCTCACACGCATTATCTTGCATACCTATATCATGCATTATCTTGCATACCTATAACATGCATTGTTTTGCATCTCATTAAACCTATAATGTTTTGCATCTCATTAAACCTGCATTGTTTTTCATCTCGCATTACCCCTTATTAACTTGCGCTGTTATGCAGGTTATGTGCACTGTTACGCACCTATTATCTTAACTTGCACTGTTACGCAGGTTATGTGTGCTGTTACGCACTTCTTTTCTCTTAACTCGCACTGTTACGCACTTATTTTCATAACTTGTGCTGTTACGCAGGTTATGTGCGTTGTTACGCACTTCTTATTTTAACTTGTGCTGTTACGCAGGTTATGTGCGCTATAACGCACCTATTATCTTAACTTGCGCTATTACGCAGGTTATGTGCACTGTTACGCACTTATTTTCATAACTTACTCTGTTACGCAGGTTATGTGCGCTGTTACGCACTTCTTTTTCTAAGTTGCGCTGTTACGCAGGTTATGTGCGCTGTTACGCACTTCTTATTTTCTAACTTGCACTCTTACGCAGGTTATTGTGCGTTGTTACACACTTCTATTACCCTAACTTGCACTGTTACGCAGGTTATGCGCACTGTTACGCACTTATTTTCTTAACATGCGCTGTTACGCATTTATTATCTTAACTCGTGTTGTTACGCAGGTTATGTGCGCTGTCATGCACTTGTCTACATCTTTACTTGCGCTGTTACGCATATTTTACTTGCGCTGTTATGCATGTCTACATCTTTACCTGCGCTGTTACGCATGTCATATCTCTAACTTGCACTGTCACGCATGTTTTATTTCTTCCATGTGCGCTGTATCGCATGCTTTACTTGTTTTACCTATGCTGTTACGCATATTTTACTATCTTTAACCTGCGCTGTTACGCATGTTTTATTGTTTAACCTGCGTTGTTACGCATGTTTTATTTCTTAACCTGCGTTGTTACGCATGTTTTATTGTTTAAACCTGCGCTGTTATGCGTGTTTTATTTCTTAACTTGCGCTGTCACCCATGTTTTACATGTCTTATTTGCATTGTTTCGCATGTCTCTATCTTGCGCTGTTACGTATGCTTTAACTTGCGCTGTTACGCATGTTCCATCCACGTTGTCTCACGCCTACAGGATTGCATTGTTTTGCACCTCTTCACTTGCGTTATCACGCACTTTTCACTTGCATTGTTATTATCACGACCCAAACCCGTCCCTATGGGTTTAGCATTGTAACCGGCTAGTAATCCGAGATTACCGAAGGCCCGCTAACAAGAAAACAAGAATACATAGTATGTGGGTCAAGGAAGCCATAACAGTAATTAAAAGATGTCCAATGAGTTGTGACAGTCTGTATGCAAAAAGACTTTTCATAACATATTCACATTTAGAACAAAACAGTTTATACATGCATCAATTACAGGCGTTCAAGTTAGGGACCAAGTCCGCATCATAACAGTACAGTACAGGTATAGTCTATACAGTATTACAAAAATAGATACAAAAAGGGAGAAATCTAAAACACCCCTAAGCAGCCCTAGCTTGAAGGACTTGGAACCTCGCAGTGAGGCACGGTGGTTGGCTTTGACAAAATGGGAGCTTCAACCAACGCTCCTAGCTTCAGTCCGGTGCCTGGACACCTACATATATATATATAAACAGTGAGCTAAAACCCAGTGAATATCATATGCGTAAAGAGGTTAAGAATGAATGTTCTTTCAGTATGTACAACAGTTATTTGAACAGTATATCAGTTATTCGATCATAGCAGTCATAAGTGGTACATCCAATAGCAAATAGTACAGTAGGTCTTAACAGACCGAACAATCAGTTGATGGCCATCATATCAGTAAACAGTAGTGGTTCCAAATATGGGAATCGACAGAGATCTCTGTGATGCAAGACAAAGACAAAGAATAAAGAATTGCTATGGATGCCACGAATACAGTTCGCAAATAGGACAAGCATTCATTCAGTAAGAAATATCATTTCAGAAAGCAGTACAGTTGATTATTCAGAAAATATTCATGATTGAATATATATCTTTACAGCATTGTTACTCACAGAGTACTAGGCTATAAGCAGCTAGAGCGTCCACAAATGCCAACCCTACACAGTTACAGAACGAACACACACTAAGCTACACAGTTAAGAAATAATAACTTAATCCCTAATTTGTCTCGGTGTGGTTCTACATCAATATCCTCCTTAAGATGCATTAAACATGCCCTAGGAATGCCTAGGATGGAAAGAGGATGCAAAGATGCACTTTTAAACACTTTACAAAATTTTCAGAAAATAGGGGTCACGCTCGAGCGTGTCTTTCTACGCTTGAGCGGACATGCAGACAAAGGATCCCCGCTCGAGCGTCACTGTCCTCGCTCAAGCGGACTGTAAAACATGGCAAAAGTACTGGATGCACAAAATTCACGCGACGGGCGCTCGACCCTTGCTCGAGCGTGAGACACAAGTCCTCGCTCGAGCGTGCATTCTCTCGCTTGAGCGGACTATAAACATATGCAAAGTACTGGATACATGCATTTCACGCTCAAGCGTCACTTTTCTCGCTCGAGCGGACTGCATGAATTCAGTGTGTACGCTCGAGCATGGAGTTCTCCGCTCAAGCGTGAGTCCAAAATTTGGAATTTCCAAATTTGAACCTCAAGCTCAAAATCAACTTTTAAAGCATCAAAACCGATCCTTTTGGGCTAATTTTCTGGAAGACATTTCAAAACCCATAATATTACATGTTTCAAAGATCAATTTGAGAAATCAAAGCCCAAAGGTAGTTCAATTAAACACCATTTTCAAATAAACTTCAAGAACACAAAGTGAATGAAACATGCATGTGTTCAACCAAATTCAAAGCTTCAAATACATGACCAAATGAGTCAATTCTATCAAAAACATGATGAATTCATGGGCTAGAACTAGAATGTAGACATGCATGCGAGGATTTCCATGAAAACAACTTTAAACTTCATGATATGCACATGCATGCATGATTTAAGCTTCAATTCAACAATTTAAGCCATAATTGGCTCCAAACTCCAACAATCCTCTAAACCATGCAAGAACCAACCCAAAATATGAACAAGAAGGTAAATTCTCTACCTTAAGTCTTGAATTCAAGATGTGGAAGCTCAATTATGCAAATTAACCGTCAATTCTTCTAGTTTCCAAGCCAATTCTAGATGAAATCAAGCTTTCCTCCCATCTCTCTTTCTAGTCGGTTTAGGCTCAAGAAATGAAGTGAACAAAAGATGCAACACATGTGAATCAATCCTATGCAATTGTCTAGCAAAGCCCACTTAGTGGCAAATTTGTAGATAAGTCCAACTTTTGTAATTTATCATTAATTAATCTAATTTAATCATACCAAATCAAATTTTAACTAAATTTATTGTAAAATCACATAAATTCCAATTAGCATAAAAACATTAATCAATTTCGGATTCGGCCGCCGATATGGCATTCAATTCGTAGTTTGAAACATAAAACATAAACAGATCATTCAACAGTCAACAGATAGAAATGCACTTAAGCTATACACTCAATCAATCAGTTTAGGATTTTAGTCAATCAGTCATTTAACATGCTTAATCATAGATTAGCACTAATCAGTGGTGAGGGTTGTCACAGTTATGCATGTTTCTAACAATATTATACCTGTTGAGTTTCTCTCTTTTACAGGCATGATATTGTATGTACGGTTCATTTGAAGCTGATGCGACTAGACGAGCCGGACGGTATTGTATTCACTCCGCGTGAAACGTGGTGAGAATTGCATAATTTTCTTACATCCTTTCTGTTGAAACATGTACGATTGTTATTTCTCATTCACTTGCTTAAAATGTTGCAGTTATTTTGCATAACTGCTTCGTTACAGTTTTCTCTTTGTATAATTGTAAGTTATGCTCTTGCATCTTGCATATCATTTGCATTATGCCCCAGCCTACGGGCACATCTCTGCATGCTTATATTGATTGTCCGCTCGAAGTCTTCGCCTTGTTAAAATGGATCGTCTCTCGGGCTTTGACACTCACTCGCCACTTTGTGACTTTCGAGTTCTCAAAGAGAAGCAGTAAACACCCCATTTTTGACCGTCCTCAAGACTCGCTTGTGCTTGCAGTACATTCAACACGAGTTCGATTGCTCATCTGCATTCGACTTTCGTGTTCGAGCTTCTGCACTTTCGGACCTGATCCTTTCTCGCTTTTTTTTGACCTTGACTTGGTCCTTTCTGCACCTTTCTCCTGGTG
Organism: Camellia lanceoleosa; assembly: GCA_025200525.1. Classification (NCBI taxonomy): domain Eukaryota; kingdom Viridiplantae; phylum Streptophyta; class Magnoliopsida; order Ericales; family Theaceae; genus Camellia; species Camellia lanceoleosa. Next base: position 136,733,335 of record CM045758.1, on the reverse strand, counting down.
CACTGCCGGCCATGGTTTTATTTCTGCCAGCCACTGATGAAGCCTGCCGGCCATCAGTGAGCCACTGCTGGCCATCATTGATGGCCGACAACCCTCATGTCTCAGCTAGTTTTGTTCTAGATATTTTGAGCCAGCTGGTTTCCTGTTATCTGCCCTCCACACACGTGTATGGAGGGATAAAGCTCTTGAAAAGCTTCTTGAAGAAGCTTTGCATTGCTTTTCTCCTATATAAGGAGAGAGTCTCTCTCCTTAGCAGAGGTTCAACACTTTTACAAGAGATATAGCTCTCTCTCTCTCTCTCTATATTTCTTGCTCTCTCTCTATATTGTTGTGTTTTAGTCCATTTTCCTTGCACTTTTACACTACAACACATAGAGATATACCACCACCATTGGGTTGAGGTTCTTGGGAAGGTTACTTGAGGTCTGAAAGTGAGTCTTTACCCTCCTGAAGTTGCTGGTCTCGAAGTGGTTCTTCAAGGGTAAGTTTCTTTTCCTTTTTAGCACTTTCTTGTACCTCATTTTGGCCATCCTTGCATTTTGATTTAGGCCTTGTTTTCAACTGAAAAAAGTCTTGTTTTTAAGTGCTTTTGGTGGTTGTTTAAGGTCTTTTTGCTATTGAGGATCTTCAACCCTCTTGTTGGCTTTGTTTAGCCTTGTTTTGAGCCATGCCTTAAGGCCTCCGAGCTAGCCTTGGTTTGGCCTTCTAACCACTGAAATCCAGTGGGTTTTCAGTGGTAGGCATGAGGTTTTGAGGCCTTAAATCAGAGGGGGTGGCCCCCTCTCTTTGTGTTCTTGTTTGCTTGCCTTTTTGGCCTTCCAAAGGAGCTTGCCTCTATGTATTTTTGAGGATTGGTTCAGGCCATTTTTTGTGACTTTTAGGACCTTCCTTAAGTCTTTCCATGGTTGGTTTGGTCATATTTTGCATGCATCTTATATGTGTAGCGTAATCCCATTCATAGCCTTACAAAGTAGCATGTTTTTCTTGCATGTGTTGGCTCCATTTCAGTAGGTTTTTGGTGATATTTTACCATGCCTTAGATCTGTTTTGGGTTGGTTTTTTCACTCCATGCATGCATCTTACACTTGTAGTGTAAATCCCTTAAACTAGCTTCACATGCTTCATGCTTTGACATGTCATTCTAGCTTATGTTGAGTCCATTTCAGCATGTTTTTGGTGATGTTTTGCCATGTCATGACTCTTTCTAAAGTGGGTTTGGTCATCCTTTGCATGCTCCATATACTTGTAGAACAAATCTTGCTTACTAGCTTTATGTGCATGATGTTTTGACTCATCATCCTAGCATGTTTTGGCTTTGCTCTAGCATGATTTTATCCTTAATTTGAGGTGTTTTAACATTGTTTTGGGTTGCCATGGCCATATCACTCATGCTTTGTATAGCTATAGTGTAAATGCTTAGGCTAGTCTTGGGTTTTGAGGCCCCTACCATGCTATACATATGATGTTTGCATGCTTTGTCATCATTCTAAGTGTTATTTCAGTCCATGAAATGTGGCCATATACTTGCATTTTCCATGCTTTTAATGCCTTGGAGGTTTGGCTCTTTATGCCTCAAGAATGAACTTTTGTGCATGCCATTAAGCCTAAGCCTTTGGCTCATCATTTCAGTGCATTTTTGGTCTTGTTATACCATGATGTAACTCTGTTTTATGTTGTCCAAGTCATGCCATGTCTGGTTTCAATAGGTGTAGTACATTGCCTCTTTTATAGCCTTACATGGTCCATGTTTTTGGCCTTGTGTTCTAGCTTGTGTTGGCTAGCTTCGAGCTTGTTTTTGGTCTTGTTTGGACCTTCATTGGGATTGTTTTAGGTTTCTTTAGCCCTTTGGGGCTTGCTTTGTATGGCCACGACTTAAGTCCCTTTGCTAGTTCTTAGCGTTTGAGCTTCATGCATGCTATGCTTGTGTTATGTGTGTGATTTGACATCATTCCTAACATCATTTCAGAGCATGTAGTATTGCGATATTTGCATGCTTTTCACTCCTCAAGTGTGCTTATGAGTTGCATCTTTATGCCTTAATCCTTGAGCCAATTAGCATGCATGTTTGTCTTGCCATTTCATGTCTTTTATACCATCATTTCAACACTCATGGCCACTGATTTGGACCTATTTGAGAGCTGTCCATTTTAGTGTAAGTCTATCTCCTTCGCATGTTGTTGCATGCTTGACTAGCGTGCTGTTGTATGCTTGCTCCATCTCTACATGTTGTTGCATGTTTATCTGTTCATGTTGCATTTTATCATGTTGCTCAAGGTTGTTACCTCGCATCATGATTATATGCTTGTTGCATGCTTGGATTATTACATTGCATGTTTGCATGTTTAAGTCATATTGCATGTTTGCCATGCTTGTATTGCATTGTTGTTTAGATTAAGTGTTAATCTGAGCACGAGAAACGAGGGGCGTTTCATACTTCAAGTGATGAAATGTGTCTCAATTCTTGGTCGCCGACGCTCTTGACTATCCATGATAGAGTTCTAGGCATTTATGTGTTTATTTGTGCATTCATTTCATATTGATTTGCACAAGTTGGATCTTTGGCCATCATGCATTGGGACGCGTGATTGATGGTCGTGGATCCGACTATGCCTCTCCCTTGATGTTTCGAGGTGATATGGGGTGGCATAGTGCGTACATACCCTTGGGAGACCCTCCATTTTCTCTATTTTGTGCTCTGTTGCAGCTTGGTGTCCCAGCACATTAGTGGCCGGCAGTGCACCATCCTTGGCCGGCATCACACTATCCTTAGCCGGCAGGTGGCCGGCAGTGGCTTCCCATGGCCGACAGGCCACTGATGCACTCCCCCAGCAGTGTTTTGGTAAGTTCCAGCAGCAAGGTCTCAAGGACACCCTGTAGACAAAGCCTCTAAAGAGCAACTGGAGAGCATTTCGAGGCGAGAAACCGAATGCGAGCATGCATATTCTCTTTCTCCAAACAGAGCTAGAGCAGCTTCCTTTTAAGTGTTTATTTTGTAGTTAATTAATTAATTTGTTAATTAGTTAATTGTTGTAATAATTAGTTGTAGCTAATTATTCATTCGGTTATGTAATAATTAATTAGCTTGTTAGTTAGTTAATTAGTTGGTCTGCATTATTTATTCGAACCCTCCGTCAAGAGGGCCAATTTTGTAATAAGTGTGAGTGCATGTGTGCATGTCTTCCAACCTCCATTTCTTTCTTCCTTTTACTTACCTGCTTTCGTTGGTTAGTTTTAGGTCATGTTTCAATTAGCATACTTATGCTTTGTATATTTGCATCCATTCATCTATCTAGCATCCTTATGCCTGCATGTTTGCATCTATTCATCTACATTACATGCACCGGGCTCAACGCATCATACTAATTACATCGTATTTCAATTCCAATTTGAATACATGTATCAATTATCGCATCTCATATGTCATCTTAGAATAGCCGAGTCTATTTCTAGTTGCATTTTGCATGCATTGCATTAGCCATCTTAACATGAACTAGGATCATGCATTGATTACTAACTAGCTCTTGTTTTGGCTCGGAGTACTAGGTAAGCTTTTATGCTTTAGCATACTACATGCGTGTCATTGATTGCCATGATAGCATGCTTGCCATGAGGCTAATTGCTTATTTGATTAAACTGCCTGAATGCCTGTGGGTGAAGGTTGGATTACTTGAATTGGAACAATTCATCAAATCCGCATTTTAGCTTGCTTATGAGTAGCAAACTTCAAACCATTTTCCAAATAAATAGATATGCGATGCTTTGTTCCAAATTAGGCGATCTAGTCTATACTTGTGTGCTGTGCACATCACATAGTAATTCTAGCTAATTAACCGGAATAAGAACACATGTGTTTTCAAAAACGAGATATCATATTTAGTACAGGCCGATCTTTGATCCGGCGAGCGGCGGTGCTCATAGCTGACCTTCCCCAATCGTATCCAAGTTCCCGAGCCGAGGCAACTTTGGTGATGACGGACACGTAGCCTTAGGCACGAGTGAGGGTTTCCTAAATTTTCCCAAAATAAAATATTTAGGTGGCGACTCTGTATCTGGCAAAGCAGTCCATGTTTGGCACTTCTTTCTTAAAAATCAGTTTTCCAAAACGATTTGCCGGATTTGGACTATTTGGTGATTAATCAATCTCACATTGCACATTGTGAGATCAGATTAAGAACCGTGACAATTTGAGTCCGAACTATAGCATGAGGCCCACTAGGCGCGTCTACACTTGTACTCTTCTTTTGTAAAAACCATGATTGGAATAAAAACCCGCAGTTTTTTTTATAAAAAAAAAGTGTTGTATTTTGCATCATGAGCTCCATACTTGCATAAAAATGAGATTGAATTTGAAAATAAAAACTAAACACTTGTATTGGCACAATATTCTTAATCGGGTAATGAACCGACCAACAACCAAAATACAAAATGCAACATACAACTCGATAAACAAAACGACTCAAATACAACTCAATAGGCTTGCTAAAACCAAAAGGACCCAAAACAAGACCTTAAAACACACAAAGAGCAAAATAAAACACATGCCTTCAGCATTATTCAACACAAAAGTGGATAACAAGGTTGAAAAGAAGATTGCTGACCATAAATAGGGGTTGCCAGCCACATGCCGACCATGAGAGGTGGCTTGCCGGCCATCAATGTGAAGGACATGCAGATTGTTGACAGCTAGCTTCCACTCGCTGCCTTATCTTCTACAAAAGGTTAAGCCTCGTGATTTCTTTATTTCAACTGCAAATTTTTCACAAATGAAGCCATTTTTTGCCAAAAAAACTCTCGAATTGGATTGCGACTTTAGACGGCTCGAAAAATGTGAATTTCCGGGATTTTGGCATAAATGCACTTTTCCTGCTAAGCCGTTCTCCGCTTTGTTTTCCGTTCCGTCATGCCGTTGCTAAATGCTGGAACGTAATTCCACATGTCTTTAGCTTCAGGGGACAAGACATATGCCCGACAATCAAAGAATTTCAGGCACTAATAGAATCCCGGCGCGATGAGGAAACCATACCTCAACCCTGTTTCAGCCACATCCAAGCTTTGGGACGAATGTGTGAGCTCACTCTACACGAGGCTCGATCTTTGGTCCATAATGGAGAACTGGACATTCCTAGTTTGATTCATCGATTTCCTAACGTCGGTGATCGAGGCAACCTTCTTTGGTTGGTTTTAGGCAACACGCTATTTGCTTGTGTATGCTGGCTTATTTCCTTCTTGCCTTTAGCTTCGGCGGGTCTAGCATTCGGCTGATTGAAGTGGCCCAAGGTTTGAAAAAAGACAAGGGTTGCATTGGTTTGGTGCTGGCCAAGACTTTGATGGGCTTAGACACCTTCCATCGGCAAGAGACTAGCAAATTCGTAAGGAGTCCACTACTTCTTCAAGTAATGTTTTCTACCCTTTCTCATATACATTTCTCACATTGCTTGACACTCATGCTCTGTTTTTTTTCTCAAAGCCCTTTTCTCACTTTTCTCTCATCGTACATCTCTCTATTCTTTAATCTCTTTTTTCTTTCATCCTTCCCCAGGTTTGGTTAATGGACAAGTTAAAGGTAGTGGACTCTTGCCCTGCATATTCAGCTCGAGGCTATTTCTTCCGTCAGCGACTTATGGATTTCCCGAATGAGGGATAGTGGTGCCACTGGATGTGCAACAGGTCTGCTGTTGACATTGCTTGGCGTTACCCCTAGCTTAATTTGACCGAAATGAGCTACAGCATGACTCAACAACCAGGCATTCAGCTGATCGGCCTTACACATTGTGTATTCTACTTCCCGTTCCGGTTCATACGTTAGTTTGGATATGATTAGGTTTTCCTAAAGGAGGGGGTAGAGCAACTGGTTTCATTCCTTATCCGAGGTTCACACCTGGCTAGGAACATTACTGCTTAGAGGTCAAAGGAGCTTCTGGCCCCTGCCCCTGCCCTTAGTTTCAGTTGCGCCCTCTTTGGCGAATGTCTGGCTTGGCTCAAGGATGAGGCACAAATTGGGCCCATTTTGGCATCAGAAGCTTCCACAAGCATGAGCGGGGGATGCAAGAGCACCTACCTCATCTATGCCCCTAGTTTATTGCTTTGACTTTCTTTTCAAGTTTTGAATGTAATAAAAGTAACTTTGATTTATATCGAGAGTTAGAGAACTTTGTATTGAAATCAATGAAATTAAAGTTGTGAGCACTAAAAGTTTTCCTTTTGGTCCAAAAATGGTCTATGTTGTAAAAGGTAAAATTTGAGCAAAATCGACTTTTGTTAAAACTTTCCAAAACCATTTTCGAGAAAGACAACCACTTGGCACGTATGAAATCAATCCTCGAGATGTACAACCCCAAATCCAAAGATCACAAATTGCCCTTGATCGAATAACACCGCCAAAGATCAGAATCAGCCTCGAATAAAGATCACAACCAAACCCTCAGGTAAAGAACAGATTAAGATGATCATACATATGGACATAACAGTTGATTTGGAGGTGTTTACGGCCGGACTTCAGGATGAAGTTGCCTACGTATCTCGAAGATGGGAATTAGGCCTTACGTAGTTCATTTCAAGTTTACTCGAGTATTAACTCTCTCCTTTTGCGCTCTAACTTTTGCTAAGGCTGCCCTTTAGGGTTTTCAACCTTGCGAGCTTAGTTTTTCTTTATTTCCAATTTTTTTTTATGCTCTAACTTTTGCCTAGGTCTCTCTTCTAAGTTTTCGGCCTAGCGAGCCTCTCAGGGATAATATTTCTTCAACTTGTCCATGTTGATCAGTTGGGAAAATTTTAAGCCATCCAGGTCTATGAAAATAACAGCTCCACCCAACCAGATAGTTTTAATGATGTAAGGACTAGTCCAATTGGGTTTGAACTTGCCCCTAGGGTCATGGATGGGAGCTCAGTTGTTTTTCAGTAGCAAATCCCCTTCTTTGAGATTTCGGGACTTAACCTTCTTGTTAAAAGCCCTAGCAATCCTACGTTGATAACCTTGAACATGGTACAATGCTTTCAACCTTCTCTCATCAAACAGCATCAGTTCTTCGAACCTACTCTGTTGCCAATTTGCTTATGCTATTTGACACTCAGCCACAACTCGCAGCGACGAGACTTCTATTTCGATTGGCAGAATAGCTTCCATCCTATAGACAAGAGAGTAAGGAGTTGCCCCTGTAGACGTCCGGATTGAAGTTCTGTAGCCCCAAAATGCAAATGGCAATTTGTCTGGCCAGTCCCTATAGGTCTCAACCATCTTTTGTAGAATATGTTTGATATTCTTGTTGGCAGCCTCAACAACTCCGTTGGTTTGCGGCTGGTATGTAGATGACTTATGGAAAGCCACATTGTATTTCTCCAACAAGTCAATCACTTCTTTTTTGAAATAGGAACCATTATTTAGAATGATCTCGTTTGGGACTCCATATCGGCAAATGATTTTGCTTCAGATGAACTTAGCCACTTGTGCTGCTTTCAACATCGCAGAGGATCGAAGCTTCCACCCACTTTGTAAAATAGTTAATTGCCACTAGAATGTATTCATGCCCATTCGACCCTTTCGATGTGACCGCGCCGATGACGTCAATTCCCCAGACTAAAAAAGGCCATGGTGAAGTTGTGTTGTACAGCTTCGACGGCGGGATATTCATGCGATTAGCATGGACTTGGCATTTGTGGCATCGCTGAACAAAACTAGTACAATCCTCCTCCATAGTGGACAAATAGTAACCTTGCTTGAGAATTTTCCGGGCTAACATTACTTCGTTCATGTGCACTCTCCTCTATAGATGGCCTCCATCAGACGCTTTGACTCCTCTTCTTCGACACAGAACTTGTGCATTCCCAGATGACCTCTCTTGTACAGTTTATCTCCACAGATGATAAATTGAACGGCCATCCGTCGTATTGCACTCTTGTCTTTGGCATTTTCCCTTGGTGGATAAACCTCATTTTCCAAGAAGTTCCAGATATCATAGCACCAAGGGTTTTGATCTTGCACTTCATCTATTGTAGAGATAGTCTCATAGGCTGGCATATATCTTTGCTCAATGATGATTGGACGCATCTGGACTCCAAGCGGGATGTCTATCATAGAAGATAGAGTTGATAAGGCGTCAGCGAACCTGTTGTTCTCTCTTTGTAGATGAGTGAAAGTCAGCTTTTCAAACCTAGGAATCAAAACATCCAAGGTTTGGTGATAAATCTTCATCTTTTCTTCTTTGACCTTCCATTCTCCATTTGCTTGAGAAACAACTAGGTTCGAGTCCCCTATGACGTCCAACCTTTTTGCCCCTAGTTCCAGGGTGGCTTCTAAATCAGCGATACACGCCTTATATTTTGCTTTGTTATTGGATACGTTGAACCGGAGTTTGAAGGCTAAATGTATATGGGAATTGTCTGGTGCTATCAGCAACACACCTATCCTATAACTGTATTGATTAGACGCTCCGTATCCAATAATGTATCCAAAAAGAGATAGGTAACGTATCCAAAGGGGATGTACCGCTTCATCCCCTTCTACTAGGTGATCTGCCAGGAACTCCGCTACAGTTCTCCCCTTGACCGACTTGCGAGTGACGTATTTCAGATCAAATTCGAAGATAAGAAGTAACCAACAGGTTAGCTTACCCGGAAGCGCTGGTTTCTCAAAGAGATATTTGATAGGATCTAATCTCGAAACCAGAATTACAGAGTAGGCTAACAAGTAGTGCCTTAACTTCCTGGTAGCCCATACCAAGGCTAAGCAAGCTTTCTTCAGTGGGGTGTAACGGGTCTCGTATTCTAGCATTTTCTTCCTCAAATAGTAGATAGTCTTCTCTACCCCATCCTCAGATTCCTGAGCAAGCATGCATCATATTGCGATGTCTATTACTGATAGATACAAAATCAAAGGCCTCCCCGGTTCTGGCGGCGACAACACAGACGGATTCTGAAGATACTGCTTGATCTGCTTAAAAACGAATTGACATCGATCATCCCATCGGAATTTTTTTCCTTACTTTAAGAGACCAAAAAGTGGTTCACAAGTCAAGGTTAATTTAAAAATAAACCGTCTTATGAATTGCACTTTACCCAAAAAGCCTTGCACCTCATTTTCAATCCTTGGTGGTGGCATTTCTAGGATGACCTTGATTTTGGAAGGATCTATCTTGATGCCTCTCTGCGTGATCAAGAAACCCAACATTTTCCCTGCTGTTACACCAAAAGTACACTTCTGCGAATTCAACCTCAGTCTGTATTCTCTGATCCGTTTGAAGAATTTTTTCAAGGTGGTGTAGTGGCCCTCTCTTTTTTTGGACTTGACAATCATGTCGTCCACGTATGCCTCAACCTCTTTATGGATTATATCATGCAGAATTGTGGTTACAGCCCATTGACAGGTCGTCCCAGCATTCTTCAGCCCAAACAACATCACCTTGTAGCAGTAGGTTCCCCACGGCGTAGTGAAGGTAGTTTGCTTTCTGTCCATGGGCGCCATCAAAATCTGGTTATACCCGAAAAATCCATCTATGAAGGAGAGCAATGCATGGCCCGCGGTGAAGTCCACCAGTTCATCAATGTGTGGCAAAGGAAAATCATCCTTTGGACTAGCCTTATTCAGATCCCTGAAGTCCATTACTGCATCGATTCTGCCATCATTCTTCGGGACTAGAACGATGTTGGCCAACCACGTTGGATACTCAGACATAAGCAAGAACCTTGCCTCGATCTGTTTGGTGACCTCTTCCTTAATTTTCAAAGCCCAATCCGGATGTATTCTACACAACTTTTGTTTGACGGGTCCGACCTCAGGGTCGAGAGGGATCCGATGCTGTACAATCTCAAGATCGATTCCAGGCATGTCTTCGTAGGACCACGCAAAAACATCTTTGAAATCTTTTAATAAAGCGACTAAGCGCTTGTGCTCCTCTAAAGACAACGTGGACCCGATCTAGACCAGACGTAGATCCTTTTCAGTACCCACATTAAAATCAATGATTTCATCAGCAAGGGGTTTTGCAAACCTCTCCTCCTCTCGATTAATCAAAAATTTCAAAACTAGAGGAATTCCTTCCTCTTCGTTTTCATTAAAATTTTGAAAATCCTGATCAATGCAATAAACAAGTGGCACAGAGAAATACTCAGAATCTGCAACAGCATTCTCAGTCAAAAGGTCAAGCTCATTCAACTCTTCAGTTACAACCGACTCAAAAGCAAAAGAAAATGACGACCTGGACAAGACCTTGGCATCCGGGTTATCACCTCCAGGAATACCGGACTTTGACTCACAAGAACCTAAATCTAATTCTGACTCCACAAACTCTGTGGAATTAGATTCTGGTTTACTACTCGACTTAGAACTACTAGACATGTAGCCCTCCTCCAGCTGCCAAACGAGAGATGGTGCGTCAGATGCATCTAAAATGAAGCTAGATGGGTTCACACCCGGTTGATCCCCAATCATGGAGATAGTCAGGTTATCCCCCAAGCTCTCTAAGTCGACCGGAGGATCCGAAAGCAGATATGCCAATGCTGTCTCAACTTCAAATTCGCTACTGTCCGAGTCGCTGTCCATGCTCTTTTTAGCTTTAGTAGTAATTGGCTCAGCCCTTTCCTCTATACCACTGTCTTGCAGCTGTAAGTCGAAGAAAATTTTGAAGCCGAGAACACGCTGCTTCGTAGAATTCATCCAGGGCTCGGGAAAGTCACAAAATGGGAAGTCTTCTCCCTCCCAAACAAAATGGTCATTCAGTGTTCCCCGGATCGACCTGTGATTAAGCTCATAGCATTTCCCGGCCTGCTTGGCTCTAGCTTTGCCTGCCATTTCTATCATTTTCTTGGTCCAATCCTCTTTGGTGGGCATATAGCCAAGACCAAAGGCATGCAGATTATGTGGCACATCGGCCAATGTTGTGATGCCCTTTCGACCACTTCTTCGCAACTCCATTCCTGGCATATGTTGGAGCTTGTTCATGAAATAGATTGATTGGGCACTAACATACAAGCCCTCCTCAGCTGCCAAGATGTTCTGCATTGTCCGGGCATCAGCCAGAGTAAACCCTGAAAGGAATACATCCTTCTTGCCATAGTTGATTTCCAGCACAAGTGTAGTTACCTCTGGCAGAGAATGTATGGATGAATTCCTAAACATAATAGCTACCCCTTTCCTGTAAGGGTATTTCAGCATTTGGTGGAGGGTAGAGGAGACAGCTTTCACAAGGTGCAGCCAAGGTCTTCCTAGCAGTAAGTTGAAGGTGGCCCGGATGTCTAGGACATAAAACTCAACATCCTGTTGCGCTGGGCCCACCTGAACTCAGATTTGTACTGTGCTCATCACCTCCCTGCTAGTATTGTTGTATGCCCGAATCACCTGGGCTATAGGCACGAAATCTACTGGTTTTAGGCCAATGGCATAAGTTGTACGAGATGGACAGACATTGATGTCTGACCCAATATTGACCAATACCACAGGCACTTGTTTTTCTCTACACTTAACAGACATGTATAAAGGTTTGTTGTGTGCTGAGCCTTCCGATGGCAATTCCTTGTTTGAGAAGGTTAGAGTTGGCACGTCGCCTCCTGGGAAGACTAATCCCACAAGATGTTCAGGAGTCGTATCAATGGACAATTTGGCCCTGTCCATTGCTGATAGTACAGCTTGTCGATGCACCCTAGAAGCCATGAGCAGACCCTAGATTGAAATATCTGCTTGAATTTTCTTTAGTTGTTTCAGCATCGCCTCTTCTTTCGACTATTTTTCCTTCTGCTTCTCTACCTCTTTATCTTTCCCAGAGGCTTCGGCTTGGTCCAAGTGTGGCGGCTTGAAGTACCGTCCACTTCTTATCATATGGTTAATCTCTTTAGAGTACCAAGTATTGTCTGGCAGGGACTCGTCCCAATCCTCGTCAGTGTGGGCCAGATGTAGATCATTATCTTCCCATCAAACACCTCTGACAACCGACAAACAATTTTCCGATTTCGGTCTAATCATTTTCTCATCACAAGTATCCCCCGCAGGGTGTTGAGCTGTTCCAGCTTTCCAGTTGTTTTGATCCGTTTCTTGTTCAAACTGCTTTAACGCGGCTTCTTGTTCTATATCAACAGTACTCACAGTGCCCAATTCTTGAGCTAAATTCTCAACGTCGGCGCTCTCCAGCAGTTTTCCCTTTTCCTCAATCATTCTGGCCATTGCAGCGGTTCTTGCTCCCTGTTTCTCTAGCTATGTTTCAATTTCTTCCTCTTTGTAAGGCTCGTCACTAAGCCACCTGGAGTTGTCTGTCGACCCATTCAAATCAAACCAGTCAATCTGAACATCCCCCTGATCTTATTCGTCATAGAACTGCAGATTGTCTAAGTTTTCTTCCAAATCCGCCAAATCATCCAGACCTTAGCTCGGGCCATCCTCCCAAACCACATTGACCTCCACTTCTGTTGGCAATACCACTTCGGGATTGGCTTGAACAGTCAGCACAATGTAACAGCACGGGTCATACACCCCCTCAAATAAGTTTGCAGAGCTCTCAGGCAATGGACTAACATTTTTCTCCAAGGCCAACCTCCCTCATTCTGCCATTATCACCACCACAGGTTCAGGTTGAAGTGTGGATGTGTCCATCATGCACAAGTCCGTGCTTTCAGGGATGAACAATGTCTGTTTGGGTAGGTGAGAAGGGGTAATATATACACTGGGGTTGTAGAAGATGGCCAGTGTATGTATTAGATTTAAGTTTTGGGGTGATGGAACTTAATTGTGGGCTAGAAGAGGGTTGGTGGTTACATTTTGGCTTTTAGGGTGATGCTATCACCTTGTTCTCGATGAGATCTTGAATCTCATGACGCAGCCTATAGCATTAGTCGGTGTCGTAACCGTGTTGCTGGTGAAAAGCACAATATTTGGCTGGGTTGTGTTTAGGTGGGAGAGGATCGGGTAGTGGGCGAGGCTCTAATGGTTTAAGATGCCCTTTATTGATTAGCACCCTCATGGCTTGGGATAAAGACATGTAGAGTGGGGTAAAGACCCTTTGAGATCGGACTTGATTGTTTGAGGTTTGTGGAGTTGTATTGGCGAAAGGGTTGGCGATCTTGGCTGTAGTGATGACAACATTCACATCAGATGGCCGCGCAGTTGTGCTTTCGCTAGTGCTTGCATTGGAACTGTGTATAAAAGGCCTCTTGGCTTGCTCCTTCTCGTTGGTTATCAACCCTTATTTCATTGCATCTTTAATCTAAACCCCCATCTCATGGAGCTCAGTGAATGTGAACAACGGTAAGACGATCATCTTCTGCAATAATTTCCCTTGCAGATTGCAGACCACCATCCTGATTTGATCATTCTCTGACGGCCTGGTAGTCATCATCAAAGCCTTGGCCCTCCACCTTGTTACAAAGTCTGAGAAGCGCTCCTTTGGCTCCTAATGGGTTGCCTCAAAATCATGGGTGGTGACCTCGATCTGCGTGTTGTATGAGTACTGTGCGATGAAGGCCTTGGCCATTTCCTCCTAGCTCCACTTCATAGAGTCCTCCAGCTTTGCATACCAGATAGTTGCTATTCCTGACAACGTCCGGCAGAAAAATGACAGTTTTTGAAGTCTGGTGATGCCCATTGGCCTTAGGATGTCTGAGAATAACCGCAAATGAACCATGGGATCTCCAGAGCCATCGAACCGATCTATGTGTGGCCTTTTAAACCGGTCTGGCAAGGTTACTACGGAGTCGATGTATCCATCTTCAATGTTGGGGATTGAGTTCACACCCTGTGCATCCTTGAGAAACTTCTCTAGCTTGTTGACCTTAAGTACAGTCGGGTCAACTTTGAATTCAAATGGAGGCTCGATTTGGTACACTGGTGCCTTGAAGGCTTGCGGTAGGATCGGGTCTACCAGATTGCCCAGATTCTCTTGGACATTAGGAGTGATTCCGGGTGCTGGGATGTCCGCAGAGGGTGCATGGAAAGCAAAAGCCGTTGCCAGCTGTGGTTGTTGTTGTTGCAGCCTATTTATCACTTCGACTTGATGGGCAGTAACTTCAGCTTGGCGGGCAGCATCTTGCTGCATGGTTTCCACTGTTTGTTAGAGATGACAAATCAAGTCCTCCATACTAACTGCAGGGTACTGAGTCATTTGAATAGGCGAGTGATCTCTTGCTGGCCTAGATTTAGAAGATTGAGCCTGACTAGATACAGGTGATTACTGAACTGGTGAATTGTGCCTAACTCTCCTCCATCTAGTGACCGGTGGGAGCGAAGCGAACACAGGTTGTCCCCTAACGAGATCTCTGGATCAATAAAGCCTTCTAACACGGGTCCAGAATGCTTGGGGAGTATCCGAACTGTCTGAAGCAATTGTGATAAACTACCTAGAAAAAAGAAATAAAGCAAAAGGGAAGCAAAAATTAAAAATCGCACAGCACCTCAGCTCAGATGTTAACCATACACAAATGTAATCAAAGTTGATAGGACTGCACTCAACATTGAATTCTGCCCCCAAAATCGATTCCCAACTTGCAACTGATACATACATTCTAGTAGAGTTTCACTCTAAAAGCACATACTAGTTAAGTGAGAGCCAAAACACCCCCATGAGGGGGTAGGGTTACCCTGTCCTAGTTTCGTCAAGAACTAGGGTTCACTATTCAAGCAAAGTGGTTTCACACAATCCTGTATTCAGGTGAGCAACCTGTCCTAGTTTGGAACAGTCTCTATGGCTTTCAAAATGCAACTAGGCCAAATGGTCAAAAAGGGTACCTCAGCAAGACTACCTAATATAACTCTTGTACATAACACCGAGAAGTGAAAAGAGGATCAAACGGTACGGCGGTAGTCCAGATCCAAGGGTTATGTTCCCATCGTGGCAGAGCCTGAGACCGGTCAGCCTTTTGGCAAGCTTTTAGGCAAGCCTCCAGTAAACCGTCCAGGAATAGCAGATGGCAAACACAGTGACTTAGGAGCACCAATGCAAATGCAATGCAAAGAAACATATGTAGATAAAATTTTGTATCATGAGTTTGAGTCAAGTTCTCTAATTCCTCAATGGAGTCACCAGAAATTGTAGCTCATGTTTTTCGAGTCCCTTTTGGGAAGTTCGAAAGAAATCCTACAATTTGGATTCCCGCAGTTCTGAATCTAATCTCACAAGTGCAATGTGAAATTGATAAACACCAAAGAGTCTAAATTCGGCAAATCTTTTGGAAAATTAATTTTGAATCAAATTGTCAAAAATGAACTACTTTGACAGATACAGAGTCACCACCTAAATATTTTATTTTGAAAAAATTTAGGAAATGCATGACTCGTGCCAAAGGCCATGTGTCCGTCATCACCAAGATTGCCTCGGCTCGAGAACTTAGGTACGAGAGGGGAAGGTCATGAATTGAGCACCCCCGCTCGCCCGATCAAAGATCAGCCTCTACTAATCATGATATGATTTTTATCAACATTATAAGCTCTTGTTCCAGTTATTAGGCTAGTATTTACTATGTGATGTGCACACACAAGATATAGACTAGTTTGCCCGAATTGGAATAATTCAATTTCATATTTGTTTTTTGAAAAGGGTTTGATTTTGCCACTTAACAAAGTAGGCTTAAACGTACATTCATCGAATCATTCCAATTCAAGCAACAAGCCTTCATCCATAGGCATTCAAACATTTTAACAAGTATTTAGCCTCATGGAAAGCATGCTAGTCATGGCAATCACTCACACTCATGAAAGTATGCTAAAGCATTAAAATCTCACCTAGTACTCCAAGCTAAGATAAAACAAAGTTAGAAAAAAATGCATAATTTCTAACTATACAAGATGGCTAATGCAACGCATGTGATTTGTAATCTAACTAGGCTCAGCTACTAAACATGGCATATGAATCAATTTGATAACCTGTGATCTAAGCATGTATTCAAAGAAGTATTGAAATGAAAATGCAGTTAAAATGATGAACCGAGCCTCAATGCATGCAATACTAATGGATGCTGTAGACACCCCATTTTTGACCGCCTTTAAGACTTGGGCGTTACTGATGGTTTACTTGGTGATGGAAGATGTGCAGAGGAAAAGTTCGATTTCTTCGACATGAGGAGAGTCAAATCCCAACCTCACACCCCGTTTTGGACCAAAGCTATTTTGAATGGTTTTTAGAACTTAAAAGCCTCTCTTTGAAAATACTTTTGAAATAAAGTTTCTACGATGCTCTGAGGCTCGCATTTTGTTAAATGTTGTACTTTTCGGTAAACCGAGCGAGGACAAAGTGGAAATGAGTTAAAGAGAAATGAAATCTTTGAAAAATCTTTCAAAACACCTTGTTTAGGGGTTTGGAGTTGAAGAAAAGAGGAGAAGAGGGAAGAAACCAAGTTGAGAAAGAAGTTGGGTATGAATCGCTAAGAGAGAGTTGAGCAGCTCTTGCTAAATCAGGCTTATCCTTTTGAATACTTGGATTTCAACAATGAGGCCTCCACCATTGGAAAGTTTACTTCTGGGGCTTCATTTTTTTCACTTAAGAATCTCCTAAAGCCGTGTCCGGATGGGGGAGATATGATTGGTTGAAGTTGGGCATCATTCCGGTTGGACCGAAACTGAGCAACTTCACTAAAAGAGGGATATCTCTTAGCACACATGGAATTTTTAGGTGAGGCTTCCAAATTTGGAAAGAAGGCTTCCGGGGATATAGTTTAGGCTCAAGAATGACCTGAAAAGGAGTCTAGATGAAGGAATTAGGCTTGCTTCAAGTTAGGGACCAGGATTGATTTTTTCCATCAGCCTCTATGGAAGTGCATCGGCCACAATTGGACCTCATCGGCCATAGGTCGGCCAAAAGTGAACCTTATCGGCCACAAATGTTGGCCGATCGGCCAAAAATGTCCAGAAAGCCCAGAATTGGCAGATATTTCTCCTCCAGTTGGTTCCAACTTGTGCCACCTGTCCCAAATCAGATATTTCGACCCAAGCTTGATATTTTGCTATATATAGAGCCTTATATCTCATATTCAAGGGGTTAGAACATTTCTAAAAAGGCTTAGAAATTTGGGAGCTTCTCACTCTAGAATCCTCTCTCTCTAGAAGTTTTGTGAGCAAAACTCTTTTCCTCCCTAGAACTCTCTCCTTCTCCTCTTGTTTTAGGCTTAAAAGTGAGAATTTCCTACATTTTTGCATAGAGACCCTTAACCAAAGTTGATCATCTTTGAGTTGAGGTAGCTTGGGACTTTGTTTGAGCTCCAAAAGGGCTGATTTTGGCTCTGATTTTGGCTGGTTTTGCTGCTGTGCTTCAAGGTGCTTCAAGGGTAAGGACTTCTCCTTTTCAAGCTTGTTTTTGCACATTTGCTTTACCCCCCTTTTTCCATTATTTTGGACTATTTTGAGGCAGGTTTTGGACTTTCAAAAACTCTGTTTTTAAGGTGTATAAATGGTAGTTTAAGGCTTGGTGAGTTTGGGGGTTATTCTCCTTTTTTGTTCCTTGGCTTGTGAGGCCTTTTGTGCAACTTCTCACCACCTTCAAATCCAACTTTTTTGGCCTTTTCACCACCAAAAATTAGAGGTATTTCAGTGGTGGAAACCATGTTTTGAGGCCCAAAATAGGAGGGGGTGGCCTTCCCTCATTGCTTCTTGGTTGCATGACTTGTTAGCCTAATTATTGAGCATGTTTTTCTAGCATGTGTTGGCTCATTCTTAGCTTATTTTTGGGTTTATTTTAGCATGGCATAACTCTATTTTAGCCTGGTTTGGTCACCTCTTGCATGCTCCTTACACTTGTAGTGTAAACCTTGCTCACTAGCTTTGTATGCTTGCTATTTTAGCCTATAATTCTAGCATGTTTTGGCTCTACTCCATACATGTTTTAGCATTATTTTGACATGATTTAGGACTATTTTGGGCTGCCTTGGTCATATGACTCATGTTTTGTATAGCTATAGTACAAATGCCTTGACTAGTCTTGAGTTTTGAGACCACTAGCATGCTATATTTGTGACGTATGCATGATATGGAATCATTTGGTATGAAATTTCAGAGCTTATATCTTTGCCATGCTTCCACTTAAATCACTCTTTAAGTGCTTTTGGGAGTTATGCCTTATATCTTGCTTGTGAGCCAATTTGTGCGCATGTTTGTCTAGACTTTTGAGCTTCAATTCCAGCATGTTTAGGCCATTATTTTCATGTGATTAAGCTCTGTCTAGAGTTGGTTTAGTCCGTTGAGCCTTGTATTGCATGGTTCTAGTGTTGTGTTCTTCACTAGTTTCAATGTTTAAGCCTACTAGCATGTTGTACTTGAAGTGTTTGCATGTTAGAGTCTTGTTTATCATGCCATTTTAGCACTGAAAAATATGCCATCTCCCTCATTTCTTCATTTTTGATTTGTTTTAAGGATTGGTTAGTCTTGAGGTTGTGTTTAATGCTTGGGATTGAGGCCTATGCTTAAATGGCTTCAACCCTCTTTTGAGGGTTACTCCTAGTCAAAGGCATTGGTCTCTCCCATGCCTTAAACCATTCTCTTTGATAGACCTCTCTCTCATTAGAGGACTCTCATATTTGGACAAGTTGATTAATGAATGGATTGGTAATGTTAAAATGTGCAAACAAAATCAATCAAGTAAAATGTGCCAAGATAAGCATGTTGCATGTGTGCGTTACATTGTGTTCAACCGGACGTTATGTTGAACACAAAGTGAATTGGTCCATTTCATACTTGAAGTGATGAAAATGGGCCAATCTCCTTTGTCTCCATTGCCTTTGATTATCCATGATAAGGTGATGGTCCAAGTGTCTTGTTTGTCATGCATTTATTGAGTCTGTGCAAGCTTGACTCTTTGGCCATCATGCATTGAGATGCGTGATTGATGGCTCGAGAGTCGAGCACTACACACCTTTGAGCCTTAGACATGATAAGGGGTGTAGTTGCACACATATTACCTTGCAAATACATTATCATGCCTCTGTTTGTGCTCTGTTACAGCAGAAATGAGAGTTTGCAGGAAGATGTGGCCGATCGGCTATCTAGTGTGCTGATTGGCTATCAATGATTGGCCGATAGCCTCAAAATTGGTTGATGACCATTATCCTTTGGCTGATGGCCACCCCTCTCAGCCAATGACCTCTCAACATGTCCATAAGGTGGATCAGAAGTGTTTTGGAGATTGGCATAATTTTCAGAAGTCTAAAACAGTGCAAACAAAGGCAACATGAGGCATGGTGACAGATTTCCGAGCAAAGCGATCGAGCATGCATCTTCGAACTCTTAGAACTGAGCTGAGGCTTTGTAATTTGTAATTAGCTTTACTTGATTAGTTAGCTTTTGAATTTGTAATTAAACTAGCTAATTTGTTAATTAGTTAATGTGTTGTAATAATTAGCTTAGTGTTAGCTAGTTATTCAATTTGATTATGTAATAATTAGTCTAATTAGATAATTAGATTAATTGCTTAGCTTAGCGTAGCTAGCTTAGTGTACTCATTCGGACCCTCCGTCGAGAGGGCAAATTTTGTAATAAGTGTGCGTGAGTGTGTGAATGTCTTCCAACCCCACGTCTTTCTCCCTTTTACTTAACCGCTTACGATGGTTAGTTCTAGGTCATGTTTCGATTAGCATCCTTATGCTTGCATGTTTTGCATTCATTCATTTGTCTTACATGCATCAGGCTCGCAAGATCATACAAACCGCATCAGATTCCAATACATTTACTTGAATACGTGTTCAACAGCATGTTATCAAGTTGCATTTCATATGCCATCTTAGAATAGCCGAGCCTATTTTAGTTGCATTTTTGCATGTGTTGCATTAGGCATCTTAACATAGCTAGGATCGTGCATTGATTACTAACTAGTTGTTGTTTTGGCTCGGAGTACACTGTAAGTGTTTATGCTTTAGCATCCCTACATGTGTGTTATTGATTGCCATGACAGCATGCTTGCCATGAAGCTATTTGCTTAAATGATATAACTGCCTGAATGCCTGTGGGTGAAGGTTGGATTGCTTGAATTGGAACAATTCATTGAAATGCGAGTTTTAAGCCCACTTGAGAGTGGCAAAATCATGTCTTCTAAGCCCACTTGAGGGTGACAAATCCACGTCTTAGCCTACTTGCGAGTAGCACCTTTAAACCATTTTCAAACAAACATGAGATGTTTTGTTCCAACTTAGGCGATCTAGTTTATATTTGTATGTTGTGCGCATCACATAGTAATTCTAGCTAATAACCAGAATAAGAACACATGTGTTTTCAAAAACAATATATCATGTTAGTAAAGGCCAATCCTTTGATCGAGCGAGCGGGGGTGCTCATTGCATGACCTTCCCCTCTCGTACCTAAGTTCCCGAGCCGAGGCAACTTTGGTGATGACGGACATGTGGCCTTAGGCACGAGTCAGGGTTTCCTAAATTTCCCAAAACAAAAACATTTAGGTGGCGATTCTGTATCTAGCAAAGCAGTCCATGTTTGGCACTTTTTTATTAAAATCAGTTTTCCAAAACGATTTACCGGATTTGAACTCTTTCGTGATTTATTGGTTTTGCATTGCACTTTGCGAGATTAGATTCAGAACCATGACATTGAGTCCGAACTGTAGTAGCTAATGAACAAAACAATTTCGCGCCCTCGCGCGCGAAGCCGTGACGTTTGGACACGTCTACAGATGCAAGCATGAAGAATGCTAAACGAAATATGATGTTCCTAAACTAACGATCATAACCAGTAAATAAAAGGGAGAAAGACGTGGGGTTGGAAGACATACACATTATTACATTGCGCTCTCACGAAAGAAAGTCTGAATGAACTAACTAGCTAAGCTAATTAATCTAATTATTACAAATTGAAAAAATAGCTAAACTACTTAACTAATTATTACAACACTTGAATTAACTAACTAATTAATTACAACACAAGTGTAATTAAACTAAGCAATTAACTACTCTGCCTCGGGAAATGAGAGGTGTGCACGTGCATGCTCAAATTCCATTCGAAAAGACCACCGTTTCGCTCCCGAATGCCTCTATTTGCTCAGTTGAACATTTCCAGAACAACTTTGCTCCACCTTACGAACACTCTACTGAATTTTGCATCAGTGGCCAGGCAGCCAAAGATGAAAGTTACCGGCTGCTGATGCACAGGTTCATCTTGCTGCAACAGAGAACAAACAGAGCATATACATGGTATTTCAAGTTTGTTTGCACAACTCACTCCTCCTTTTCATGAGCAATTCCAAAGAGTGGTGAACCTAAGCCACAAACCACCAATTCAAGCAATTTCATTGCATGATGGCTTGTGAAACCCAAGTGTGCAATTTCAATAAATGCAATGAAAAGACACAAACCTCCTCCCTTTCATGAAAGATCAAGGGAAGTGGTTGACCTTGGAGACTTGGATCATTTCATCACTAGCAAGTATGAAATGGTCCAAGTTCCATGTGTTCAACTAACGTCCGATTGATCACACAAGTTATTATCTTGTACCATTTTTTAGTCCCAATTTTAGTTATTCATTTTAGTTTACCAAGCATTCTTTAATCCAATTAAGTCCAATGGTGAATTAAAGTCTTCTAATGGAAAGAGGGCTCAAAATACAAGTTGCTTTAGGTATGAAAGAAACATCATACCATTGGTAATGAACCCCCTAAGGGATTAAACCATTAAGTATGAAACCTCAATTTCATGCTTAGGCAAACAAGTGACTTGAAACCACTTTCAAAGAAAAATAAAAAAAGCCAAGAATGGAAGGAGGTTACAGAGTTTATTAGAGCTGAAAATAAATGAGAAAAACCCAAAATAAGTGCTATCAACTCAAATAAGTAATGTCTAAGACCTAAAACATCAAGCTTATAAGGACTATTACACTATAACTATGCAAAACAAAGCTCACATGGAACAAAAAGAAAAAAAATAGAGGCAAATCAGTCTAATTCAGAGCCTAAAACATGCTGGAATTAAGCTACAAATAACTAGAAAAATAAACTAACACATAGAGTTAACTAGGCTACCAAATAAGACACAAGGAGGGGAGGCTAACCCCTCCAAATTTGAACTTGAAAACATGATTTTCACCACTGAAAAAGCTTTGAAAATCAGTGTTAAAAAGCCTTGAAAAAAATAGTTTGAAAGTGGGAAACAAAGGTAGAAAGGCCTTACAAACAAGGAATAAAGAAGGGTGAGCCACCCCTTAACCTTAATGGCCTAAAACCACCAATTTCAACCCATAAAAACAGAGTTTTTTTATAGCTCAAAACAGCCCAAAATCAGTAGGAAAGGGTAAAAAACAAGTATGCAAAACAAGTTAAAACAAAAGAGCAATATACCTTTTAAAACAAAGATCAACTCTAGGCAACAATTCAAGCCAAAACCACCTTCTAGAGCTCCAAGAAGGCTTCAAGAAACCTCAATCCAAAGGTGATCAACTTTGGTTAAAGAGGTGTAAGCACAAGTGTAGGAATTATAGGCAAAAGTATAGAGAATTTGTAGAGAGAGGAAAATTTTTGAGTTCAAAATTTTCTAACCTTGCTACAAGAGAGGGGGGGTCTCTATATATAGAAAACATGAAATTCCTTTCAGGAGATCCAAACCTACACGTGTGGACAGATTGGTGCATCTGCGCAAACAGTTGGCACAACTGACATAAAATATTTGCAGAAAACACTGGTGGCCGACAAGCCACATCAGTGGCCGGCAGCCCAAAAGTGATGGCCGAAAGCCTCTAGGGATGGTCTGCAGGCCACCAGAGGTTGCAGGTTGAAAAGACCAAGGCATGGTCCAAAAATGAGACAAGAAAGATGTAGGGTCGGGAAGGCTTAAAGTTGTGGCATTTCGCTGAGGACTTCGAGCACTTGGCGAGGAAACAGACTCATCATTGGGTGAGCATCCGAGAACGTTCAAGTCATAAGGGCCGTCAAAAATGGGGTGTTTACAGTTTGGTTTCAGTTTTCTGAACTCAGTTTTTTGAGAATTGCGTTTTTTATTTTTCATGTTTTTTTTATTTTTAGTGAATATTTTTAAAATTATAAGCAATTTTTTTTCTTTTTAGATACACCTTACTTAGATGTATCTAAATAATAAAATATTTGTGAAAAAATATTTTTAAGAATAATAAAAATATACTGAATTTTCTTTTTTTTATTTATATTTTTTGGTATTTAGTGTATTTTTAAAAAAAAATCACAAATATTATACTTTTTAAGTGTATTTATGTTAGATGTGTCTAAAAATTAAAAAAAATTAAAAAATCGCTTAAAACATTAAAAAAATCATTGAAAACATTAAAATACGGAAAATAAAAAAGTAAAATTTTTTGAAAATCAGAACCAAACAAAGTGATTAATTTTTCAATTTATAAAATAGATTAAAAAAAACTATCGGTTTATTTATTTATTTAATTATTTTATAAATAATAATTATCCCTTAATTTATGGATTTTGAATGGAAAGATAAAAAAAATATTTCATAATCTCTCCATCCTAATCTCTCTCACTGATTTCCAAAAGAAAAATATTCAAACTTGTCTTCCTTCTCTCTTTCCAAAAACGTCAAATAATATTTTTCATGAGAGTTGTAGGTATCTGTCTATATCTTATATATTATATTATAACATAACAAAAAAAACAGAAATTAAAAATCAGATATACAAACAGATAAAATTAATAAATTTGATTTCTATTTATTTAGTTAAAATCTTTATTTTATCTCTCAATATCTAATTTTAAATTTTAAAAATCTTTAAAGTCGATCTAAACAAATTTAATTTGAAAATATCCCCACAATCATATTTCAAATCAATAAAACTTACATATTTATGGCATATCTAACTCACATCACAGCTTACCTAAATAATAATAATTACAAAAATAGAAACCACAGATAAATTAAATTAAAAAAAAATAAAAACTCACAACTCCATCTTAATTAAATTGAAAAACAAACAAATAGAAACCACAAAAAATAAAGAAGATAAGAATTTGGATATGTATCTCAAAAAGATATGATAATATCTGAATTTGAATTATGATTTAATAATATAATTATCTATTCTTTTTTCTAAATGTATATCTATCAAAATTTTAAATCACTTAATGTGACAAATTAATCTATATTCAAATTTTATTTAAAGAATAATCTGATTAGTTATCCCAACCTGCACTTCAAGGGCACTAATAGAGGAGTTGACAGATTGGGTTGGGTGAGATCTAAGTTGTTGGAGGTAAAATCTTACCACTCCATAAATTTATTTGTTTTTTAATTTTGTTTTTTCTTCCTATGTGATTTTCTTTCTCTGCTGTTGGTTTGGTTTTGGTTTCGGTTTCAGTTTCGATTTTAATGAGATTTATGTGTTTGTTTATAGATTTGCATGGTAGAGAAGAATTATTGGTGATGATGGTTGTAATCGAAATACCTATGCCCGTTCTATGCCAATGATTTTAATCTGATTTTGTTTTCTTCAATGAAAATCATAAATTTGAAGTTAAAAAAAAAAAATGGGTATCAAATTTTTTATTTTTTATTGTTGTTTTATTTTATAGAAAATGTAAAAATTTATTGGGAATTCAAGATTTTACTATAACATTAGATTTTTGTATGCCTAGGTAAATTTAAAACTTTTAAATATCATTATATTCTTTATTTTATCCTCTTTCTATCCCATTATACCATTATTGTTATTTATTAGTTTGTTAATTATAATTCAATTAATTGAAAATGAAAACTTAGTATAACTTTTCATATATATTATGATTAATTTGTTCCCGCTATAGTTGTATATAATAGCATAATATATAGGGATAATCTCTAAATATAATTTCTATTTTTTATGTGATTAAAATAGTCCATCTTGAATAGTATGTAAGGGAGTTAGCTGGCTTCTTTTATCTCCAAAAAAACCCAATCTATTTTTTTTTTCTACTTTTTAAAATTTTTAAATTGAAACATCAGTTGTTTATGTCTACAAAACAAAACTGATCAACACATATCCAAAAGTTACACATTTTTTTCTTTTTCCTTTTCTTTTCTTTTTTTTTTTTTAATAGATAGGATATTTATAAATGGAAAATGTTTGACACCTCAAAAAATTTTCCATAATCTGACTCATAATAATGTGGTCATAAGTGTCAATTTTTGTACAAATATGAGAAGAGAATTAATCAAATTATACATTTCAACCAACTACATACTCAAACTTTCACTTTTTCAAGATATTATTTTACTATAATTCCAATTAAGAGAATCTTCAACCCTAAAATTTAATGAAAAAAGTTAAAGTAATTCATATCAAATCAAATTTTTTATTCAAATTTAAAATCTAATTAGATAAAAATAAAAATTAAAGGAAAATGATGAAAGGTTGGAAATATTTTGAAATCTTCTTATTCTTAAAGACTAGAAACTTGTGTGTGTATTATATTCATATTGTATTTTTAGTTATGAAATTGAAATCAAAAGAAATGTAACTTAAATTATTGGATTAATAATAGATCACCATATCAATTATTGTTAAATATCATTTCACTTCACATTTAATAATAAAATTGTATATTTGTCTTAATTATAACTTTTAATATTTTCATAACTATAACGATTCTGCTTTAGACCCGACCCATCTTGCATTCTGGACTCGGGTTCATGATTCTGTAATGTTGTTCTTGTCTTTTCTCCTTATTTCTCATTGAGTTTGAGTATTGGAGTGTCTCAGTTGTGTATGGAACATGTTGGTTGCTAGTTGGTTAAACCTGTTGTTGCCCAGAATTTGGCCTCTTCGCTCAAGCGAAAGTTCGTGCGCTAGAGCGAGCTTTGTGAGCTCCTAGTATTTTTGCAAGCCTACAGAGATACTAGGGAGATAGTGTTCTTCGCTCGAATGATTCTTTATGTAAAACTTAGGAGTGTGCATTCTGCGCTTGAGCGAAATTTCTTGCACTCGAACGGAACAACTTATTGTGTTTGGTCACTCGAGCGAGAACTCTTGCACTCGAGCGAGCTGCACGTATATCAGTTTGCAACAGTACCTTTTCACATCACTTTTTCATATCTTTTTCTCTCAAAACCCTAGATCGTCCATCTCTCTCTCTAAAACGCAGCTTCTCGATACAAATACACCTAGATCTAAGGATCTCTCTACCCTACTCTCTTTAATAAAAAGATAGAGCACTCCGGGGGCTCTCATTTGATCCGAATAAAGCTTGGTTTCGATGTCTTTGAAGTTTCTCCATTTTTTCCTTGGTCTTCTAAGCTTGAGGTAGGGACTTTCTACACTATTTTATGGTTCTTAACTTAGTTATTTGTTGATGTGTAAAAATATTGAAATTTTGGAATAATTTTAAACAAACCTAAGGTTTTGATTTAAAATCAAAAGAGGGGTTTTCAAATGTATGTATTAAAAGTGGTTATGAGAGTAGATGTGAGGTTGTGTTGTGATAAATTTGTTGATTTTGATACCCGGGATAGATTTTGGAAGGAAATGGAGTTTTGCCCTAAAGTGTCTCAAATAGTTATTTTGCATAAATGAATGAAATTGTTATTGGGAATGTGAAATTGGATAAATGTTTATATAAATGGTGGAGTTGGATATGTATTGCCTCTCACCTATAGAAATTTGGATAATTTATCTATCTTTGAGATTGTATATTTATTTAGAAATATCTGCTTGGGCTATCGGTGGAGGATAGTTATGATTGTTGTAGAAATTACATGAGGCTTACGTGAATTGAAATTAATCTCTTCTCTGTTGTTATTGAATATGACTATGTCTTTGATATATTGTAAATGTATGATGCTTGAGAGAAGAAATGGGATGTATTACATGTTTGAAAGAAGCAATGAGATGGACTCCATGAGCTTAAGTTGGCCTGTGTGTTCATGGTGAAATTTTCGAAAACTACGCATATACATAGGTGCCGATTCCCGTGGACGAAATATCTATAAAATGGCAAAATTGAAGTATTTGTATAATGGTCAGGGTTGGTTAGAGCCCCACTGAGTTGTACCTTCAGTTTGGTTGTTTGAATGAAATGGTGAATGGCTTATGAATTGAGATAAGACGAATTGAGATATAAAGTTCGACATGGCATGGTTTTGTGAAAATGTTATAAATGATTTTATCATGGGCATTGGATATGCATATCATACTTATATCTTTGTTGAGATTTATACATTGTGTTAAATTGTTTCTACTAGGTTTTGGCTCACCCTATCTGCGAAAAACCATTTTCGTGTGTCTGATATGCCTCGCCAGATAGTAGCTTGGAGGATTTGAAGCAAGAGCTTCTTTTTGTTGCATTTATTTTGTATAGCCAAGGGCTTTAATTGTGTTGAGTTAAACTAATTTTTGTTGTAACCAAGCAGTTAGCCTTCGCCTTTACTTACATATGAATATCTGCTTAGCCTTCATTCCTTTTTATTACCGCAACACATGTTGTAGATTCAGATGAACTATTTGTGAATATATATCGCATTTGTCACCTTTTGTACTATTAACTCTCATGGAATGAAAGAACATTATACTCTGATTCATATTGTTATTTATATATGGTCTTGAATGGATTTATGCCATTTATTTCGGTACGTTACAATAACAAAAAGAGGTATGTCATAACTTATTTAATCTCATTTAATTAGGTTTAACTTTTTTTTAATAAAAATTATCAAAATTACACCAAATAGATTTATATATATTATTTTTAATTTTTTTAAACTAATAATTTAAAAAATTATGAATATAAAAGTTAACTTATAAATTTCATGTATACCATAAGACAAAATATTAAATTATTTCAAAATAATTATAATAATTTTTTTTTTATAATTTATAAAGTCTTGTGCATAGCATGGGTTACCACTAGTTGCTATTATTTAAATACAATTTATATAATTCTATCATATATCTAATGATTTATTATATTTAATTTCATAAAATGATATTCTTATTTTTAAAAATTATCAAAATACAAAACTTAAATATACCATAATAATAGCCCGTATCTTGCACGGACCTTTTTAAACTAATATATATATTGTGGGGGCCGAGATTCGGGAGTCGTAGAGGTTCTGGATAGCCGAATCTGGTAGAGTCGAGGTTCGAAGCACTCGGCAATTGGCTCGAAAGCTCAAAATCTAACCCTACTCGGCCAAATAACCAATTAAGCGAGGAGCCGAGTAGGGATCGGTCCATTATAAAATGTGCTGAATATGAGGTGGGGGATGGACTTAATCCCGAGGCCCAAAGAAAAAAGGATATAAATAGAAGAAACTTCAGCTAGAATGAGGTAGGTGAGAATTACTATGCTTAACTTAGAACACAAGCATTCTTGAGTGTAGAGACTGACTTATCTGTCGGAGTGCTAATTCCGACAACCCCAACCAGAGTGTTTATCCCATTTCAGGTGACTATCAGCGGATCTCGAGCGCTCCCCGGGATCAGAAGAGTATTTCCAAACCACTTCTTCACAATTGGCGCCGTCTGTGGGAATACTTAAGCACATCCATGGCGAGCGTGACGGAAGATCCTCCGACAAATCCTTTAATTTATATCGCAAGATGAAACCACTCCAACAAACATGCTTGGAACAGAGACTATCGCTGCAAGACGTGCCTTAAATTTTGCCTCACCCTCAACTTCGGAGCACGAAGCAATGCAAGCGCTCCTGGAACAAGCAAAGCAAAACGAACAAAGATTGGAAAGCATGATTGCAGAGAACGAACATCTCCGTCAGGATTTGGCCTTGGAGGTAGCGAAGTCCAAACAAGCTGCATACCAAAGCCCAGAACGACCCGAGAAGGCAACTGGTCGACGATCTTGAGCCCAACAACAAGATGCTGATAGCAACTCCGACCCATTATCCTCGGAGCCCAAGAAGGAAGGACGATCTGAAATTTCCAGTTCTTCTGAAGAGAGTCCTCGTACAAGGCTTAAGCGAAGGAGAAACAGCTCAGATGACAATCAACACGATCCTTTTGTACGACAGATCGCAAAGGCAGTCCTATCCAAGAAATTCAAAGCACCGTCATTCACCTCAGACGACGCAAGACATTGGTACAAGATGGCGGCCATAATCAGACATCCGAAAAGGCAACCCAACCAAAGCAATAGCCTTGACACAGTTTCAAATTCGCCCACATGATCTCAGATGATATACAAACCGCCAATGTCATCTAAGCAGGCATGCGATTCAATAAGTCTAATCCCCAAGAGCAACTCACTCGATAAAATGCCCCATGAAGCCGAGGTTATCACTTTTGATGATTCAGACGGCCGAGGAACACTACCCCATAGCGATCCCTTGGTAATTGAGTTACGCCAGAACCGATTCACAATTGAGCGCCAGACTATCAATCCAGGAGTACATCGGAGATTATGTACTACAGACATTCACCAAACCGGGCTTCTCGAATCGATCTCTCCAATCCTTTATCCACTTTTCAACTTCAATGCCAATCCAGAGTACCCGCTAGGAAAAATCGACTTCTGCTCGAAAGGTGTTCCCTAACAAGGATGTGGGATTCTTGGTCGCCGACTCGCCGCCATATAATCTCATCATGGGGCAATCATGGTTGCATGCTATGCGAGCCGTGCTCAAAGACCTATCATCACCGCTTCGCCGCTGCACGCGGTATTGAGCAAATCCGTGGCTCCCAGAAATCGGCACAAGCATGTTATCTTCTTGCTGAGAAAACGCCTAAGGAACTACAGGTGAATTCCATTGAGTTGTCGGATCGAGAAAGCCTCGACGATGTTGGGCGGGCCCCAAAAAAAAGGCAATGTAAGACCTAACACGAAAGTGCAAATCGATGGAAGCCTGCATAAGTTCTTCATGGTCCGCGCCTCCTTGAATCAGGCCGACACACAACAGCAAATATCTTTCCTGCGCAGCATCCTCGATGTCTTTGCATGGACTCCGTACGAGATGTCGAGTATCAATCCGTCAGTTTCACAGCACCATTTGAATGTCGATCCTAAATGTAAGCCGATCATTTAGAAAAGCCGACGGTCAGCCGCAGAGCACACTGCCGTCATTGTTGAGGAAGTTGACAGGCTGCTTGACGCCGGAGCAATTAGGGAGGTGACCTACCCTATATGGCTCTCTAATACAGTGGTGGTGAAGAAGAAAAATGGGACTTGGCGAGTGTGCATCGACTTCACGAACCTAAACAAAGCTCCCAAAGGATCTGCTTTTCCTTTTCGGATATACCAAATGTAGACGCTACGCCGCCATCAACAGATGAGTTTCCTTGATGCCTATAGAGGTTATCATCAAATCGCCATGCATCCGGCGACTAAGAGAAATCGCATTCTCACCCCAAGAGAAACCTATTGCTATAAGGTAATGCCTTTTGGACTGAAGAATGCAGGGGCAACCAACCAGAGATTGGTCACCACCATGTTCAAGGAGAAACTGGCAAAACTATCGAAGTGTACATTGACGATATGGTGGTCAAATCCAAAGAAGAGCAGAATCATATAGCCGATCTGAAAGAGACATTCGGCATCCTACGCAAATATGGAATGAAGTTGAACGCTTCCAAATGTGCGCTGTGTAGACACCCCATTTTTGACCGACCTTAAGACTCAGACGTTATCGATTGAGCGCCGGTGATTGCGCATGTTGTGCCTGCTTGAGTCTTCGGTTTTGGCTTGAGAGCCTTGCCTCCTGCCCTAACTTTTGTGCTTTGACCTGCTTATGACCAGTCTTGTTTTCTCTTCCCAGAGAGAGGGAGAGGTCTCAGAGACCATCTCTCAAAGGGTCAGAGGCTACTTTGTGGTCGCAGACCACTGCTCCCGCTTGGAGACCAGCTCGATTTTCGAGTCGCTTGGTCAGGCGCCACGGCTCGACCGCTTAACATTCTCTATTTGCCCCAGCTTTTTGGCACATACCTTGCTTCTCTCTCTGAGGGACATCAGGTCTGGAGACCACCTTTGTGGTCGTGACGCCACTTTCGATGCTTAACGGCCTGCTGGGCACCGGCCACGATTTTGACCTCGAACCTCGCTTTGCATCTGCCTTGGTTCATTTTTGGCATGGGCCTTGTTTTCATTGTTTGAAGGTGGTACTAGGTGAGACCACTTTTTCCTGGAGACCACTTTTCCCCAACGATTTTCTTGTCGTAACCGGGTCTCCCTCATTTTTGGGCCACAATTGCTGGTCTCCCACCACACCACTAGCTTCCATTCAGTTTGGAGACCACCAAATGGGGCTGCTGACCACCTTTTGTTGAGTTGACCCTTTTGAACTGGCTGGCTGACCACCTAAACTGGCTGGCCGACCACCTGAACTGGTCGGCTCATTTCCTCTTGTTTTGTCTCTGTGAGTTGATTCCAGCTGTGCCAGCTGGGAAGCACAAACTAGATCCTCCATACATGTGTATGGAGGATCTTCCACCTTAGTTTGAAGCTTCTTGGAGAAGCTTTAGTCCCTCTTGCCTATAAAGGAAGGCCTCCTCTTCCTTTGCAAGGGTTCAAAACTTCTTGGAAGGAAATATATATATATCTCCCTCTATATCTCTCTATTTTGGTCCCAAGTGCTAAGTTCTTGCCCCTTTGCACACTACCTCTTAGCCTAACACCACTAAAAAAAACCTAAGCTTCTTGGAGGGTCTTGAGAGGTCCTAAGGAGCTGCATTTTTGGTTCATAAGCTGCTGGAGTTGCTAAGCTACTAGGGTAACACCATATTCTCTCTTTTGGGCTTTATTTTGATCCATCTTTTAGCCATACTTGAAAGCATTTTTTAGATTTTGTGTAAACTAAAAAAAGTCTTATTTTGAGGTCCTTAACATGTTTGTTTAAGATCATTTTTCTGTTGGGGGTCATCTACCCCCTTGCATGCTTCATTTTACCTTATTTTGAGCCATGCATTAAGGCCTTTGTTTTGAGCTTTGTTTTCCCTTTTGACCACTGAAATCCAGCGGATTTTTAGTGGTTATTATGTGTTTTTGAGAGCCAAAATCAGGGAGGGGTGACCCTCTCTCTCCTTGTTTTGATTTCTAGCATATTTGGCCTAACAAAAGAGCTCTTATTTGCATGCTTCCAAGCCTTGTTTCAGGCCATTTTTGGTGAGTTTTAGGACCTTCATAGGCTCTTTCCAGAGTTTGTTTTTCCATATTGGGTGTCCATCTTTCATGTGTAGAACAACCCTCTTCATAGCCTATCAAAGGAGCATGTCATTCTTGCATGCATTGACCATGTTTCAATGAGTTTTTGGACTTTATTTGGCATGTCATACCTCTAAATTTTTCTAGTTTAGTGACCTCTTCAATGCTTCATATACTTGTAGTGTAAACCCTCTTCACTAGCTTGTATTGCATACTATTTTGGTCTTTGATTCTAGCACTTTTTGGCCATGCCTTAAACTGATTTTATTCATGATTTGGGCTTCCTTAGCTCTGTTTTAAAGTCCCATGGTCGAATGATGCTTTCCATGCATGCTTGTAGTGTAATGCCCTTGCCTAGCTTCGAGCCTTGAAGCCTCTTGCATGCTTAACTTGAGTTGTTTTCATGCTTTGGCATCTTTGAACATGTTATTTCAGAGCTTATACTTGTGTCATATTCCCATGTTTATCGCTCTTTAAATGTGTTTAAGAGTTGTGCTTGTATGCCTCATTTATGGACTATTGCATGAGCTTCGTTTTGGTACCTTTCAAGCCATCATCTTAGTTCATATTTGCTACTGATTTGGCCAGTATGAGGTCTTTTTGGAGTTGGTTAGGTCATTTGAGCACCATTTTGCATACCTCTAGTGTAATGCACTTCGCTAGTTTCGGTACTTGAGCCATCCAACATGCATCGGGTGAGTTGTTTGCATGATTCAAGACCATCTTGTATGTCATTTCAGAGTTGGGACATGTGTCATTGTATGCCATATTTCATCCTTGTCATGCTTTGGTAGAGTTGCACTTTGTGCCTAGGGTTTGGTCCCTCGCATTTGTGCATGTTTGCATGTACCTTGTTGCCTCATTTTCGTCATATTGGCCACTGATTTGAGTGTGGCTGAGGCCCATTCATTTTAGTTTAAGTCCATCTTGCATTATGTATGCCATATCCATTTTGTTGCATGCTTGATCGTCGCATTGTGTATGCCTTGTTCATGTCTTCGCATGTCCATCTTCGTATGTGCATTATGATGCCATATAGTTCATGTGCATCGAGTATGCCATTCTTAGTTCATAGCATTATATATGCTAGTTGTGTGTTTGCATATCATCCCTTGTATGCTAGCATGATTAGGTTGCATTATGCTTAGGGTTGCATGCTAGTCGATTGTGTATGCCATGTATATTGCATTGTGTTTGGAATAGGTTTAGTCCAAACATGGGAACGAGGATGTTTCAGACTCCAAGTGACTTAAACGTGCCTTGATTCTCGATCACGACAATTCGGACACCCATGATGGAGTTTAGGCCTTGTTGTGTTTATATGTGCATTCATTTTACATCGAGGCGTGTAATCCGACTCCTCGGCCATCATGCATTGAGATGTGTGATTGGTGGCCCGAGGATCGAGGACTACACTCCCTGGAGCTTGTGCAATGATGGGGAGAGTGGCTGTGCACACATTTATTGAAAATACCTTGCCATGCCTCTCCCTTGCTTTGTGTTGCAGAAAACCAGAAACCAGAGGCAGAAACTGGTCGGCCGAGTAGCTTTTATGGCAGGCCGACCACCCCTTTTGGTTTCTCCCACAAATGGTGGTCAGCAGGTGGTCTCCAAGGCCAATAGCTCGTCGGCAGCCTTCCCACAGCTTCCCAGGGTGGAGTTTCATCCTTTTGGAGCCTTGTGCAGTATTCTGAGGTCAATTGCAAAAAAATGCGAGTCGGAGCATCGCAATGGATTTCCCGACAAAGCGATTCAAGCATGCATGCATTCATTGCCATCCAAGGTAGAGCTGAGGCAGTCCATTTCATGTAGCTTGCATAATAGTTTTATTGCTTACTTAGTTAAATTTGTTAATTAGTCAGCTTTATGTAATAATTAGCTGTAGTTAGTTATTCATTTCGTTGTGTATTATTTATTCGACTCTCCATGAGAGGGCTTAACATTGTAATAAGTGTGTGTGCATGATGCATATCTTCCAACCCCACGCCTTTCTCCCTTTTATTTACTAGCTTATGATGGTTAGTTTTAGGACATGTTTCAATTAGCATCTATATGTTTGCATGTCTCAGATTCATTTATCTCAGACAGCATGCACCGGGCTCGGCGCATCATGCTAACTGCATTTTATTTTAATTCCAAGTTGAATACATGTATCGATTGTTGTATCTCACATGCCATCTTAAAATAGCCGAGCCTATTGTAGTTGCATTTTTGCATGTGTTGCATTAGGCATTCTTAGCATAGTTAGGATTCATGCATGATTTCTAATTAGCTTCTTTCTTTGGCTCAGAGTACTCGGTAAGTGTTTATGCTTTAGCATCCTTGCATGCATGTGAGTGACTGCCATGATAGCATGCTTACCATGAGGCTATGTGCTTATGTGATATACCTACCTGAATGCCTGTGGGTGAAGGTTGGATTACTTGAATTGGAACAATGCATTGATTGCGAGTTTTAAGCCCACTTGAGAGTGGCAAATCACCATGTTTTCTAAGCCCACCTGAGAGTGGCAAATCCACGTCTTAGCCTACTTGCGAGTAGCACCATCAAACCATTTTCAAATATACAAACATGAAATGTTTTGTTCCAACTCAGGCGATCTAGTCTATACTTGTATGCTGTGTGCATCACATAGTAATCCTAGGCTAATAAATCGGAATAAGAACACAAGTGTTTTCAAAAACTCGATATCATGTTTAGTAGTGGCTGATATTTGATCAAGCGAAGGTGCTCATTGCATGACCTTTCCTAATCGCACTCCAAGTTCCCGAGCCGAGGTAACTTTGGTGATGACTTTACATGTGGCCTTAGGCACGAGTCGTGGTTTCCTAAATTCCCCAAAATAAAATATTTAGGTGGCGACATCAGATCCGCAAAGCACCATGTTTGGCACTTCTTTCTAAAAAATCAATTTTTCAAAACGATTCTAATTTAGACTCTTTGGTGATTTATCGATCTTGCATTGCACTTTGCAGATTAGATTCAACTGTGACATCAAGTCCGAACAGAGTGAGCCCAATGAACAAAACAGATTTCTCCCGGACGCTCGGGACGCCTACGCTTGGCATCGGCCTGCAAATTCTTGGGCTACATTGTCAACCACAGAGGCGCCGGCCAACCCAAGGCAAATCAAGCAATCTCGAGCTCGGCCCTCCGCTCAAGAAAGGAGGTTCAAAAGTTGATGGGGATGGTCGCCAGACTCAATAGGTTTATCAGTCGATCCACAGATCGCTGCCAACAATTCTTTCATACACTACAGTAGGGCAAGGCCTTTGAATGGTCCACCGAGTGCGAAGCCACTTTCAACGGCCTCAAGACCTAACTCCGCCAAGACTACCCTCGACAACACCCTCCGCTGGCGACCCGCTCATTTTGTACCTAGTAGTTTTTTATTGAGCCGTCAGCGCCGTATTGATAAAGGAAGAGCTGGGGGAGCAACGGCCAGTGTATTATGTGAGCAAGGCAATGGTTGACGCCGAAACGCGCTACCTTCCGCTGGAAAAGCTCATCCTAGCCCTAGTTATGGTGGCAAGGAAGCACATGCATTACTTCCAGGGGCATAGCATTGGGGTGCTAACAGATTATCCCCTCCGATCAGTACTACGCAGTGTGGAAGCATCTAGACGTGTTTCAAAGTGGGCTCTGGAACTTGGCCAGTATGATATTCAATTTCTACCCAGAACCTCAATCAAGGGACAGGTGCTTGCCGACTTTATCGCCGAATTCACTAGGAACCTTGCCGACTTCAAGACTGATGTCGCCAACTTCACTAGGAACCAAATTGGAGGATTTATGTTGGGGACATCTGCCAGTTGTATTGTGATGGATCGTCCAATCAGCGGGGCAGTGGAGTCAGAGTTGTAATCATGACCCCCGACGGCGCAGTAATTGAGCAGGCCGTCAAGCTCGGCTTCGAAGCATCAAATAACGAAGCCGATTACGAAGCCCTTTTAGCCGGTTTGCGGAATGCGCATATTCTGGGTGCTCGGCGTCTGCTTGTGTTTTGTGACTCAAAACTGGGGATCAATCAGCTAAAGGGGGAGTACGCGACAAGAAACGACCGTATGGCGGCCTACATGAAAACGGCCAAGTCCTTGTTGGCAAAATTTGAGTTGAACTAGATAACACGTGATCAGAACACCCATGCAGATGCCTTGGCTTGCCTAGCCTCCGCAATCAACGCAGAGATAAAACGGACCATCGAAGTAGGATTCATCCCAGAGCCAAGCATTGGCCCTTCAGAGGAAGTCCAAGTCAACGTTATAGAATCTGCACCAAGTTGGATGGATCCCATTGCTGAATTCTTATCTTCTGAACAACTCCCAGAGGACAAGAAAGAAGCACATAAGTTGCGAAACAAAGCCATGCGATACTATTTGGATCTCGCAAAGAAGGCTTTATAAAAGCCACCGCCCATATTTGAATGTGTGCACCCGACAAAGCTCGGAGCTTTAACCGAGATACATGAAGGCGCTTGTGGTGCCCATTCATGACGCCGCCTGGCCGAGCTATAACGCAAGGGTATTATTGGCCGACAATGAGAGCAGACACCGGGTGTTATGCAAAAAAGTGTGAACAGTGCCAAAAATTCTCCCCGTTAAACCATCTGCCTGCTGAAGAGTTGAACTCTATCACCAGTCCTTGGCCGTTCGCCCAGTGGGGGCTTGATATCATAGGACCATTGCCGAGGGCCCCAGGGAACAAGCGATACTTGATCATCGCAATAGATTACTTCACAAAATGGGTTGAAGCGAAGGCATTAACACACATTCGAGATGCTGACGTTAAACACTTTGTGTGGAGAAACATCATAACATGATTTGGCATTCCCAGAGCTCTTATCTCAAACAACGGCACCCAGTTTGATTGTGGCGTATACCGAGAGCTGTGCAGCAAATATGGTATTCGGCCTTACTTTTCTACGCCGGCTTATCCCCAAAGCAATGGCCAAGTCGAAGCCTCTAATAAATCCATCTTGGACGGCATCAAGAAGAGGTTGGAGAAAGCCAAAGGCAAATGGGTCGAAGAATTGCCGAGTGTACTTTGGGCTCATCGAACTACACCAAGAAGATCGACTGGAGAAACGCCGTTTGCCCTATGCTTTGGAACCCAGGCAATCCTACCCCTGGAGATTGGCCACCCGACACTCAAGTCGCAAGTTTTTGATTCGGGCCGAAACGACATGATGCTGGCTTTGGATTTGATTCTAATCGAAGAACAAAGAGACTGAGCCATTGCGTCCATGGCACGATACCAGCAGCAGCTGGCAAAGTTGTATAATCAACGCGTTCAGCTACGCCGCTACACACCAAGAGAGTTTGTGCTAAAGAAGGTGCTCCCAGCTAACAGGAAACCAGCCGATGGAAAATTGGGTCCTAACTGGGGCGGTCCCTATCAGATCGATTCGATTGCTGGGGTAGAGGCATATCGGCTCAAAGACATGTCAGGAAGGAGTCTGCCATGACCTTGAAATTCCACGCACTTACGCAAATTTTATCATTAGCCCGACTTGTGGGACATGATGCTTGTTCCGAACTGTTCGCCATGTATATCTCTTTTTTTGTAATACAAAGATTCCCCTTCACCTAGCACAGAATCTAGTTCAAAGATGTTCCGATTGAAGCCTCCAAATTTAGCGCGCCCTTCGTAGATATCACGATTGGCCAAAGTCTCCGGAATCGGAGCCCCATCGGCGAATGACGTCTTTGGGCCGACTAAGCCTCCGGATTTGGAGCCCCATCGGCGAATGACGCCTTTGGGCCGACTAAGCCTCCGGATTCGGAGCACCCTTCGTGGATATCACGGTTGGCCAAAAAAAGTCTCCCGATTCGGAGCCCCATCGGCGAATGACGCCTTTGGGCCGACTAAGCCTCCAGATTCGGAGCCCCATCGACGAATGACGCCTTTGGGCCGACTAAGCCTCCGGATTCGGAGCGCCTTCGTGGATATCACGATTGGCCGATTGAAGCCTCCGAATTCAGAGAGCCCTTCGTGGATATCACGATTAGCCAAAAAAAAAAGTCTACGGATTCAGAGCCCCATTGGCGAATGACGCCTTTGGGCCGACTAAGCCTCCGAATTCGGAGCGCCTTCGTGAATATCACGATTGGCCGATTAAAGCCTTCGTATTCGGAGCGCCCTTCGTGGATATCACGATTGGCCAAAAAAAGTCTCCAGATTTGGAGCCCCATCGACGAATGACGCCTTTGGGCTGACTAAGCCTCCGGATTCGGAGCGCCTTCATAGACATCATGATTCGCCGATTAAAGCCTCCGAATTCGGAGTGCCTTTGGTGGATATCACGATTGGCCAAATAAAGTCTCCGGATTCAGAGCCCCATCAGTGAATGACGTCTTTGGGCCGATTAAGCCTTCAGGCCGTGTGTAACACGATGTCGATTAAATCAGGCCAATCAATATTCATTTACTCGTTTGAAATGCGTTTATTCAAACATGTATATAATAAAACACATGCAAGCAC
Source organism: Camellia lanceoleosa (assembly GCA_025200525.1). NCBI lineage: Eukaryota > Viridiplantae > Streptophyta > Magnoliopsida > Ericales > Theaceae > Camellia > Camellia lanceoleosa. The sequence continues at coordinate 136,694,859 of CM045758.1, read as the reverse complement.
ATATGCGCCGAACAAAAACTATGACAAAACATTGAAAATAAAGTTCTATTTTATTCGACCAACCAATAAATACATAATTCTAGACGCGATCCGCGTTTGAACATTACAACGAATATTTTTCTTCGGCGTCACGCTCATCATCGCTCTTTTCAACTTCAAAGGCGGCAAAGGGCAAATGGTCACGATGATCCATGTCACATAAGTTGGAATCGACACCCTTTGCTCGGAGAGCCTCCGCGACCTGAAGAGCCGCGATCCAACCATGCTTAAAACCCCAATTCTCGACGGCAGACCTCCTCAAAGAAGTGTCTCTTTCGCTTTGTCGATCCCAACCTTCCGACCAAAGATGAAAGCCCTCCTCGTAACCTTTGGCCCTCGTGATTTTGTATGGAAAACATGTCCGCCAGATCTCGGCCAAGGATGGCAAGACTCAATAGTCATTGGGCAACCCTCTCGCCCAATCGAAGTTAGATCGCTCTCGCATGCAGATAGGTGATTTTAACCTTCCTAAGCTCCCTAAGCACGCCCTCGGCTTTCTCCGCACGAGCCTCCAAACTGCGGATCCGTTCGTCCATTTTCTCCATCTCATGCGCGCGCAGACGACGATGCCGACTTCGTAAGCGTGCAAATTTCTTCACCACTCCATGAATACCTTCAAACACTTCTAAATCTCGCCGCCCAACCATCGATTGTTGGACTTCCGCGGAAAGATCTGCCAGTTTAACTCGACCGCTACACCCGGATCATTGACGATGGAATCTGCCTCAGTCATCGGTTTATTCCCCACGAACACCGCAAAACCCAATGGTCATGGCGTCGTGTCTGACTCATTCCCCGGTCATAGCCGCAAGGAGCTTCCCCATTGATGCTTCTCTCTTCGGGGTGATTTGCTTCGACGGCTGGTTGACGCCGCTTCCTTGGACGTCCTTCCTCCCATACGCACAGGCTCGCTGCTGCGATTCATCGCAGCATTTAGCTCAGCCAGCGTTCATCCCTCTCATCTGCTATTGAAGAATAGTTTGTTTGACATTCGCCCTCGCCTCAAGCTAGTTCAAATCGAATCTGAATAAAAATAAGTGGATCCACTGGCGCGAAATCACCCCATTTATTCATAGGTATGCAGCGACCCCGATGCAATTTCATTAACGCTTTTGGCAATCTCCAAACGACGAAGGCCGATTGATACGTGCCACAGCCACTTCATGCACTGGCTGGGGCAAGGGCAGATTTATTAATCTAACCGGTCGAGCATCTTGGCCCCATGCCGAATGATATGTGCCACAACCACTTCATGCACTAATTTTTGGCTTGTTAAAACGGCCTAATTATCTAAACGGCAACTATGGGAAAATGCCTTGAAGTCTATGCACTGGCTGGGGCAAGGGCAGATTTATTAATCTAATCGGCCGAGCATCATGGCCCCATGCCGATTGATATGTGCCACAGCCACTTCATGCACTAATTTTTGGCTTGTTAAAACGGCCTAATTATCTAAACGGCAACTATGGGAGAATGCCTTGAAGTCCATGCTCTGGCTGGGGCAAGGGCAGATTTATTTATCTAACCAGCCGAGCATCTTGGCCCCATGCCGATTGATATGTGCCACAGCCACTTCATGTACTGATTTTTGGCTTTTTACACGGCCTAACTATCTAAACGACCTAATCATCTAGTCGGCAAGTATACAACGTTTTATCCAAAACAGCAACCAAACAATTCCGTTCATTAGTAACAGCGAATTACAAAATGAATTTTCATTAAGTAAATTGGGCACAAATTGTAACCATGTTACATATGAAAATTACTAGATAAAAAGCTGTAAAAAGCTGAAAATTACATGCAAATCCTAAAACAAAAAAAAAAGAGCCCTAAATTAGTTTTTGAGTCAAACTCAATGCTCAACATCCACTTGCTCGTATGGAATTGGCATAGCCAATGTCACATCAGCAGCAGCATGGGCTTTGAGCTAGCAGTGTTTAAATCCCCGATTCTCAAATTTGGGGACTTCATCTACATATTCCTCCAAAGCATATTTTTTCCTAGCATCGAATGTCGAAGCCTTCAGTGCTCGCTTCTTCACGCTTTCATCTCTTTCAACCCAAATTTCCAATTTAGAGATCGCCCTTGGGCCAATTTAAGCTGCCGTCACTTGCATCCGCCTCTTCTCACGATCGATCTCAATTCTTCAAAGATTATGTTTTCCATCTCGGCCTCAAAGACGAAGCGCCCGACAGAATTCCTTCTCCTTTGGCCCTCAACCTCCGCTTGTAAACGGCCAATTAGCTCGATGGCATCGTGATAACGATGACCCATGTCAGCTATCCTTCCGACGGCCTGCAAAACAGGAAGTTAAGAATAAAATAATATTTGCATAAAGAGAAAAGACAAAGTCCAGATATATACCAAAAGAGCCGATTGCACGGCCAACCCAATTGCAACCAGATCCAGCTCTGCCCGAAAAGCCACCTTGTCAGCAGGCAGTGAAACGGACGTCGCCAAGCTGAGTGCAACCGCTGGGTCTTTGATCACCGAAGCATCGGAGGAGATCGGCATATTCTTTATCTTGGGCTGAATAACAAAAGGTACGATCTCATCCGACTCCTCCAAACGAGGTAGTTTGTCGACGACTTTTCTCGAGCCGGCCTCGACATCGTCAGGGCACTTCTCCACCCTTTGCTCAGTTGTAACACTTGCCTGCACAAAAGGTTTCGCCTCGGTACTTCCGTTCTTTGTCGTCTCCTCAATAACAGGCAAGGAGGACTGGGACTAAGACTCGGCAGCCCGAATCTCCTCCGCCCTTCGCCGCACAGCCATCCTTTCCGTGTTCGCCTTCTTGGCAAGTTTAGTGAGGCTCAACCCAGCCATATCTTCTGGGAACGTGCCAGGAAGGTCCTCCAGACCATGAAAAATATCATCAAGCGGACAGTTCTCTTGACCCGAGGTGGACGGAGGATTAGCCGAATTGAGGCCGGCTTCTTCAAATGCTAACTTCAAAGCCTCGTCAACCTCAATTTCAGATTGATCTGACTCGACGGCCTCAGCAAATTCCGGTCGCTCCGGATCTGATCCCTCGCAATCGACTTGCCTGAAATTTCTGAAATTAGTCAAGATAAGGGCGACAAGAAAGTCCTCACCCTTCGGAATTGGGATGTTTTCCACCGCCAAAAAGGTCGTATAAGTCGGCTCAGAAGCGTAACGGGCCGCCTCCTCGCATTTTGAAGACTCGACGTCGAATACTTGAGCGCATTTTGATTTCGAAAAGGACATCGCTGCCACGAGGTCAAGACTTTCTTCAAATTGTTTCCTGCAAAAGCAAAACCATGAGGCCCCGAAAATAAGGTTTTATAAATATAACAAGTATATAAATAAAAGAAGATACTCGCCCACCTGGTTCGCTCCTCCATTTAGGAATACAATCAAGGCGATCCTCGCCTTCGCCGAATTCCCAGTTTCCTTGGACGACAACCATAACATCATCGACTCGCTTCCCAGAGCTGGAAAGCATAGTCACTAGTTGATGATCGGTGTCTTTGGCCCTAAGGAAATAATGCCCGTGCCGACCAGTAGACTTGGCCAAGGCGTAGCAATGCTAAATAGCAGGAATGCCAAGGTTAAGCCCAAGGCGGCGGTTTAGTGCAATAATCCCCATCACGACCCTAAAGAAGTTGACGTTGGGTTGGGAAGGGATTAACCCCCAATGGCAAAGCACGGCCCTAAGGAGTGGGTGAAGGGGGAAGCGGATCCCACCCTCTGCAATTGATAGAAGAGGGAAGATGATCGTGGTTTCATCAACCCTCTCCATATCGAGGGTGTCGTCTGCCACAAATGATAGATGGACGTCATCAGGAATGGAAAATGACGCCGAGGCCGTAAATTGATCCTGAGAGGAGATCTTTTAAATATTTCGCCATTTCCCCCAACCAATAGGATTATGCTAAGCCAAAAAACAAAGCAGAGAATGAGAGAACTTACAAGAGGCGATGGAGATAAAGAAGAGTAGGAAGTTGCAGAGGTAGTTCGGGAGGCAGTCCAGCGACAGGCGTCTAAAAGCGTATATGTATTTGAAAAGACGTCAAAATTTTAAATCACAATAAATAGAAGTGTATGAGGAGGCGGGAAGTTGAAATGATAACTGAGAAGCGTGTGTACAGACATTTGCGTTGGAATGCGGTCAGCTACCGAATTTCGGCTTTGACTCTTCAAGTTCGAAGCCAAACACTCTAGCCAACTATCGTTAGTGGAATGCTTGGGGGGCAATTGTGGGGGTCGAGATTCGGGAGTCGTAGAGGTTCCGAATAGCCGAATCTGGTAGAGTCGAGGTTCGAAGCACTCGGTAATTGGCTCGAAAGCTCAAAATCCAACCCTACTCGGCCAAATAACCGATTAAGCGAGGGGCCAAGTAGGGATCGGTCCATTATAAAATGTGCTGAATATGAGGTGAGGGATGGACCTAATCCTGAGGCCCAAAGAAGAAAGGATATAAATAGAAGAAACATCAGCCAGAATGAGGTAGGTGAGAATTACTATGCTTAACTTAGAACACAAGCATTCTTGAGTGTAGAGACTGACTTATCCGTCAGAGTGCTAATTCCGACAACCCCGACCGAAGTGTTTATCCCATTTCAGGTGACTATCAACGGATCTCGAGCGCTCCCTAGGATCAAAAGAGTACTTCCAAACCACTTCTCAACATATATATATATATATATTACTCAATTATGTCTAAAATAAGTAAATATAGTAAGAAAAAAAATATGGGTGTGGGATGAGAAAATACTTCATTTGTGACAGTGCTACAAATCAATCTTAATCAGTGTAAACTCAAATTTGTTTGTAGCATTACCACATCGTTGTCCACTTTAGCCTAAATAATTGCTCATGAGATGCATTGAGTGTGAATATTTTAAATATTTTTTGTTGTGTAACTTTGTGCCCTTATTAAATCATTTTTATAAGAGTTTTTTATTTTTATTTTTAAACAAGCTTTCAATGAGTAATTCTATTTACATGCCATCAATCATCTTAGTACACATCATTATTTAGTTCATATATATAATATTTTGAACTTTTGATTTTTCACTCAATACACACCAAATATTACACTTTCAGACCCTAACCCACATATCACAATATACACCCTAACACAAGATGATATACACACCATCAAAATTAAAAAGACAATATGGTTCAAAATACAATTCACAGTAATTTTAGATTCATGTGTCTCTTTCTCTTCTCGATCTGTGTTGAATCTATAGAACTTGGAAGCAACATGAGAGTAAACGGTGAAGACCAAAAAAGCAAGCTGAAATTTTATGGCGACGAAGCAATCGGTGTTGTATTCTACAAAAAAAAAAAAAAAAACAGTTTTAGTATTGTACATAAATACAGTGTTAAAAAAACTTTAATATATTCACAAATTTATATTTGGACTAAACCAAGATATTCAATTTTTAATGTATGAACTTTTAATTCTTGTTCAACTATAATAATATGAACAAAATGATTCTGTTCAAATATAAATAATTGAATATTTTGTAAATGTTCAACTCTCCGTGCACACAGAACGAATAAGTCATTGTTGTAAAGATGAACAGTGGTCTTTTGTTCCAAATCAATATGAATAAGATAAATAACAAAGTAAACTGACATTTTCATTACTGTTTTATTCCAAATCAATATCGTCCATAGTATGTATATCTTTAAAATTAATTGATTTCAATATTTTAAGACCTTAAATCTTCCAAAACAATAATATTTTGAGTTTGAAAAATAATAGAAAAGAGATTTATTCTAGGTGATGGTGTGTATAGTAAAGATATTTGTGTTTTCATATATGAATTATTAAAATGAGTATATACATACTCTTATTGTCCTTAATAGTTATTTTACTGAGGATATTATTGTCATATAAATTTAATGATTAAATGATATGTGCTAAAAGAAATGATGGTGTATAAATAGAATCATCTCCTTTTAATGTGAATTTTTGACCTTTATACTAAAATCAATTTAAAAAGTCATAAAACCAATTGAAAACAAAATAATAATAAAAAGGGCAAATTACATTCACATTCCCTAAGATTTGGGTAAAATATAGTTAACTCTACACTACGTTTTTGATATAATTACACTAATTTCTCTTGATAATTTAATTCGCATAATAGTTAGGTTTTCTTATCAGTATTTCGTTATTTGTATGAATGTAAAAAAACAATATTATCATATTATATATATATATATATATTATTTTAGTATCTATCCACCATCTATATTAGTTGTAATCACTTTGACCTTACAAAAAGAAAGTTCAATTTAATTATATTAAAACTGTGAAACTAATTATATATATCATTTTTAAACTTCAAAGAAGTGAGTGTAATTTATCCAATAAAAAAGGAAAAATGATTCATTTCCATAAATTTCTCTTGTGGAGAAGTGGATTGGAAATATTCTTTCGATCCCGGGGGATGCTAATGATCCTCTTCTAGTCACCTGAAAAGAAATAAACACTGCCTAACTAACACTCCTGGGTGCCTAATTAGCACACCGACGGCAAGTCACTCTAATCTCAATTGCTTATATTTTAAGTAAAGTGTAATAGTTCTCACATACCTCTTCTCGGGTGATGTTCTTCTATTTATATCTTTTCTTTCTTGGGCCTCGGATTAGGTCCATTTCCAATTCTATATTCGCATATTTCGTAGTAGTCCGCTCTACTCGCCCATTGCTTAATAGACTATTTGGTCAAGTAGAATTATGCTCGAGAGTGTGAGCATACGAAAGTACCACGGTTTTGACTCTCCCAAGTTCGACTATCCGTAATCTCTATGACTCCCAATACTGCCCCCACAATTGCCCCGAGCATTCCACTAACGCTTAGTTGGAGTGTTTGGCTCAACTTGAAAAGTCAAACCCAAATTCTTGGCTAACCATATTCCAACGCAAATTTCAACACATGCTTCTGCTATCATTTCAACTTCTTGCCTCTTCAGACACTTCTATTTATTGTGATTTAAAATTTTGACGCCTTTTTCAAATACATACACGCTTTTAGACGCCACACCGAATGCCTTCCGAATTACCTCTGCAGTTTCCTTTCCTTCTCTATCCTCTTCGCCTCTTGTAAGTTCTCTCATTCTCTTCTTTGAATCTCTTTTCTTGCTTTGTTTTTGGCTTAGCATATTCGTATTGGCTGGGGGAAATGGCGAAACATTTAAAAGATCTCCTCTCACCGGATCGAATTTCTGGCTTCCAACGCCATTTCTCCATTCCTGATAACATCCATCTGTCACTTGTGACAGACGGCACCCTCGATATGGAGAGGGTTAATGAAACTACGATCGTCTTCCCTCTCCTATCAATTACAGAGGGTGGAGTCTGTTTCCCCCTTCACCCACTCCTTAGGGTCAGGTTTCATTGGGGCTTAATCCTTCCCAACCTAACGCCAACTTCTTTAGAATCGTGATGGGGATTATCGCACTAAACCGTCCGCCTTAGGCTTAACCTTGGCATTCTCGCTATTCGGCATTGCTACGCCTTGGCCAAGTCTTCTGGTCGACACGGACGTTATTTCCTTAGGGCCAAAGAGACCAACCATCAACTAGTGACTATGCTTTCCAGCTCTGGGAAGCGAGTCGATGATGTTATGGTCATCGTCCAAGGAAACGGGGAATTCGGCGAAGGCGAGGATCGCCTTAATCGTATTCCTAGACGGAGGGGCGAACCAAGTGGCCGTGTAGATTCTTTTATTTATTTGTTTTCTGTTATATTTATAAAGCTTCATTTTCGGGACCTCATGGTTTTGCTTATACAGGAAACGATTTGAAGAAAGTCCTGACCTCAGCCGACGACGCTGTTTGTAGACACCCCATTTTTGACCGTCCTCAAGACTTGACGCCACCGCTGAACACCTATGATCATCATTGTTTGTGTTTGTCTTGAGTTCCCGAAGGTCTCGGCCACGCGCCTTGCCTCGTGATCTCGACTCGACCGTCTGCCCTGGTTTTGCACCAAACACTTGTGTTTTGCCTCGAGGGGCAGAGAATGGCTTGTGGGCCATCCCCATACTCCACCGCCATGGCTTGAGGCCACCGGTTGTTTTGTTGCCACCGCCAAATGTTTGGTCAGCTAGCACTATAGATGGTCGATCGCCATCTTTTTGGTCAAATTGCATTTTTGACCTAATCACTCATCCGCATCCGCTTTTGCAGATATTTTATGCTAGTCGCATACACTTTGCTCCCCTCCATACACGTGTATGGAGGGATCTCCCTGTTGTTAGCTTGCCTTGGAAGCTTTACAAGATTGAGTCTTCTATAAGAGGAGGCCTCTTCTCCCTCTTTTAGGTTAGACAATATTTTTCAGAGAGCTTTGAGTTCTAGGGTTAGGGTTTGCATATATCCTATCTCTATATCTCTCTTTGTGTATTTGTGTGTGTTTAGTCTTAGTATTGCACACAAACACCCACCATTACACCTTCTCTTGGAGCTGAGGGCCCAGAGGTCTGTTCTTGGTGTTCTTGAGCTGGTTTGGACCTAAGGAGGCTACTGGTCCACTATTTGTGAAGAGGGTCTTCAAGGGTAACATTCTTACTCTTTTTACCCCATTTTTGCATAGCTTTTTTGACTATCTTGCAACTATTTTTAGACTTGGTGTATAACATATAAAAGTCTTGTTTTTTCCTACTCTAAATAGTTGTTTAGAGTGTTTTGAGCTTTGAGGTTGTTTGGCCCCTCTTAGGCCTTGTTTGGCCCCATTTTGTGCTATTTTTGGTGAGCTCCGGGACCACCTTGTTTGGGCCTCCTCACCACTGAAATCTTGAGGGATTTCAGTGGTGAGGATGGTGGTTTAAGGTCCTAATAAGGAGAGGGCCATCCCCTTTCCTTGTTGTCTTCAAAAAGTGCCATTTTAGCCTCATGTGTGAGCACCATTTTTAAGTTCATCTTGGCCATGTATTAAGTGTTATTTGTTCTTATTTTATCATGATATAGCATTTTTTTTAATTGTTTTAGACACACCATGCATGCTTAGCATACTTGTCTTGTAATGCCATGAAATTACCGTAACATGTATCTAGCATTTAGACCACTATGCTTGCTTCTTTTGGCTTAGCTTTGTGAAGCTTTTATGCATGTTTTAGTGTGTTTGAGGACTGTTTTTTGTTGTTTGGGTCATCCATGATTTGCTTTGTATAGCTACTTTGCAATCTCCCTTGTAGGCCTTGAGTGTTGGACCCTCTAGCATGCTCTAATTGCATTATTTCAGTGGTTTGGAACCACTTGCCATGTCATTTCAATCCTTATGGCATGCTTGTATGCTTGCATTCGATGCTCCTTTAATGCTTTAAGAGGTTGGTGTCTTATGCTCCATGTTTGGTCCCTTTTGCATGCCTTGAGAATTAGGTCATTTAGATGCCATCTAAGTGGTTTTTGGGGCTTGCTTTTGAATGACTTAGGACTGTTTTGGCTCACTTTGGTCATTTGCTTCATGTGTCACATGACTATAGTTTAAGTTCTTGGGTTTGGTTGCATGCCTTGCTTGCATTAGTAGGTGGACTTGGTATCATCTTAACATGATTTTCAGAGTTTGATGTGCATGCCATTTGTCCATGATTATCCTCTTTTAAGTGTGCTTAAAAGATGCTCTTTAATGCTTAAGTGTTGGGCCATGTTTGCATGCATTGTTTGTGTGTGTATTTGCCTCCATTCCATGGCATTTTGGCTTCCTATTTAGACATGGCCGAGGCTTGTCCATATTAGTCTAAGTCCACCTTTCGCATGTTGTTCAAATGTGATCACATTGCTACATGCTTGCATGCTTCGGTTGCATAATGTTTTGCATGTTCATTACTTGCATTATTGACACATGCTTAGCTATATTGCATTTTGTTGCATGCTTCCCCCATGTTCATGTTTGCATGCTTTCCCTCATGTTCATATTGCATGCTTAGTTCACATGCCTAGGTTGCATTGCATTGAGCATGCATGCCTTGTCTCTTGATCAAGTGATAGAGGTTGGGCCTTATGTATTTGTTTGCATTTCATTTGAAATCAAAATGCACAACTTGGCCATCACGCATTGAAATACGCGATTGGTGGTCTGAGGGTCAAGCACTATCCTCCTTTGAGTCATAAACATGATAAGGAGTGTGGTTGGTGCAAACATTGCTTGAAATGCATTGCCATGCCATGTTTTACCCTCTGCTGCTGTCAAAACAGGTTTCCGCAGGAAGCTTTGGCCGGCTGACCATCCTTAGTGCCGACCGACCAAATATGGATGGCCGAGAGATCAATCAATGGTCGATGACCATTACCAATAGCCGGTGATGATTCCCATTGGCCGGTGGTACTCTACAATGTCCATGGAGCATACCTTGGGAGTTGTGAAATTTTCAGAGGAGCAGAGCAGGGTAAATAGAGGCAACTTGTGCATTGAGATGGATCTCCGAGCGGAGCCGAGCATGCATACATTGGACCCTCTTCTGAGGCCTTTTACTGCTTTCTTAGCTTAGTTAATTTGCTTAACTAGTTAAGTGGTCTGTAATATTTAATTAGCTTGTAGGTTAATTGATTTGTATTATTCTTTTGGTCCCTTCGAGCGAGGGCAAATTTGTAATAAGTGTGGGTGCGTTTGTGCATGTCTTCCAACCCCCACTTCTTTTTCCCTTTTACTTACCTGCTTTTGATGGTTAGTATTAGGGCATATTTAAATTAGCATACCTTATGCTATGCATGTGTGCATCCATACATTTGTCTTGCATGCACCGGGCTCGGCGCATCATACTAACTGCATTGTATTTCAATTCCAAGTTGAATACATGTTATTTGTAGCATCTCATATGCCATCCTAGATTAGCCGAGCCTATTCTAGCTGCATTTTGCCTGTGTTGCATTAGCCATCTTAACATGAACTAGGATCATGCGTTGATTACTAACTAGTTTCTGTTCTGGCTTAGAGTACTAGGTAAGCTTTTATGCTTTAGCATCCTTGCATGCGCAGGAGTGTTTGCCATGACAAGATGCTTGCCATGAGGCTAATTGCTTATGTGATATAACCCGAATGTCTATGGGTGAAGGTTGATTGTTTGAGTTGGAACAAACCGCTGAAACTGTGTTTTAGCCTACTTACGGGTAGCAAATTTCAAACTATCTTTCAAACAAGCAGATATGCAATGCTTTGTTCCAAATTAGGCGATCTAGTCTATACTTTTGTGTTGTGCGCATCACATAGTAAATCTAGGCTAATAACCGAAATAAGAGCATATAACGTTTTCAAAACAAGATATCATGGTTAGTAGAGGCCGATCTTCGGATCGGGCGAGAGGGGGTGCTCATAGCTGACCTTCCCCAATCATACCCAAGTTCCCGAGCCGAGGCAACTTTGGTGATGACGGACACATGGCCTTAGGTAAACGAGTCAGGGTTTCCTAAATTCCCCCATTAAAAAATATTTAGGTGGCGACTCTGTATCTGGCAAAGCAGTCTATGTTTGGCACTTCTTTCAAAAAATCTGTTTTCCCAAAACGATTTGCCGGATTTGGACTCTTTGGTTCAGATTAAGAACCGTGACAAAACGAGTCCTGAACTGGTAGCATAAGGCCCCTCCTTCTCTCGGGGCGCGTCCACATTGTTCTTTCGAAAATCAAGGTTGTGCTCAAATATTTCGACCGGCCGAGTCTTCAGAAACAGGGGAAGGCGGCCCACATTCTGCTCCGCTACGTGCCGACTTATGCGACCTTTTCAGCAGCGGAAAACATCCCAATTTTGAAGGGTGAGGAGTTTCTTACCGCCCTTATCCTAACTAATTTCAAAAATTTGAGGCAGGTCGGTTAAAAAGGATCAGATTTGGAGCAACCGGAAGTAGCTGAGGCCACCGAGTCAAACCAATCCGTAGCCGAAGTCGACGAGGCTTTAAAGTTAGCATTTGAAGAAGATGGCCTCAATTCAGTTGATCCTCCGTCCACTTCGGGTCGAGGGGACCTTCCACTTGACGATATCTTTCAGGGTCTGGAGGACCTTCCCGGTGCGTACCCAGAAGATATGGCTATATTGAGCCTCACTAAACTTGCCAAGAAGGCAAACGCGGAAAGGATGGCCGCGCGGCGAAGGGTGGAGTCCATTCGGGCTGCTGAATCTTAGCCCTCCCAGACTATTGACGGATCTCACTTTCCTCGCCATCGGGCGAATCTCAACCCTCCTTGTCCGTTATTAAGGAGGAAACGGAAAAAAACCGAAGTGCTGAGGCAGAACCGGTTGTGCAGGCAAGTGTAGAGGCTGAGCAAAGGTGCCGAGGTCGAGGCCGGCTCAGAAGAAGATCGTGTCGACAAACGACCTCGTTTAAAGGAATCGGATGTGATTGTACCCTTTGTTATTTAGACAAAGATAAAAAAATACGCTGATCTCCTTCGATGCTTCGGGTATCAAAGACCCAATGATCGCGACTCAAAGATGGCTACGCTCGCTTTCCGTCACGACAAGGTGGCTTTTAGGCGAGTCGATCCGATTGTAATTGCGCTGGCGCTAATCGGCTCTTTTGGTATATATCTTAAACTTTGTCGTTTCACTTTACGCAAATATTGTTTTGGTCTCAACTTCCTGTTTTGCAGGCCATCGGAAGGATAGCCGAGATGGGCCGTCGCCATCATGATGCCGTCGAGCAGATTGGCCGTTTATAAGCGGAGGTTAAGGGCCAAAGGAGTAGGGCCGAGTTCGAGGCTTTGAGAGCGAAGATGGAGGGCGCCCGCGCCGAGGCCGAGATGGAGAGAACCCGAAACGCTGAAGAACTGAGATCGGTCGCCGAGAAAAGGGCAGATGTGAGCGACGACGCGTTTAAATTGGCCCAGGAGGCGATCTCTAAATTGGAGGCTAAGTTGGAAGAAATAAAGAAGGCGAAGGAAGCAACCGACCTGGAGGCTTCCAGGGCATTCGACGCCGGGAAAAAATCTACTTTCGATGAATACGTAGACGAAGTCCCCAAATTTAAAAACCAGGGATTCAAACACGGCTGGCTCAATGCCCTTGCTGCTGCTGATGTGACATTGGCTACGCCAATTCCATACGAGCAAGTGGATATTGAGCCGTTGGAGTCTGACTCCGAGGACTAATTTGGGCGGCTCTTGTTTTTGTTTTAGGAATGTTCAGCTTTTTACAGCCTTTTGCTTAGTTGTTTTCATATGTAAAATGGCTACAATTTGTACCCAATTTACTTAATGAAAATTCCTTTTGCACTTTGCTATTGTTTGTGCTAAATTGTGTTATTGGATCATTCATTCATGTACACTTGCCGACTAGACAATTAGGCAATTTTAACTCCAAAAAGCCGAAAATTAGCATATGGAGTGGCTGTGGCAAATATCGATCGGCATGGGGCTAGATGCTTTGCCGGTTAGATTAATAAATCTGCCTTGCCCTGCCCAAAGGCATGAGATCCAAGGCATTCATCCATTATTGCCGCTAGATAATTAGGCAATTTTAACTCCAAAAAGCCAAAGTTAGCACATAGAGTGGTCAGGCACATATCGATCAAGATGGGGCTAGATGCTTTGCTGCTAGATTAATAACCGCTTGCCCCAACCAAAGGCATGAGCTCCAAGGCATTCATCCATTATTGCCGCTTCGATAATTAGGCAATTTTAACTCCAAAAGCCGAAGTTAGCACATGGAGTGGCTATGGCACATATGGATCTAAGATGGGCTAGATGCTCTACTGCTAGATTAATAAATCCGCCCCTTGCCCTACCAAGGCATGAGCTCCAAGGCATTTATCCATTATTGTCGCTAGATAATTAGGCAATTTTAACTCCAAAAAGCTAAAGTTAGCACATGGAGTGGTCAGGCACATATCGACGGATGGGGCTAGATGCTTTGCCTTAGATTAATAAACCGCCTCTTACCCCAAAGGCATGAGCTCCAAGGCATTCATCCATTATTGCCATTTAGATAATTAGGCCATTTTAACTCCAAAAATCGAAAATTAGCATATGGAGTGGCTGTGGCACATATCGATCGGCATGGGGCTAGATGCTTTTCCAGTTAGATTAATAAATATGCCCTTGCCCCAGCCAGTGCATGAGCTCCAAGGCATTCATCTATAATTACCGTTTGGATCGGCATCTGTCTTTTGGAGTTTAGCATTAATGAAGTCGCCTTGGGGTTGCTGCAAGCATTAGAAATAATTGGGATGGACTCTTCACGCTAGTAACTCCCCTTACTGTGTTCAGAATCAATTTAAAACCATTTGTGGCGTAGGTAAGTGCGAATGTCAAATAGAGTTTTCTTCAATAGCAGAGGAGAAGTGCGAACTTTGGCTGAGCTTGATACTGCAATGAATCGTGGTAGCGAACCCACCTGTGCGGGAGGTAGGACATCCAAAGAACAAGAAAAGGGGCAGCCTCCAAGTCGTAGAAGCAGATCACCTCAAAAGAAGAAACAGTAACGGGGAAGTTCTTCGCGACCGCGACCGAGAAATGAGGTCGACGTGGCACCGTGACCGTTGAGTTTCGCAGTTTTTGTGGGGAATAAACCGATGACGGAGGCGGACTCCATAATCAAGGACCCAAGTGTGGTGGTCAAGTTTGCTCGACAGATTTTCCCACTGGAGGTCCAGAAGTCGATGATAGGTCGACAGGAATTCAAAGTATTTCGAGAGAGCATTCACAAGGCGGTTAAAGGGCAATATACTGCCTATGAAGTCGGCATGCGCCTGCGCGCCGCTCGACATAAAATAGAGAAGAATGAGGAAATAATTTGCAGTTTGGAGGCTCGCGCGGAGAAAGCCGAGCGTGAGCTCAGGTAGCTCAGGAAGGCTCAAACCACTGAGCCCCGTGCGATGGGTCAATCCAACCCGATCGTGGATAAAAGGGTGACTCAATGGCTGTTAAGTCACGCCATCGCCGATCGAGATACGGCAAGCATGTTCGCCGTAGAGAATGCGAGGAAAGTGGGATCCGAACAAGGCTTCCATGCGGGCCGGAAGTTTAGGATTGACAAAACCAAAGAGAATCTTACGGAGGAGGTCTGCCGATGCGAGAACCGGGAGTTTAGGCACGGTTGGATCGAGGTACTTCAAGCTGCGGAGACTCTCCGAGCAAAGGGTGTTGATTCGGCATCGCCGCTGTACCAGCGTGATCATTTACCCTTTTCCGCCTTTGAAATCGAAAAGAGCGACGATGAAGGAGATGCTGCATAAAAACTATGTAAACATAGCTTGTGTTAAAAATTATGTAATCATTGACTGATTGAATAAAAATGTTTTATTTTTCATGTTTGTGTTTCTTTATAATCTTTGTTCAGCACGCATATGTTTGCATGTTTCTTTAAAAAGTTGAAATGAACGTATTTCAGATGATTGAATAGACATTGATCGGTCTGAGTTAATCATAATCAAGCATTCCATCTCGAATGTTTTTATGCTTTAACATATAAATGGGTTTTGCCGGCTCGATATGAGAGCTTTCTGCATTAAGTATTGATCGGCATAATTTGGAGGCTTTATCGGCCTACGGACGTCACACGCCGATGGGGCTCCTGATCTGGAGACTGGCCAATCGTGATATCCACGAAGGTCACTCTGAATCCAGAGGCTTTATCGGCCCAAAAGCGTCATGCGCCGATGGGGCTCCGAATCTGGAGACTTTTTAGTCAATCGTGATATCCACGAAAGGCGCTCCGAATCCGGAGGCTTTATCGGCCCAAAAGCGTCATGCGCCAATGGGGCTCCGAATCCAGAGACTTTATTTGGCCAATCGTGATATCCACGAAGGGCACTCCAAATCCAGAGGCTTTATCGGCCTACGGACGTCATGCACCGATGGGATTCCGAATCTGGACACTTTATTTGGCCAATCGTGATATCCACGAAGGGCACTCCGAATCCGAAGGCTTTATCAACCCAAAGACGTCATGCACCGATGGGGCTCCGAATCCGAAGACTATTTGGCCAATTGTGATATCCACGAAGGGCACTCCGAATCCATAGGCTTTATCAGCCCAAAGACGTCATGCGCTGAAGAGGCTCCAAATCCAGAGACTATTTGGCTAATCGTGATATTCACGAAGGGCGCTCCGAATCCGGAGGCTTTATCGGCCCAAAGACGTCATGCGCCGATGGGGCTCATGATCTGGAGACTTTATTTGGCCAATCATGATATCTACGAAGGGCGCTCCGAATCCAGAGGCTTTATCGGCCCAAAAGCATCATGCGCCGATGGGGCTCCGAATCTAGAGACTTTATTTGGCCAATCGTGATATCCACGAAGGGCGCTCCGAATCCGGAGGCTTTATCGGCCTAAAGACGTCATGCGCCGATGGGGCTCCGAATCCGAAGACTTTATTTGGCCAATCGTGATATCCACGAAGGGCGCTCCAAATCCAAAGGCTTTTTCGGAACACCGTTGAACTGGAATTTGTAAATAGGGATCTTTTCATTACAGAAAATGAGATGTACATGGCAAACCATTAAGAATAAGCATCATGTCCCACAAGTCAGTCAATGATAAAATTTGCATAAATGCATGGAATTCCAAGGCTGTGGCAAACTCCTTCCTGACATGTCTTTCAGCCGATATGCCCCTACTCCTGCGATCGAATCAATCTGATACGAGCCATTCCAGTTAGGACCCAATTTTCCATCAGCCGGTTTCTTCGCACTGGCAAGACTTCTTCAGACCAACTCCCCGTGTGTAGCGCGGTCAACACGTTGATTGTACGACTTAGCCAGCTGCTGTTGATACCGCGCCATAGACGCAAGGGCGCAGTCTCTTCGTTCTTCAATCAGAACCAAATCCAAGGCCAGCATCATGTCATTTTGGCCCATATCAAAAACTGTCGATTTCAAGGTTGGGAGGCCGATCTCCAGGGGTATAATTGCCTGGGTTCCAAAGCATAGAGCAAACAACGTTTCCCCAGTAGACTGCCTCGGAGCAGTTCGATGAGCCCACAATACACTCGGCAATTCTTCGACTCATTTGCCTTTAGCTTTCGTCAACCTCTTTTTGATGCCATCTAAGATGGATTTGTTAGAGGCTTCAGCCTGACCATTGCTTTGTAGATAAGCCGGCGTGGAAAAGTAAGGCCGTATACCATACTTGTCGTGACAAATTTCGATAGACGCCACAATCGAACTGGGTCTCGTTGTCTAAGATAAGTGCTCTTGGAATGCCAAACCATGTTATGATGTTTCTCCAAACAAAACGCTTTACGTCGGTATCTCGAATGTGGGTTAGTGCCTCCGTTTTTACCCATTTTGTAAAATAATCTATCGCGACAATCAAAAATCACTTGTTGCCCGGGGCACGAGGCAATGGTCCAACGATGTCAAGCCCCCATTGGGCGAACGGCCAAGGACTGGTTATGGAGCTTAGTTCTTCTATAGGCAGGTGGGTTAAAGGAGAGAACTTCTGGCACTGTTCACACTTTTTCACATAGCATTCGGCATCAGCTCTCATTGTCGGCCAGTAATACCCTTGTGTTATTGCTCGATGGGCCAAAGAACGCCTGCCAGAATGGACGCCACAACTGCCCTCATGTATTTCAGTCAGAAGCTCTTCGACTTTGTCCGGGTGTACACATTCCAGGTATGGACCAGAAAGGGATTTCTTATAAAGCTTTCCTTGCGGATCCAAGTAGTACCACAGAGCTTTGTTTCGCAGCTTGTACACTTCTTTTTTGTTCACTAAGAGCTGTTCGAAAGACAGGAATGCCGCAATGGGATCCATCCAACTCGGTCCAGCTTCTATAACACTGACCTGGACTTCCTCCGAAGGGCCAATGCTCGGCTCCAGGATGAAACCTACTTCGATGGTCCATTTAATCTCTAGGTTAATGGCGGAGGCTAGGTAGGCAAGGGCATCTGCATGTGTGTTCTGATCACATGTTATCTGGTTCAATTCATGATGGTCAAATTTTGCCAGCAAGTAGTCGGCCGTTTTCATGTAGGCCGCTATACGGTCGTTTCTTTCCGCGTACTTCCCTTTTAGCTGATTGATCACCAGTTTTGAATTGCAAAATACAAGCAAACGCCAAGCACGCAGAAGATGTGCATTCCGTAAATAGGCTAGAAGGGCTTCGTATTCGGTTTCGTTATTTGATGCTTCGAAGCCAAGCTTAATGGCCTACTCAATTATTGCACCGTCGGGAGCCATGATCACAACTCCGGCTCCGCTGCCCGCTGATTGGATGATCTATCATAGTACAACTGCCAAATGTCCCCAACATAAATTTTCCAATTCAGCTCTGGTCGAATCTCATCGGGCTTAAAATCGGCAAGACCCACAGTGAATTCGGCAACGAAGTCGGCAAGTATTTGTCCCTTGATTGAGGTTCTAGGTAGGAACTGAATGTCGTACTGGCCGAGTTCAAGAGCCCACTTTGAAACACGTCATGACGCTTCTGCACTTCATAGTACTGATCAGAGGGGATAATCTGTTAGCACCCCAATGCTATGTCCCTGGAAGTAATGCATCAGTTTCCTTGCTGCTATGACTAGGGCTAGGATGAGTTTTTCCAGCGGAAGGTAACGTGTTTCGGCGTCAACCATTGCCTTGCTCATGTAATACACTGGCCACTGCTCCCCAAGCTCTTCCTTTATCAGTACGGTGCTGACGGCCCTGTTGGAAACTACCAGATACAAAATGAACGGTTCACCAGCAGCAAGTGTTGTCAAGAGTGGTATTGAGCGGAGGTAGGTCTTGAGTCTGTTGAAAGCGACTTCGCATTCGGCGGACCATTCAAAAGCCTTGCCCTGCCGTAATGTATGAGAGAATTGTTGGCAATGATCTGTAGACCGACTGATGAACCTGTTGAGTGCGGCGGCCATCCCCATCAACTTTTGAACCTCTTTTATTGAACAAGGGGAGCCGAGTTCCAAGATTGCTGTGATTTGCCTCGGGTTGGCCTCGATTCCTCGGTGGTTGACAATGTAACCCAAGAACTTGTCAGAGCCGATCCCAAACGCACATTTGGAAGCGTTCAGCTTCATTCTATATTTTCGTAGAATGCTGAATGTCTTTTCTAGATCGGCTATATGATTCTGTTCTTCCTTGGACTTGACCACCATATCGTTAATGTACATTTCCATAGTGTGGCCGAGTTGCTCCTTGAACATAGCGGTGACCAATCTTTGGTAGGTTGCCCCTGCATTCTTCAGTCTAAAAGGCATAACTTTGTAGCAGTAGGTTCCTCTTGGGATGAGGAATGCAGTTTTGTCCTGGTCCTCTGGATGCATAGCGATTTAATGGTAGCCTCTGTAAGCATCAAGGAAGCTCATACGTTGATGGCGTGTTGTCGCATCTACAAGTTGGTCGATTCTGGCTAAGGGAAAACAAGCCTTGGGGCAAGCTTTATTTAGGTCTGTGAAATCGACGCACACTCGCCAAGTCCCATTTTTCTTCTTCACCACCATCAGATAGAGAGCCATGTAGGGTAGGTCACTTCCCTAATTGCCCGGCCAGCCTGTCAACCACCCCACCAAGGGTGGCAGTGTGCTCTACGGCTGATCGCTGGCTTTTCTGAATAATCAGCTTGCACTTAGGATCGACATTCAAATGGTGCTGTGAAATTGACGGATCTATACCCGGCATCTCATACGGAGTCCATGCAAAGACATCGAGGTTGCTGAGCAGGAAAGAGATTAGTCCCGCTTGGCCGCCCGATTTAGGGAGGCGCTGATCATGAAGAACTTGTCTGGGCTTCCATCGATTTCAACTCGGTCTAAGCCTTCCGTGGCCTTTTCATTTGGGAGCCGCCCAACATCATCGAGGTTCTCTCGATCTGGCACCTCAATAGAATTCACCTGTAGTTCCTTTGGCATCTTTTCAGCAAGGAGATAACATACTTGTGCCGATTTCTATGAGCCACGGATTTACTCAATACCGCGTTCTGTCGGGAAACATAGCAGCTGATGATAGGTGCTTGGCACGGCCCGCATAATATGCAACCAGGATCGCCCCACGATGAGATTATACAGCGACGGCAGCTTGATGACCAAGAATTCCACGTCTACTGTTCGGGAACCTACTCGAACGAGTAGTCTAATTTTTTCCAACGGGTACTTTGGATTGGCATTGAAGCCAAATAGTGGATAAAGGGCTGGAGAGAGATCCAATTCAGACAAGCCGAGTTTGGTAAATGTCTTATAGTATATAATCTCTGATGTGCTCCCTGGATCAATAAGTATGCGCTCAACTGTGAATCGGTTTACGCATAATTCAATTATCAAGGGATCAATGTGGGGCAGTTACTTCGGCCAAATCCGAATCATCAAAATTAATAACCTCAGCTTTGTGGGGCCGTTTAGCCGAAGTGAATTGGTCTTGAGGGTTAGACTTCGACTGAATCACATGCACCGCCGATGACATTGGCAGGCTATATATCATGTGGATCACGCCAAGCGGGGGTGAATCCTGTCTCAAGGCTATTGTTTTGATTGGGTTTCCTTTTCGAACGCATCATTGTGACCGACATTTCGTACCAATTCTCCGTGAAGTCCTTCAGTACATAACAACTACCAGTATCACAATGGTCGGTGGGGTCTGATTTACCGTCATACAAAGTGAATGACGGTGCTTTGAATTTCTTGGATAGCACTGCCTTTGCAATCCGTCGCACAAAAGGATCGTGTTGATCTTCATCCGAGCTGTTTCTTCTTCACTTATGCCTTATACGGGGACTCTCTTCAAAACAACTGGAAGTTTTAGATCGTCCCTTCTTCTTGGGCTCCGGATAATGAGCCTGAGTTGCTATCAAGATCCGGTTTCGCTCGAGATCGTTGACCACCTACCCTCACAAAGTTGTTCCGCCTTGGTGTGCAACTTGTTTAGACTTTGCCACCTCCAAGGCCAAATCTTAACAGAGACGTTTGTTCTCTGCGATCATGTTCTCCAACCTTTGTTCGTTTTGCTTTGCTTGTTCCATGATCGCTTGCATTGGTTCATGCTCTAGAGTCGAGGGTGAGGCAAAGTTCAGAGCGCGTCTTACGGGGATGGTCTCTGGTCCAAGCACGCTTGATGGAGTGAGGTCGCCTCTCAAGCGTGGTTTCATCAAGGACTATCGGAGGGTCTTCCGTAATGCCTGCCATGGATGTGTTTGAGTATTCCCACAGACAGCGCCAATTGTGGAGAAGTGGTTTGGAAATACTCTTCTGTTCCTGGGGGATGCTAGTGATCCTTTTCTAGTCACCTGAAAAGAAATAAACACTCTAGTCGGGTGCCTAATTAGCACTGACGGCAAGTCAGTCTCTAATCTCGAAATTGCTTATATTTTAAGTAAAATGTAATAGTTCTCACATACCTCTTTCTGGTTGATGTTCTTCTGCTTATATCTTTTCTTTCTTGGGCCTCGAGATTAGGTCCATTTCCAATTCTATATTCAGCATATTTCGTAGTAGTTCGCTCTTTACTCGGCCCCTTGCTTAATCGGCTATTTGGTCAAGTAGAATTGCGTTCGAGCGTGTGAGCATACGCCGAGTACCATGTATTTTGACTCTCCCAAGTTCGACTATCCAGAATCTCTACGACTCCCAATACTTGGCCCCCACATCTCTCACAAAAGCATTTCTTCACAAACTCTTACTGGTAAGAGTTTACTGCTATAAAGTAAATAAGTGAATTCTCACCATTAAGAATATGTGAAAGAATGCTTTATGAAAAAAAAAATTGTGAGGATATAACACTACTAATAAACATTGATTCAAAAGAGACAGAGAGAATAGTAAACTCATGATTGTGTTTTTTAAAAAACGAAATTACAAAGAGAAAGTTAATGTCAGTGAATATTTGAAAATTTAATTATATATTAATGAAATTTTTTATAATTTTATATTTTAATATTTATAAAGTTTATCACTATTTTAAAAATATTTTTTTTAAATCTAGATTGAAATAAAATTACCACCTAATTACAAATAAGTAGCAATAAGTAAAAAAAAATTACTATTCAGGTGTATATTTTAAAAATTATTACATATAGATGAAAATTTTTATAAGATTAATAATTAAAATTTATAAATTTTAGAGTGCTCAGGCCAAAAGTCTAAATTTTACTTTTGTTTGGCCAAAAAGGGTATTATATTTAAGAAATGCTTGGAGTTCGTTCACTAACATCTTTATTTTAATGTTATTCACTGGTTTATAGCTCACTGTATATATATATATATGTATAGGTGGGCGACACAGAGAACAAGCTTAGAAGGGTTCCTTAGCCGAGCCATCATCTGAAGCCCTATTGAGTTTTTGGTGCCTTCCGAGTTGAGGCTAGGTCTAGAAGACCGTTGTCTCGTTTTGGCCATGTTGTTGGGTTTTTGTTATATGTATCTATGTACATGACTAATGTTTTTGTACAAGGTGGTATGTATGTAATACATGGTGGGTAAATTAACGTTATGTGCATGTGTATTATTTTATATAGAATCACAACTCATCGAACTACTTGTTGTATACTTATGTATTAAGCTTCCGCTAGCCTCGATTGCTCTAATTTGTATAGGAAGGCCTTTGGTAATCTTAGATTACTGGCCGGTCACCTCCCCGACCCATACGGGGTGGGGTTCTTGTCGTGACAAAAAGTCCAGATGCTAAAATATTTTGTCCATAAAGACAAACTCAAGCAAAATAACTATACCCTTCTTTATATATATCATTACATAGTCCCAAAACCCTAAAACAAGTCACGCATCCTCTCTCTCTCTGTCTTCCCTCTACTCTCTTTCTCTCTCTTACTCTCTCTTTCTTCACTTTCAGCCCCATTGCTACTATCGTTATTGTGGCAGTGGCCATGGGCTTTGCATCTACTATTTCTTCTTCCAGTCAAGTTACAAATGGGAAAAAAGATAGAGAGAAACAGAAAAATCGCAGCCGCCGCCTTTCTCTCTCTTTATTCACCCTCAGCTCCACCTCTCCCCGTAGCTTTGCCGTTATTACCACTGCTATCGTGATAGCCATAAGCGCTGTCGCCGCCGTTTCTTCATCTAGTAAAGTTGCGAAGGGAAAGGAGCTGCAGAAGCACCACCACCGCGCCATTACTAGTCATATGCTCTGCCAAAACGTTGTTGCGAATACTGGCATTGACGACTCCTCTGCAACTCTCATGACTCCTCCCTCTTCCATTGTTTCAGATTCAGTGGCCGATCTATGCGATCTATGCCACCACTATCTTCTCGATGTCTCTCTCCAATGGTTGTTGGGATCTCTTTTGTTGTTGTTGTAGTTTGAAACTTCAGATTTGATCTTGTAGAAGCTAGATCTGCTATACATATGTGTGATTCAATCTAGGAGTGAACATGGTCTGGATTGATCCGACTTGGGATAAAACCAAAACCAATCCGTTATCTACGGTTCTTAAAAAATGGGAACCAATCCAATCCATCTAAATCGTGGAACCAATTCGAACCAATCCATTTAAACAAAGATTAGATTGGTTTGGGACCACGAATTCACATAATTAAATGATAAAGATATATATATATATATATCATTTTAATTTTATAAAAACATAAACATAGTATCATATTAGTTCCATAATAGCAACACTTCTTTCTATAATAGTGACATACTGTTCTAGAATTTAAACAACCATAAGAAAACTGGTTCAATCATAAGTATTTATACCATTACAAATTAAAACTAAAAACTAACAAACAAAAGCAATAAAAAAATATATTATGCAAGTTTAGGTTTGGGTTTAAATTTTATATGGAATAAGAGAAGATACTATATGGAAGGGTGTAAAATATAAATATAGGCTATTTGTATATGATCCAGATCAGTTCCAATCCGAAATCGTGGGGTTTAATCTGGAACCGATCCATGGACTACAGATTTTTAATTTTTTAATCCGGAATCGAACTACGGATTCAAAAAACTGATCCAAACCTACTGAATTGAACTAGACTGGATCGGATTACGAATTTTACGGATTCCTTACTCAGTCCTAATTCAATCTATTTGAAGTAGTTTGAAACTTTAGATTTAATCTTGCAGAAGTTAGATCTGATCTGAAGTAGTTTGAAATTTTTGATTTGATCTTATAGAAGTTAGATCTGCTCTCATGACTCTTCCGTCTCCCTTTTTTTAAAAAAAAAAAATTGAAGTAATTTCTAATTTAATTTTGTTTAACTTTAAATTTTATTTTTTATGATTTCTAATTTCTGATTTCTGATCTTCTTTTCTTTGAATCTGTTTCTAGAGATCAAGGGATGAGAAGGCAGAGAAAATGGGAAACAGAAGTGTGTAGAGAGTGAGGCATATTTGGTTTGACAGACAAATACAAAAATTGAACAGATAGATGCTTGGGTTCATTGAATCAGAAATTTGGACAGATAAACTTGTTGTAAACATTGTACATATAAAAAAAATGATTTGAACAAATAAAATTTAAAAATCAAATAGACCTAAATTTTAACATATGGATATAAATTTGAACAGGTAGTCAACGAAAAGTCAAACAGATAAAAAAAAAAAAGGGGCTAAAATTAGAAACAAAATGTCTTTCAGGACTTCTCACCGAATTATTTTACAAAGTGTAAATCTCTTACAAATAAAAAATATCCATTAGACCCAATATCTTATATCCTTCTTAGATTATATTTATCACAAATTTTCTTTGAATTTTATCATTAATTTGAATTTTTTTTCAATTAATAACATGTTATTTTCCTATAAATAAAAATAGAGGATTGTTATTTAAGACAAAAAAATTAAACTCAATTTTCAAATTCAAGATGTGACAACCATTTAGGATATTAAATGTAACATTCTCTCTCATTTTTCTTTAATTATTAATCAATTATATCACTTACAAATCATTAAATTTTTAAAAATAGATTTAAAAAGTAAATTTATATATTATTTTTCATAAAAATATTTGTAAAATTATTAGAGGTGCATGAACGTTTGTATTACGGTGCAAGGCAAAACTGTGAATTGTCTTGAAACACAAATTTATTTGTATTTTTATGTTTTTATACTTTCTTAGCCTTAAAATGTTAGTCTCTTTTGAAAAATTTAATTTTTTTTTGATAATATAATTATTATATTTTAAAATATTTATTTTTTAATAATATATTTTTTTAGAAATATTAATTGTAATAATCATATTTTTTGTATTATTAATAAAAAAAAATTTAAAAAGTAAAACAAGAAATTCATATTATTGTAATTCTTAATTTTTATAAAATATAATTAAAAAATTATTTTTTTGAGACAGTATTTTACTTTTTTATTTTGATTTCTACTCTTTTTTTTCAATGGCGAATTACACTAACGGTCCCTATAATTTAGATCTCGTGTCATTTTAGTCCCTAACTTTTTAATTGTAACACATTTGACCTTGAATTTTGAACCTTATTCCAAATAAAGACAGTTGAAGATACTATTGCTCGATTTCATGGGCAAAGTTATCAATTTGATAAAATACAAATTAATTTGACAAAAATAAACGTCAAAAAAATATTTTTGAATTTTTAAAATTATTTCTATCCACTAAAGATAAAATTATGTAAAATTGATAAATCTTTTAAATATTTATTTATTTTTTACCAAATTAATTTTTATTATGTATTTAAATGATGATCATATAATGAGTGGTTATTTTTATTTTCATAAATTAGTTTCTATTTTTCCCAAAATCAAATATGACGACAATTTTGATATCATTATTAAACCAATCCATTAAAAATTCGTTAGGGAAGTGGGTTGACTTTTGGTTATTTTAGCCTAGGGTTAAAAAATTTCGTTTGGAAAAAGCTTTTTGACTTTTTTTAACTTTTTGTGAGAGAAAAAATATAATGATTATGGATTGAATGTGATGTTTTATCTTATTGGACTAAAAAGTTTATTTTGTCTTTTTGTAACTAAAATAGTCCCAAACCCAACTCGCCCTTCTTCCCAAACGAAGCCTAAATCAAAAAATCTAAAGCTAAAAACATTTTATATATTAAATATATCGATTATACATTAAAAGCCTAGTAATCGTCCATTACATGATCATCATTCAAAAATATAATAAAAATTAATTTGTTAAAAAAATTAATAAATAAATGTCTAAAAGATTTATTAATTTTACGTAATTTTATCTTTGATAAGTAGAAATTATTTTTAAAAATTCAAAAATATTTATTTGACATTTATTTTTATCAAACTAATTTATATTTTATTAAATTAACAACTTTATCCTTAAAATTGAATAATAATATCTTCAATTATCCTTATTTAAAACAATATTCAAAATTGAATGTCAAATTTATCACAATTAAAAAATTAAAAATTAAAATAATACATACCCCAAACTATATAGACTATTAATGTAGTTCGTCATGTTTTTGATATATATAGTTTTGGGAGTTTTTTTTCAAATAATCCAAAAAACGAAACTATTTAGCGAATTGACCCGCTTTTCAAATTATTTGAAAAATTAACTTATTTTTTAAATCACATTTTTAAAATGCGATTTTGAAATTGAAATTTCACTTTCAACATGCAATTTCACCTTGAAATAACATGTTCAACATATGATTTCATTGAAATCGCATTTTCAACATACAATTTCACCATGTCATTATTTTCAACTTGCGATTTTAAGGTAAAATTACATGTTAAAGATGTAATTTCAATTTTAAAATTACATTTTGAAAATACGATTTTAAAAAGTATGTTAATTTCTTAAATAATTTAAAAAATGGATCAATTCTCTAATTAGTTTTTTTTTTTCATATAGATTATTTGAAAAAAAAAAAAAAAAAAACTCATAGTTTTGGGGAATACAACTTATTAATTTTGTTAATTAACCTTTCATAATGATGTGTTAATGTCAGAGGAGACTGATGCACGTGTGTCCCCCGGAATCATCGATAAGTTTGAGTCAAAAAGACTTAAGGATGTCTTGCACGTGTTTCTGCGGTCAAAGGTCCAAAAGCACTAATGGCACACGAGTCTCCACAATTATTCTCTATTTTATTTTATTTTATTTTAAATAACAATAGAGAAAAGCACAGATACAAGCTAGGTTAGGATAAGAACAGTGATGAGAATCCGCTCCATGACATCTATACCACTGTTTCTTTTCACTATTTAAATGAGATGATTAAAATTCTCAAATAATTACTAGAATTTTTTTTCTCTAAAACCATGGTTGCTTGGTTCCATAAAATGAAAGGGATTAATAATACGATGAGATTGAGTAAAAAAATTATTACTTTGATAGTATTAAGTTAGAAATGTAGGATAAACCTTTTCAATAATAACGGAGAAGTCACTTTTCTTGGGATCTTATTTGTTTTTACATCATTGGATTAGTAATACTATAGATACTATTAATATATGAAATTAATATTTTTTTAATTTTTAGTATTTTTTTTAATATTATAATTATTTTTTTGTTCTAAAATATATAATTTTTGCATAAACATTATTTAAAATTTACTAATTCCCTTACTCAATTTATAATCCTAACCCTCCCATAGCTTTGTTAGTTCTACCACATAGGGAGATTACTAGTCCAAAGAGATAATTAATCCCCTCACTCATGCCTCCAATCAAACACTCTTTAGGTGGGTACCATGGACTATTAGTCTAATCTCCCTTTTCCAAAGAGCCAAACAAACATGGCTTAAGGTCCAGTTTGTTTTTAGATGTGGGATGGAGGGGATTATTGAGAAGATTATTAATATAAAAATTGTTAGTGAAGGAATTAAGTAAATTGTGTTTATTTTTATAATAGTTGTTAATGAGTAGATTGTTAAATTATTTTATATAAAATATAAAATAAATAAAAATCATGGTTTTTACTCAATCAGATAAAAATTTAAAAAATAAAAAAATCAAATATTATGCCACCGCACATGTAAAAAAAAAAATTTTTTAAAATTTGCACTTGGCCAGACGGCCGACCAATCAATTGGTCGAACGAGCAGTTAGACTCTAATCCAAACCATCTCTTCGCCCAGACTACTAGTCTATTCGTCCAAGGCCTTTCGTAATCTGAACAGACTCTCAATTCAGACGTTCATTTTGCAAACAAACGTGAGATTGGTGTTGATGACCAAACTAACAGTTCAATCTGGAGCTCTATCACGAATAATAAATGGGGCCCAAATTTTAAAATTTCATTAATCTCTCACAATATATAAACGAATCTGTGGGGACATAATTTTTGAATGACAACATATGGCCGAGATAGCACCGAAGTGCCAGCCGAGGTGCCACGTGTCCTGGTCATGACGCCGAGATGATCTCGGTTTGGCCGAGGTTATCTGCGAAGATACCGGAATCCGAGATAAGCGGATAAGAGACAAGAGTCCTAAAATAAACGAGGACTTCAGTTTGGATAAAGATAAGACAGTTTATCTCAATCTTACTGGAAGTCCAAGATTAGCAGTAATCCAGAGACCATTGAAGTTAGGCTTCTATTGGGATTAAGTCAGTGTTGGCTATAAAAGAGAAGCACTCGCGTGGGTCTAAGGTACACATTTTGTATTCTGAATAGTGAGTTAAGTAATTTTGCTATCTTTGAGAGATAACTGACTTGATTGTCGGAGTACTCTCAGGTGGACGAACCACCGTCGGAATCTTTTCTTTTTGACAGGTCGTTCGGACTTAATCTATTCTATCAATGTTCTCCAGCTGAGTACCTGTTTGGCAGTGTGGTCGAAAATTGACACACACAGTTTGGCACCGTCTGTGGGAAAGAAAAAGGAATAGATGGCCAACAACGGATAGAAAGAAAAGGTTGAGGATGACATCCCTACTGGGAGTGGTAAGCACATTGACCTTGACGTTGAAGAAGATGACTACAACGAAGAGACTCATGATAAGAATCACGAGGATAAAGACGTCGGCCAGGAGGGCGACATACTAAAGAAATCAGACCAAAGCGGGTATTATAACGAGGACGACCTCCAGGTATAGAAAGATAGATGCCTACGGAGGGATGAAGAGATGAAGTGAATGGCAGACAAATTGGCGAACCTGCAAACAGTCGTCAATTTCATGATGTAGAACAACGTCATGCAGCCACCGTTCCCGTTACAAGACACGCCGATTCCAACGGCCAAGAACAATGCCCAAAAGAGAGGGCAGAAAACTGTCCCTGTAGCCCCCCAGCATGTCAGAACTAAGGAATACTCTCACTGGCCTTCAAGGGAGGTCGGGCGAGAAGAGTCAATAAAACGAGATTCACGGAGGACGCATCGTACCAAGGAGGATGACCCCAAAGAACATCAGCATGTTCAAAGGAAGGAGCTCTATTTCGACACAACTAACGGAGAGAGGTCCAAGAGGACTCACAATGACATCACAAGTAGTGCACCAAAAAGATTGAAATCTAGAGATAGCTGAGCTCCTGGGCGGACCAAGGAGGATCTAAAGGATTACCTCCAAAGGAAGCAATACGATGCCGAGGTAACCTCCCTGGTTAAGCTGAGAATGCCATTCTCGGTAGAGTTGGACAAATTTAAGGCCCTGAAAAGGTTTAGTATGTCGAGATTCTAGATATACGACGGTAAGTCAGACCCCAACTTTCACATCAACTTATACCTGAACTCGATGGCATTATACACCGTGAACAAGCCATTGCTTTGCAAGGTGTTCCCCTCGTCCTTCGGGAAAATTACATTAGACTGGTTTCATAAGTTGCTAAAAGGAACTGTGAAGACCTGAGAAGTCCTGGCTGAGATGTTTGTGGCCAGGTTTATGACAAACAAGCTACAGCCATTAAGGGTGGACTCCTTGATGGCTCTGAGAATCAGTGATGATGAAAGCCTTAGGGCCTATGCGAAGAGGTACTATGAGGTATTCAACTGGATACCAGAATGCAACCAAGAGGTGGCGGTCGTGTCTTTTAAGAATGACCTGAAAGATGGTTGTTTGCTTTAAAAATCATTGGCAAAGACACTACCAAAAAGTATGAAGGAACTGATGGCCAGAATTGAGAAATATGCGAGGGCCGAGGAAGACACGCCAAGGACAAAGACATCGAAACAAGAGAAGGGGAACAGCTCGCCAAAGCGAGGCTAAGGTAATGGCAGATACAATAAGCCAGAAACAGGACTAAGGGCTGCACAGGCAGTCACAACCGTATTCCGAGTCCCAATTTACAAAGTCTTGGAGAAAATCCGAAATCAGTCTTTTTACAGAGCACCAGGAAGGGCCCCTGGTGAATTTATGGGACGAAGCCTTGGTAAGCACTGTGCTTACCACAACGAAGATAGGCATCTGACTCAGGGGTGCAGAGCCCTGAAAGCACATCTTGACGACCTAGTAAGGCAAGGTCATTTAAGGGACCATGTAGACGAGGCCAGGACAAGGGAAGAGCAAGCAAGACTGCCACCAGCACCGACAGCATCGCTTCCTCTAGCACCCAAACCATAGGTAGGCGGACCTCAAGTGATCAATGTGATTCATTCAAAGGTCAATGAGAACGAAATACGTGGAGAGACTCAGAAGGTAAAACACTTGCAACATATGTACTAGGTTAGGTAGAAAAGACGAGTGCCAAAGACCAGTGGTGTCCTTTACTGAAAACGACCTAGAGATGGTGCAGCATCCCCACAACGATGCCTTGGTAATATCCCTCCTGATTGGAGAATGCCAAGTGAAGCGCATCTTAATTGACCAAGGCAGTTCTTGTGACATAATGTATATCAAGTGTTACAAAGAGCTTGCCCTCCACCAAGATGATCTGGAATAATCTAATGGTCTAATGGTCGGGTTCAATAGAACGCTGACATGGCCCCTGGGAGCAGTTAGCTTGGAGGTGCAGGCTGCCACCAAGAAGATAAAACTAAGTTCACAGTAATTGACACTCTCTCCCCTTACAATGCTATCCTGGGAAGGCCATAGCTGCATGCAATAGGGGATGTTCCCTCAACATTGCACCAGCTGTTGCGATTCCCAACAGAGCATGGAATTGAGGAGGTTAGAGGGGATCAAGTATAGGCAAAGAATTGCTTTATGACAGCAATGAAATCCACCTGCAACATATGTGAAGCAGAACCAGCAGAGATTGAAAACGAGGACATGGAAGTCTTGGAGGACGTCGGCAAAGAGCCAGCCGAGAAGAGTAAGGAAGCCCTGAAGAAAATCCTTGTCTAGCAAGGAGATAAAGAGCGCTTCTTCCTTCTCGGCTTGGGCTTGACCGAGGAAGAGGAAAAAGAGCTAGAGGCGTTCTTGAGAGCAAACATTGAGGCGTTTGCCTAGATGCCGTACAAGATGCCTGGCATTGACCCCGAGGTCACTTGCCATAAACTAAATGTAGACAAGTCGGCTAAACCTGTCATCCAGCGAGCAAGAAGGCCGACATTGATGCATGTCGAGGCAGTAGAAGAGGAAGTAGAAAAACTTCTGGAGGCCAAGGCCATTCGAGAGGAAAATTACCCGACATGGTTATTAAACATGGTAGTTGTGAAGAAGAAGAGTGGGAAGTGGAGGGTCTATGTGGATTTCACCAGCCTGAACAAGGCTTGTCCCAAAGACAATTTCCCACTACCCAAGAGTAACCAATTGGTGGATGCCATTTCATGGCATGGAAGGATGAGCTTCCTGGATGCATATAGGGAGTACCATCAGATAACTATGTACCCCCCCAGATGAAGAGAAGACTGCATTCATCACCCCAAAAGGGCTATATTACTACAGAGTGATGCCTTTTGGGTTGAAAAATGCATGAGCAACTTACCAGAGATTGGTGACTAAGATGTTCAGGCATCTAATAGGCAGAACAGTGGAGGTATAAATAGATGACATGGTCGTGAAGACCAAGAAACCTGAAAATCATCTGACCGACCTAAAGGCAGTTTTTGACATCCTTAGAACATATTGGCTCCGACTCAATGCGTCGAAGTGCGCATCTGGAGTCAGGTTTGGTAAGTTCTTAGGATACTTGGTTATCAGAAGGGGTATTGAGGCTAACCCCAATCAAATCAAGGCCATTTTAGAGTTGGAAAGCCCAACATCGGCAAAGCAAGTGCAGATGTTGACTGGAAGGGCTGCAATCCTGAATAGGTTCATAAGCAGAAGTTCTGACAAATGTAAACCTTTCTTTAGTTTAGTGAAGAAAGCCACAGACTTCTTATGGAAAAAAGAATGCGAAGTCGCCTTGGATGACTTGAAGAAGTATTTAACCACAGCTCCAGTTCTCTCAAATCCAATACCAAAAGAGGAGCTATTCTTGTACTTGGCAGTTTCAGAACATGCAGTGAGTGCAGTGGCTATCCGAGAAGAAAAGGGAGAGCAAAGGGTAGTTTACTACGTGAGTATGACCCTAGCAAATGCAGAGACTAGATATCTACCCTTGGAGAAGTTAACACTGGCTTTAGTAATGGCTTCTAAGAAGCTGAATCATTACTTTCAAGCCCACAAAATTGTAGTCTTAACTGAGCATCCCTTGAAGTCCCTGTTGCAACAGGGAGATCTGATAGGCAGAATAGCCAAATGGGCAGTGGTGTTAGGCCAATATGACCTAGAATTCAAACCCAGAACAGCAATCAAAGGCCAAGTTTTGGCCGACTTCGTGACCGAGTTCACACCAGGCACCATCACACATCGGGCTCCGTTGAGCCAAGGTGAACAAGGAGAAACCCAGTTAGGGATAGTCAAACAGAGGAAAGAAGAGAAATTCAGGCCATGAAGTATTTACATCGGCGACTCTTTCCGGCTGTTTGTTGATGGAAGTTCAAACCGACAAGAAGCGGGGGCAGGAGTAGTGCTAGTTTCGCCAGATGGACAGCTACTGGAACAATCCATTTGTTTGGGGTTTAGAGCCTCAAACAATGAAGCAGAGTATGAAGCTCTAATAGCAGGATTAAAGTTGGCAGTAACAATAGAAGCTGACAAGGTAATAGTCTTCTGTGACTCCCAACTTATCGTCAACCAGGCAATAGGGGAGTATGCAACCTGAGATGGAAGGATGTCGGCCTATGTAAAGGAGGTGGGCAGACTAGTGGCCTTATTCCAGAATTGCCGACTACAGCAGGTTAACCGAGATGACAACAGCTATGCTGATGCTCTAGCCAACCTGGCTAGTGCAATGAAACCTGGAGAGGTAAGGACGATAATGGTGGACTACTTCTCAAGTCCAAGCATAGAACCACTGAACACAGAGCATGAAGCAATGTGTGTGTAGATGGGACCAAGCTGGATGGATGCAATAATAGCATTCCTTAAAGAGGGAAAACTACCAGATGATCATAAAGAAGCACACAAGATCAGACTGAAGTCGGCAAGATTCAGTCTGACAGCAGAGGGGCATCTCTACAGAAGGTCTTTTACTGGTCCCCTTTTGAGGTGTGTGTATCCTTCACAAGTTGAAGACTTCTTATATGAGATACATGAAGGAGTATGTGGAAACCACACTGGGGGCAGGTCACTTGCTCATAGGGCCATTACTTAGGGGTACTGGTGGCCCTATATATAAAAAGATGCTGAAGCCTATGTTAGAAAATGTGAGAAGTGTCAAAGGTTTGCACTTTTGATACATCAACCAGCAGCAGACTTAAACCCAGTGTCTAGCCCTTGGTCATTTGCCTAATAGGGCATGGATCTTATTAGACAACTGCCTCAAGCAACTGGACAAAGGAAGTACTTGCTAGTAGTAACAGATTACTTCACTAAGTGGGTTGAAGCTGAACCCCTTGCAAAGATTCAGGACGTTGATGTCAAGAACTTCATATGGAAGAACATCATCACCAGATTTGGGATCCCAAGAGCAATAATTGTAGACAATGGTACACAATTTGACAGTAAGCTAATCAAGAGCTTCTGTGCAAAGTACAAAATCAAGAATTATTACTTTACTCCAAGCTTCCCTCAAAGTAATGGTCAAGCAGAAGCATCCAATAAGGTCATCTTGGATAGGATCAAGAAGAGGCTGGAAGCAGCTAAGGGAAAGTGGGTGGATGAGTTGCCCAATGTACTCTGGGTATATCGGACGACGCCGAGAAAATCAACTGGGGAATCCCCATTTGCCATGGCTTTTGGCACAGAGGCAGTAATCCCATTAAAGGTCGGTATCCCAGGGATCAGAACCCAGGGAGTGGAGAATGGGACTAACGATGCATTCTTAGTTCGAGATCTGGACCTACTAGAAGAAAGAAGGAAGAAAGCAGCAATTCAGCTGGGGGCATACCAGCAACAGCTTGTTAAGGCTTACAACAGAAAGGTTAACCCACGAGAGTTCCAAGTTAGGGACCTCGTTCTAAGAAAGGTCGTTGGCAACAAGAAGGATCCCAGAGAGGGCAAGCTTGGCCCAAACTGGGAGGGACCTTATAGAATCATCTCGGTCCTGAACAACGGTGCATATCGATTTGTAGGCAGTGAAGACAAAGAATTGCCAAGACCTTGGAATACTTGCAATCTGAAGTTTTTTTATCATTAGATTTTTTGTTTTTTAAGTTTCTTGTTATTAACCGAAATAATAATAAAGTCTTAACTTGATTTTTTTAACTTATGTAGTATGATTGACCAACCACTTGGTGATGTTTCCGATTGAAACATGACGAATAACTTAAGCTTATTATATTGCAGAGTTTCTACTTGCATATAATAGAATTAAACTAAGTTGGCGATGTTTCTGATTCAAACATGACGAATAACTCTGACTTATTATATGGCAGAGTTTCTACTTGCATATAATAGAGTTGAACTAAGTTGGCGATATTTCTGATTGAAACATGACAAATAACTTAGACTTATTATATGGCAGAGTTTCTACTTGCATATAATAGAGTTGAACTAAGTTGGCGATATTTCTGATGAAAACATGACGAATAACATAGACTTATTATATGGCAGAGTTTTTATTTGCATATAATAGAGTTGAACTAAGTTGGCGATGTTTCTGATTGAAACATGACGAATAACTTAAACTTACTATATGGCAGAGTTTCTACTGGCATATAATAGAGTTGAACTAAGTTGACGATGTTTCTAATTAAAACATTACGAATAACTTAGACTTATTATATGGCAGAGTTTCTACTTGCATATAATAGAGTTGAACTAAGTTGAATTAACCTGTATTAGTCAGATTAACAGGGAAACCGAGATTTACTACCTCGGCCAGCCTCTGTTTGAATCTGATCTTGGCGACAAGATCAATACCATATACTTGAATGAGAACCCAAGTGGAACTTAAGTTCACATTAGGGGGCAGAGAGCTGGAGAATAATGCTTGAGAGTTGGAATTTACAAGCTAAAATTGGTTTTAACACTTGTTGAAATTTACGAAAAATTTATAAGTTGAAGTTAAACCGAGGTCATGTTTAACACTTGTTGAAATTTATGACAAAATTACAAATTGAAGTTAAACCAATGTCATGTTTAACACTTATTGAAATTTATGAAAAATTTACAAGTTGAAGTTAAACCGAGGTCATGTTTCACACTTGTTGAAATTTTATGAAAAATTTACAAGTGAAGTCAATCCGAGGTTATGTTAAAGGAAGATTGGTTTAAACACTTGTTGAAATTTTTAAAGTAAAAATTACAAGATAAGCCAAGGTTGTCTTGGAAAAAGTACCTATGTACTTGTCGAAATAAACTGTTAGCGGGAATAACCGAAGTATTCCACACCGAGAAGATTACACAGTTAAGATGTATATTGAAGACATGTAAATTATTTTAAGTATAGAATCATACAAGACAATAAAAGGAAGACAAACATGCAATCACATTGAAAGAAGAAACTTGAGAGTGCATTCAGATAAGGAAAGAAGGCACTTCGGCCTGATATTGAAGGATAGTTGTTCAGATTACAAAACTGGCACGTCGACCAAATTAAAGCTTACATTGTTTCAAAAGTAAGAAAAAATACAAGGTACAAGAAAAGAAAAACATCAAACTAGACTATTCAGCATCATTGGGTGGTTGGGTTTGGGGCTCAGAGGACATCTGGGAACTCATCTCGGCGGCCTTCGCAGCCGCGAGCTCGGCGTCGATCTCTTTGAGAGTCTGGTTGAGGCTCTTCTCGGCGATAGGCGCCTCGGATGATGTTTTCTCGGTAGAGGCACCCTTTAAAACCTCGTCCTCCTCATCATGAGTCAAGTCCAGGACTTGCTCATTTAGAGTTGGGGACTTGGTCCCCACAGCCTCAGCCTTCTCGTTCTCTTTGTTCTCAGCCTCCTCATCGAACTCAGTTTCGTCCTTGGATTGGCTAGAAGTGGATGGGAACGGTAGGACAAGGCTACTAGCATTCCTGAGAGGGGAGTTCTTGGGGACAACCAACACCTTCAGAGCAGCCATTTAACCAAGGGAATAGCCATTGTTGCATGCATACCTGACTTGTTTTTTGTAATCCTCTTTGACGTCGGCTGCCCCCTCGGCGTACGCCTTTTCATCAGCCGCCTTGATCTCGGCTTGTTTTGTGGCCAAAGCAGCTCGGAGCTCGGTCTGGGCTTTGGCAGTTTTTAGCTGGGCCTCATTCTTTTCAGCCTCAAGGACCTTTTTAATAGCCTCTTCAGCGTTAGCCTCTTCCTCGGCCTCCTCTTGAGCTTTCTTGGCTGCCTCGGCTTGATCTGTCAAAGTCTTCATCTTTGCCTCGGCCTTGTTGAGGGTCTTTTACAAACTAGCAGCCTCCCTGGTCTTGTTGGCCAACTCCTTCTTAATGTTGAAAGCTTGCATTGCAAAGGAGTGACCATGCTGGATCGCCTAGAAGGAATGGACAAGACACAAAGTTAGAAAAATTTTCTAAGTTCAGAAAGATAGAGAATGTAAAGCACCAAGTATTAGGGGCTTACTTGTACAGAGTGCTGCAACATTAGGGCGAAGTTCTCATACTTGCTCATCTCGGCATTGCGATTGAGATCGTAGGGGAGAAGCAACGCGATAGAAAGGGCAACGCCAACTTCAATATCATCGGCGTTGTCTCCAGCTCTGACCGGCTTGTCCTCAATTGTAATCATAAGAGCCCAAGGAGCATCAGACTTCAGAGAGCCCGAGGTTGTTGCTGATTCAGACCTCGGTCTCTTTGACCTGGTTGATTCGGAGGGTGCAGCCTCGGCAAGCCTCTTTTCGGCAGTAGAGGCACTTTTCTCCGCCTCAGAAATTTTGGAGATGGGCAAGGTATTCTCAGAGTCAATCTAAGTTACCATTGCCTTAGGTTAGGCTTTCTTCAGCCTTTTCTATTTCGGTTTTGGCTGAGGCTGGGATGGTACTGGTAGTGCGGTGACAGTATCAGGGATGTTGGCCAGAAGATCGTCTACAACTGCTTTCTTGCGACCTATCTCGATAGCAATTGCAATTCAGCGTTGGCGTTTGCGTTGAGATGGAGGGATTAGATATGGAGCTGAGGTTGATGGTCCCTCAGCTAGATCGGAAGTTGATCCTTGATCTAGCCGGGGTGATAAAATTGCTGGTGGAGTTGTGGCGAAAGAAGGAGACTTGCTCTTCTTCTTCAGGACGTCGGGTAGAACGGATTTGTAGATTACGATGTAGTTGAGCAATAAGGGAGCTCTCCGCCTCTGAACTGGCAGATCCAACAGCTTCTTGAAGTCCTTACTAGGGAAGAAGGACTTACAAAAGTCTTTTGGAGGCTGTGGAAGAGCTGCAAGAAAAACTGACGTTAGAACATATAGAAAGAACAAAGTATTAAAGACATGAAAAGCAAGTGTAACACTTGGCTCTTACCATTACCCGCTATGAATACTGTTCGGCTAAGAGGGTAGAGGTGAAGGTCCTCATCTGGAGCGAACTCCCAGTTGCCCGAGACAATGAAGTAATCATCCCCAGCTCCCTTGTTGGAGTCTAGGAAGTCGGCAACAAGTTTGTATTCTGTGGACCTCGGTTTGAGGTAGTAGATGTAGCCTTTTTCTAACTTAAGGCCACACATGGTATAGCAGTATTGAATATCGAAAAGAGTAACCCTAGCATTCTCTTTTTTGGCTAAGGCTATTATGCCATTGATAACTCAGTAAGAGTTGATGGCGAGCTGCATTGGGTTCAATTTGTAGTAATGGAAGACTTCTCAAAAAAAGGTGTCAAGAGGGAGCCTAAGTCCACACTCTATGAAAGCTATAACTGGGAAGGGCATGGAGTCGACTGTGGGCATGATGGAGTCATCCTCTCCAGCCAACTTGAGATGGACGTCGGCTGGGATATCAAACTCCTGTCTGAAGAATTCTAACTTAGTTGGGGTGTTTACCCTATACCTATACATATCCAGGGAAATTTGTTTCAGTTTTCCCTAAGATTCGTGAGTTCTACGACAAATCCCAAACCTAAGTCTAGGAAAACAAAGATTGAAGGCAAGAATTTGGAAAAGACACAGAAAACAATAACAATGATTCAGAATCAAGAATAGTGATAAATTTTGTGCAGGCGTGTAAGGCCAAGAACAATGGCAAAAATCAACAGATATGTAAGCAATGTGTGTATACACAGGAAAAGATTGGGCGAAAATAAAATCATAAGGCAAACATGCCCTTATACATGATTGAATTCAACGCATAAATCAAGGTTCAAGAAACATGAATAAAATCACAGTAGTAGAATATAAACGTAACAGCTTGAGGAGAAACAAGAAATAGAAACAAGCAGGAACAGTGACTCACCGAAGAAAATGAAGTCGGTATTGAGTACGCCGGTGTCAGATGATGGCAGCAATCGGGGAAAATCAACAAAAGTCTCGCCGGAGGAGGTGAACGGAGTGGTTGCAAAGTTTGAGAGCTTGAAACAATGGAAGATTTGGAAGGGGAGAGAGAGTTTGCACGAAAATGAAGATGCAAAAGTGAAAAGACGGAAAGAGATGTGTGATTTTGATCAAAACCACGAAATGGCGGCAAACTGGCAATTATAGTGCCTACGACGACGTGCTTGTCAAACGGCACTGTAGATACTCCATTTTTGACCGTCCTCAAGACTTGGACGTCACCGTTTGAACACTCGGTGATTATCCATGTTTGTGTTTGTTTGGAGTTCCCGGAGTTCTCGGCTACGCGCCTTGCCTCAAGATCTCCGAACTTGACTGTTTTGTGTCTGGTTTTGCACCAAACACTTGTGTTTTGCCTTGGAGGGGCAGGGAATGCCTTGTGAGGCATCCCCACACACCACCGACACTAGTTAGAGGCCACCGGCTGGTTTTTCTTGCCACCGGCAAAATATATTGCCGGTCGGCACTCTTTGTTGCCGGTCGGCAGTCATTTTTGGCTAGCCGACTACTGTTCATCTGCTTTTTCAGATATTTTAGGACAGCTGTTTGGCATTTGCTTCCCCTTCATACACGTGTATGGAGGGATGTCCCTCTTGTTTGCTTACTAGTTAAGCATTACAAGATTGCTCCCTCTATAAGAAGAGGCCTTCTCTCCTTTGTTCTAGGGTTAGAAAAATTGGAGAGGAGAGGGAGAAAAGCTCTGGTTTTAGCTTTAGGACATATATCTATCCTATATCTATACCTTCCCCTCTTTGTTGTCTTGTGTGTGTTTTAGTCCATACTATTGCACACAAGCACTTAGTGCTTCACCTTCCTTGGGTTACTGAGGTTCTAAGGGCTGGTTCTTGATATTTTTGACTGGATTGGAGCTTAAGGAGGCAACAAGAGCACCCTTTGTGAAGAAGGTCAACAACGGTAAGAAACTAGCCTTTTTTACCCCATTTTTGCATCCTATTTCTACCTATCTTAGAGCTATTTTTGTTCTTAGTGTTTAATACAAAAAAGTTCTGTTTTTAGGCCCTCTTGATAGTTTATTAAGAGTGTTTTGTGCTTTGGGGAAGTTTGACCCCTCTTAGACCTTGTAAGGCCTCTTTTTGTGCTATTTTGTGCAAGTTTCGAGACTTTGGTATTTGAGCCTCTTCACCACTGAAATCTTGAGGAATTTTAGTGGTAGAGATGGTG
Source organism: Camellia lanceoleosa (assembly GCA_025200525.1). Classification (NCBI taxonomy): domain Eukaryota; kingdom Viridiplantae; phylum Streptophyta; class Magnoliopsida; order Ericales; family Theaceae; genus Camellia; species Camellia lanceoleosa. Next base: position 136,655,047 of record CM045758.1, on the reverse strand, counting down.
CCTTGAAGTCTCCAAAAGGGGAGGGCCACCCCCTCTCTTTGTTGTCCTTGAAAGGGACCATTTTTGGTCTCTTAAGGAAGCCTTTGTTCAAATATGTGTTGATCATGTCTAGGCTGCATTTCATGCTTATTATGCCATAATATAATCATGTTGTATGTTGGTTTTGGTACTCCATACATGTTTAGTATAGTTGCCATGTAATGTCTCCTTGATCCCATAACATGCCTTAAGTTGTTAGCCTTTGTTTGAGCATGACTTAGGCTTAGACTTATGAATGTTTTGTGCTTATTTTGCCATGATTTAGGTCTGTTCATAGTTGTTTGGATTGATTTTGGCATGCTTAGTATAGCTTCTTTGCATTTGTGGCTTGTCGGGCTTGTAGGCCTCAAGTATGTGAATGTGTAGCATGTGTTGCTTGCATCATTTTGGTGGTTTAGAACCACCCAACATGTAATTTCAGTTCCTTTGGCATGCTCATATGCTTGCCTTAATTTCCTCTTTATTGCTTTAAGAGCATGTGTTGTATGCCTTATGTTTTGACCGTTGTGCATGCCTTTGAATTCAAACCATTTAGATGCCATCTAAGTGGTCCTTTGGGCTTGATTTTGTGTGCTAAAACTCTGATTTTAGTTGCTTAAGTCTTGCCATGTTAGGTTTTGCCAAGTGTAGTTCAATGCCTCTTGGCATGCCTCAAGTATTTGGGCCAATTGCATGCTTTTGTTTGTCTTGTGTGAGTTGGTTTGGCACCTCTTATAACATGATTTCAGAGCTTAACTTGCATGCCAATTGTTCATATTTGTGCCCTCTTAAATGTGTTTAAAAGTTGCCCCATTATGCTTAAAGTATTGGACCATGAGTGCTTGCATAAGTTTGTGCATTTTGGCCTTCATTTTTAGGCACTTTGGCCACTGATTTTAGGCCTATTTGGAGTTGCCTAAGTCATGTTTAAGTCCACTCCTTTGCTTAGTTTGCATGCTTGCCCTGGATGTGTGTTTGCATACTAGCATTCTTGTTTGCATCCCATGTTGCATACTAGTTGACATGCTTAGGATTGCACACATAGACATGCATGCCTTGTCCCTTGATTTGGTGATGGGGATTGGGCTCTTTGATTGTTTAGTTTGCATTTCATTTGACATGAAAATTGCACACTTGATTCTTTGGGCCATCATGCATAGAAATGCGTGATTGGTGGCCCGAGAATCGAGGCACATCCTCCCTTGAGTCATTAACATGATAGGGAGTGTGATTGGTGCATACATAGCTTGAATAGCATTGCCATGCCAGATTCTGTCCTCTGCTGCTGTGAGTTGCAGGTTCTGCAGGAATTTATTGCCGGCCGGCAGTATTTAGTGCCGACCGGCAGTCAATAAATGGCCGGTGGATATATTTTGTGCCGATGGGCCACATCCTAGTGCCGGTGGTCATTTCCTCCAGCCGATGGGATTCTCCAGTGTCCAGAGAGGCATCCTTGAGGCTTTGGTAGTTTTCAGAGGAACAAAGCAGGGAAAACAGAGGCAGGCTAGGCATGGCAGTGCAATTCCGAGCGGAATCCGAGCGCGCATGCATTGAGCCCTCGCCCCGAGGCAGTTTACTGTTTTTCTTTTACTGTTAAGTTAATTAATTTGTAATATTTAATTAGCTTGCGTAGTTAATTAATTTGTATATTCTTTTGGGTCCCTCCGAGCGAGGGCAAATCTCTAATAAATGTGGGTGAGTGGTGTGCATGTCTTCCAACCCCCACTTCTTTCTTCCCTTTTATTTACCCGCTTACGATGGTAGATTAGGGCACATTTATTTTAGCATACCTTATGTAATGCATGCGTGCATCCATGCATTTGTTAACATGCACCGGGCTCGGTACATCATACGACCGCATTGCATCTTCCAATCCAACTTGAATACATGCATCAAATGATTGCATTTCACATGCCATTTTAGGGTTAGCCGAGCCTATCCTAATCAGATTCTGTATGCGATGCATTAGTCATCCTAACATGAACTAGGGCATGCATGTTTGCTAACTGGTTTCTGTTTTGGCACGGAGTACAATGTGAGTATTTATGTTTTAGCATCTCGCATGCGTGTGAATGCTAACATGATAGTAGGCTTACCATGCGGCTAGTTGCTTACATGAGATAAACTGTTTGAATGCCTGTGGGTGGAGGTTGGATTGCTTGAGTTGGAAAACTCGTTGAAATCCGTGTTTTAGCCTACTTGCGAGTAGTAAATTCCAAAGCACTTTCGAAACAAACGGATATGCAATGTTTATTTCCAAATTAGGCAATCTAGTCTATACTTGTTGCTACGCGCATAACATAGTAATTCTAGGCTAATAATTGGAATAAGAGCATGTAATGTTTTCAAAATCGGATATCACGGTTAGTAGAGGCCGGTCTTCGGACCGGGCGAAAGAGGGTGCTCATAGCTGACCTTCCCCGATCGTACCCAAGCTCCCGAGCCAAGACAACTTTGGTGATGACGGACACGTGGCCTTCGGCACCGAGTCAGGGTCTCCTAAATTTCCCATTTTAAAAATATTTAGGTGGCGACTCTGTATCTGGCAAAGCAATCCATGTTTGGCACTACTTTTGAAAAAAATTTGTTTTCTCAAACGATTTGCCAGAGTTGGACTCTTTGGTTCAGATTAAGAACCGCAACAAACAAAAACAGGGGAGTCCGAACTGTAGCGGTAGCGAGGTCCCTCGCGGGCGCTGTCTACAATTTCTGGCGACTCCGCTGGGGATTTTAGAAAGCTTGACTCGAACTCGTGATATCCTGTTTTGACTACACTTATGTGTTTCTTTGCATTGCATGTGCATTGGTGCGCCTAGGACACCGTATTGGCCATCTGCTATTCCTGAGCGGTTTGTCGGAGGCTTGCCTTGTCAAGGCATGTCCATAAGGCTGACCAGTTGCGGGCTCTGCCAGTATGGGAACACAAACCCCGGTTTTACCAGGGCATCCCTTTTGACCATTCGATCTAGTGCATATTCGGATCCATAGTGACCATTCCAAACTAGGACAGGTTGCTTACCCGATATAGGTTGTTTGAAACCGCTGTGTACATAGTGAAACCCTAGCTCCTGACAAAATAGGACAGGGAAACCCTACCCCAACATAGGGGTGTATTGGCTCTCTTTTACCTGTTATGTGCTTTTAGAGTGTATTTCTGCAGGGAACGCATATATCAGTTTGCAAAGTCTGAGCATCAGGCCTGAGGGCACTAGTATCAGTGTTGTCAAGAATCAGTTATGTCTACGGGTATCAGTTCAGTTTTGAACAGTGATTCTGAGGAACATTGATCAGTAGTAGAGTGCAGTTGTTCGGCTACACCCGTGTGTTTGATCTGTTTGGGGCTGAAATACTGCTTGTTTTCCGCTTCGCCTGAGATTGAAGGTCGATCCGAGCGCCTAGTATCTTCTCCTTGCTGAGGCAGGACTGAACATGACGCAGAATTCAGAAGAGATCGTGGTCATGACGGCCGCGTTGAGTCAAGGAATTACCCCGCAGGGTGAGACTACTGTTGACATGCCGCATCCACCCAGGTTGCCCGCTGCACACCCAATTTGGACCGCTCAACTATATCAGGCTCGCGAGCCTACTACATTTGAACTAATGGGAATGATAAGTGATCTTCAAAGATCCGTGGCGGATCTCGCATATGGAATGTCTGTTTCGCCACCAGCCGGACCATATGCTGGAGGCTTTATACCCCAGGAACCCCCGCTATTGGGACACATTGTAATCGAACTCAGCCAACCGGAGATGACCTCCAGCTATGGCAATGACGCATCAAACCAAACTCTGGATCAGGCTGAGGCCAGAGACAAAAGCAAGATGAAGGCAGATGCCGACCCTATCGAACAACTGCTGTGGGCAGTAGAGGCTTTGAAAGCCGGGGGAATGAGCAAGCAACAGATATCCGCAGTTATGTCAAAAGCTGTGGAGGATGCTTTCCCCACTCAGCCTGAGGGCAATTCCAGTCAATCAGAGAATCGGGATAGGCCCCGTCATGCCAAAACAGTTCTTCCCGCTCCCAACCTTGCATCCGAAAAGGATCAGAAATCCAAGGCCGCACCCGCCGATCCGTTCGCTAGTGCATCTAGCAAGAGTGCTCAGGCTCCAAAATACCTATCCCGAGGGCGCAGGGTCTTTCATGCTCTCTACATGCCACTGTCCAAGGCACTTCAAATCCTTGCCGAGAGGGGACACCTTAAACCCTTGGAGCCTCGGCCTCTCCCGAAGAATCTCCCTGATACTCATGACCCTGCTCAGTACTGTGCGTACCACCAGCAGACTGGCCATGCTACCGACAATTGTTTCCACCTCCGGCATAAGGTGCAAGATTTGATTGACAACGAGGTTATTCTCCCACCTACCTCAGCAAAGTCCGTTACCACCCAGTTGTTGGATTTTGAGGACACAGACTCTGCAAGTGTGTAAGCAGAAGGTGAACCGCCTGTGGGCAGTGCCTGGCACGTTTTTGGATGTGGCGTTTGGCATGCATTTTTGGGCATCTGTTAATGTTAGTTTTGTAAAATCTGACTTGGGTGTCGAGTCAGTCTTTTGTTTTGTTTTGAGTCTGTTTCATTGTCTTGAGTCAGTCCTTTTGCTTATGGGTCTGTCTTTTTGTAATGAGTCAGTCCCTATTGTATAGTATACCAGGTGATTTCGGGGTTGTTGCCTCAAACACCGTTTTGTCTTGTAATTAGTTGTTTTCGCTTTTCTTTTGAGTCAGTCTCTGCTGTGGAGCCAGTTGCATCTGAGAAACCTGAATGAAACAGCCGTAGCTATCACGTTCCGTATTTGTTGCTATTTGAGTCAACCGTGCCACAGGATGTGAATGGAACAAACAGTACATTTCGCCTACTCTCTTGCGCCTTAAACATCGTCGTAATGACCTAAGCTTTTCATAAAACCCCATTTCGAACACTGCGGTGATGAAAAAACGAAGAGGAAGTAACTCCTCGGGTTTTGTAAAATTTTGATCACTTTGAGAGAAAGAGAGGTGTGCTAAGCTTTTAATGAATGAAATCATGCTTGTCGGCGTGAGTACTGAGAAGGATCCTGGTTCGATCCAGACTGGTTCCACACTATCTTCTGCGCGAGCGATTTGTCGCTTTCTTAAAAACTTTCAAAAACAAAATGTTTCGCGCAGTCTTGCGAAGACCTGTGTGGAATCGCTCTTGAGATTGTGTAGCCTAGGATTGCTCTCAGCCTCAAGATTCAATTTATTTGTTTCAAAAACTGGAATCCGTTCAAAACTTTCAACAGTGCCATGAAACGCCTATGTGGCCCATTTTGAGGCGGCCCTCGAGCAAGAAGCACCAAAGTCAGATCATGAAGATTAGATCCCACCAGGCAAGGCTCATGAAGCAGCCGTGACGAACTTTTCTGCAAATCAACACAACAGTCACTCTCCCGGATACAGAGAGGCTTCAATCTCAAAACCATTTGGCATGGGCTTGCTACACTTTTTACCCTTTGAGAGGCTCGCTGGGCCGAAAACCCGAAAGGGCGATCCAGGCAAAAGTTAGAGCAAAAAAAAAAAAAAGAAAAATACAAAAAAAATAGAAAAAAAAAAAAAAGAAAAGAACAAAAAAATAGCAAAAGAAAGGAAAGAAAATAAATAAAAAAATACAAAAGAAAAGAATAGAGAGAAAGAAGAAGAAAAACATAGCTCGCAAGGTCGAAAACCCGCATTGGGCACCTTGGCAAAAGTTAGAGCCTAAAAAGGAGAGGTTAATACCCGAGTGTACCTTAACCGAAACAACATAAGGCTTGATTCCCATGTTTGGGATACGTAGGCAACTTCATCTTGAAGTCCAGCCCTCAATGCTTCCATAGCGTCTCAGTCCATGTCATGGTTTTGATCACTTTTGCCTCCTACAAATCCAATGTCTCGATTACAGCAACTTGGAACTACGTGACCAACTTCCTCTTGAAGTCCAACCACCAACACCTTCCAGGTAACTGTGTCCATATATCGATTCAAACCATCTTCGTCTCCTCCGCGTCCGAGGGTCCGATCGTCGTCAACAAGGACTGGCTTACAACGTGCCGCGGCATCATCCAAACAAGGGGCAACTTTCCGTTGCCATGCATTGCCACAAGTTGCCCTAAGTTACCGTCCAAACCAGGGGCAACTTTCCGTTGCCTTATCCCCCTTTAAGCCAGGGGCAATTTTCCATTGCCTCCGATCCGAGGTTGCATATCTCGAGGGTAAGTTCTACGCTTGTTGAGCATTGATTGTTTGCAAAAATAGTTTTTGAAAATTTTTACTAAAGTTGATTATTTTCTCGAAAACTATTTTATTTTCCAAAATTGGACCATGTTTGGACCCAAAAAGGAGAATTTTCAGTGCTCACAGCCTGATTCACATGATTTTCAAATCAAAAATCGAATAAGTGTGTTAATCCAACTCTCATTTTTGATCAAAACTGTTTTAGAAAACAAAAAATGGTCAAAGTAACGAACTAGGGACACAATTGAGTCAGGTCTTCTGTCTTTCCCCCGTCAACATACTTGCCCAGAAAGGCGCTCTATTCACCAGAAGGAATAGCCGTGAGCTAACAGTGTTGGGCGTGAACCTACAACCTCTCGTTTACCTATCAATCACTCTGGAGAGGGATTGAAAAAAAAAATGAGAGAATAAAGAATAGAGAGGTGTAAGCGGAGAGAAAAGTGAGAAAAGGGTTTTGAGAGGAAAACCGAGCCTGAGGGCCGAGTGATGTGAGTATCACAAATCAGAAAGAGTGGGAAATAATACCCGGAGGAATTGGCTCCTCGAGATTTGAGGTCTTTTCGTAAACGTGTCCGTGTGTCGTGTCTTTTGACTTGTCGGTCTCAATTTTAGCTTTGAGTCTTTTTCGAGCATGTCTCGTTCTTTTAGGTTGTGTACTTTTTGTTTCTTTGTTTGAGACTGTCTCGCTGTGTTCGGTACTAGGCTCGATACCCTGATGGAAAACCCTTCTTTATTTCAAAAATCGTTTGTGCTCAAAATGCTGCGCCACTCTCTATATTCGTACGAAGTAAAGGAAGAGAAGGGAAAATTTGGGACATCCGAGTGTGTTTCAACTGCAACCGTGTCAGTTTTGTGATCCGTCTTATCAGATTGGGGCTATTTGTTCAGGGTTTGCGGTGTGCAGAATGAAAGTCTTTGTGTTATGGGTCAGATCTGGATCAATCCCGATGAGAGTATTTGTATTGTGCAGTTTGAGTAGTGGTTTGTATGAGTTGTTTGCTGTCAGTTGTTTGGTTATCCGATTACCATAGTGCAAGTGCTCGAATTCGCAAGTGTTCACTTTTCAGATAACCGATCAATATCATTTACATTTGAGGTGTAATATGATGTAATATGCAATACAGTGCAAGGTATGAAATATACACAAATGTAAACACTTTTTCAGACAAAAAGTTTGTTTCATTTCAATATCAACTTTTCAAGTACATAAGTTTTGAGAAACAAAATCACTGGGCAAGATACAAAAGTACCCTAGCTACTAACAAAAGGGGAAAATGCAAAAAAGAAAAAGAAAAAGAAAACAGCAAAATCTGTATTAAATGTCCAAAATGGCTCCGGCCATTAATCTGGTCCTCTTCTGGACGAAGGTCCAGAGCATCATCAACAGGGCACCACCAGGCATCGCCGCCGAGCTCGAGTCCGAGCCATCACCGCCTCCTCCGCCTCTGTCTCGCCTCAGACTCATCATCTAACTAGAGCCCGCGAGTCGCCTCCCGACATGAGTGCGCCTCCTCCGTGCGAGGATACACTCGCCATCCCGTAGAAAGGGAGGCTCAATGAGCACCACCCACCGGAGGAATCGAAGGAGGTGAAAAGCAAGAAAGGCAAATACATCGTAATCTTGTGCAAAATGCAAAATGTACAGTCTGAATGCCGTGAATCTTGTGAGCAGTGAATCAAATGCAGAATGCAATGTATGAGTACAGTGTGTGAATGCCGTGAGCAAAGTGAATCGCTGCGTAATACAAAGGTGTGAGTCAGGTATCGATGTCAGAGCGATTTATCAGATGTCGTGTTATGCATCAGATTATGTAAAGCAGTTTGTATATGGTTCGAGGCGGTGGTTAGGAAGAACATACTGGAATACTGTAGAGGGCTAGGAGGTCGAATGTCCGCTGTAGCATTCCCATCATGGAGGCATTCATCTCCAATGACTGCCGGGTGTACCCAGAAGACGCCTGCAAAAGTATCAGATACATCAACATTCTGTGGAATATCAAATAAACTGAAATGAAATGACTATACAAAAATGCAGTAATACATACCGGAGGCAAGTCGGGGACACCGACAAGCTCGTGATCAGCCGGTGGAGAAGCAAAGAGGATCTGGTAGGTCGCCCCATCCTGCCCTCGGAAAGTCAATAAAGCGGGCAGAACAGGCCAACCGACCCCGCCTCATTGAACTCCACCCCGCCACGACTCGGCCCTCCTCGGCTCCTCCAGCTCTACTCCTCGCCTCACCACCGGCCGCAGTCTCTCTCTCGCTTTCGGTGGCCCATAGAGGTCGATAATAAAGGTCCGAACGCATTTCGAGTAATCACCCGCCGAAAATCGTTTCCTTCCCCACCGATGGTGTAGTCCGCCATCACCGATCGAACCTCTCCGTATCCCGCATGTGTTCAGGAGGATGCACCGACTATTCGAGTAAGCCTGTGGTCTAGCGTAAGAAACGCCACCAGTACCAAGCCCGGCTGCATCGGGCCCTCGGCGTAATCCCAGAACGTGAGGTCTCATCAGCACCGGCAAACCGATCCCTCATCATCGCTGGTAGTGGAGCCCACGGCCACCAGGTGATCTGAAATTGAAATACAGTGTGTTATCTACTGATATTGAGAATATGCAGTGGAAAAGCGAAACCTGAATAAACTGCAAGTAAAACATACCTCGGCAGGAGTGATGGTGTCGAAGTAGCGGCGGAAGAAGCTGAATGTCTCCCGTGGCCTCCGAGTGCACCTCCCGTCAAAGCGACGTGAAAAGGGGACGACCAGAGGGGTCTCTGCATCGGGTACAGGAGTGAGCCTAGGAAAGTAGGCATAAACCCACAACTGCAAGATAAATACCAGTACATTTATCAGATAAAGCGGAGTAGTGTTGTGCAGTGTATTGTGCAGAGTGTACAGTGTGAGCAGTGTACAGTCAGTGTAAAGCAGGGTATGTGTGTGCCGTGTGTACAGTATACAGCAAGTGTAAAGCAGACTACAGTGTGTGCAGTGTGCAGAGTACAGAAAATAAAGAACGGAAATGAAAGGCAGAAAAAGAAATGTACCTCCCAAGCACGCCAGTAACCCCCGAGCAACTGTCCACTGCCGCGGGAGGCTGAGCTCATATATCCATAAAGGGTGGCCAGAGCGGCGCCACCCCAGTCATAATGCAGAATGTCTCTAACATCCACCAGTGCGCTGAGAAGGCAGAGAGGCACTGTGTTCGCCCGGTCGGCGAAGATGGTCGTCCCGAACAGGAACATGAGGAAGCCGCGTGCATATCTCTCTACGGCCTCTGGGGTCATCGGAGCTGCATCAACGAGGAGGGGCTGGACCCGGAACTGCACCTCGAACCAAGAGTACCGGACGAAGCCAGGGCGCGCGAGAGGCGGTGTCGCGCCAAGTAAGTAGACCTGAGCCGCGGTCCACTCATCCATGTCAGTGTCAAAGGGGATCGGATCACCCCCTACCCCGATGCCGGTGAGCATCGAGAAATCGTAAGGGGTCATCGTCATGTCCCCGGTCGCAGACAGGTGAAACGAATCGGTGGTGTCCCACCACCTCTCTACCAGGGCGGCAAGAAGAGGTCTGCATGTCGTGAGCCTGGAGAGCCCCCTGCAAAAGGCGCCAAAGCCGGCCTGGTCTACGATGCAGCGAACTGTGTCGGGGAGCTCAGCGTACCACTCGCGAGCGACTGTGTTCCCATACCCGCGGATGGTATGGGAGTCTCCCTATTTTCAAACAAGTAATTGCGAAGCAATATAAAATGTACAGTTTTGAAGAAACAGTCAAAATCAGTGCAAATGTGGCATGCGTGCAAGTATATTCAGATTCAAACAGATACCGGGTGCCGGTGTGCTTATAGTGAACTACAACATATGATGCGTCAGCGTGTTTGAGTGGTTCAGTGCAAATGTGGCATGCGTGCAAGTTTTTCAGATTCAAACAGATACCGGGTGCCGGTGTGCTTTTAGTGAACTACAACGTGTGATGCGTCAACGTGCTTGTGTGGTCTAGTGCAAATGTGGCATGCGTGCAAGTTTTTCAGATTCAAACAGATACTGGGTGCTGGTGTGCTTTTAGTGAACTACAACGTGTGATGCGTCAACGTGTTTGTGTGGTCTAGTGCAAATGTGGCATGCGTGCAAGTTTTTCAGATTCAAATAGATACTGGGTGCCGATGTGTTTACGGTGAACTACAACATATGATGCGTCAATGTGTTTGAGTGGCTCAGTGCAAATGTGGCATGCGTGCAAGTTTTTTTTAGATTCAAACAGATATCGGGTGTCGGTGTTTGCGGTGAAATACGGTGTGTGCCGTGGTTTGAGTGGTTCAAGGCTAGTACAGTGTGTGCGCGTGTGAGTCTTAAACAGATAATCAGTTGCAAACGCGTTTGTAATCAACTACAATATACAGTATATCAGTGTATCGGAACTAAGCAGTTAAAGACTGTAATCAGTTATGATAATCGGCAGTTAAACATTCTACATCGCAGAAAGTAAAGCAGAGAAAGAAAGTTACCTCGGAAGCGCCGGAGGATAGGTGGGAGACAGTCTTGCGTAGCAAGAGCTCAGGATCCAACGCCATGTCAAAGCTCCTGAACTGGCGTAGTCCATCGGGTGGTAGAACGTGAATCGCCGGCCGGTAGGTCGCCGGGTCGAAAGGGCGCTCGCTCAACGGGAGGAGCTCGACCTCGGGATCCATCTCGTGATCCAAGGGAGTCCCGCCACGTGGAACGTCGTCGGCCATATCGAGAATGATGGGAAAATGGTCGAGGAATGAAAATAGGGTCGGAATACGAAGAGTCAACTGAAAGTCAACCCCCGGGAGGGTGGAAAATGGCCGGAAAGGTCGGGATGGGAAAAAGGTATGGAAATGAAGAGGAAATCGAGGGGAACAAGTCCCAAAAAGGCAGAAATGGCAAAGGGAGCGCCGAAATGAAATTTCAATCGGTCGAAAATGTCCGAAACGCGATGAACTTCGTGAATCGAACGACGGAAAAGGCGCGAAAACACAAAGAAATGAGGAAATGAGGAGAGAAAAAAGCTGTAGAGAGAGAAAAGGATGGTTTTCGGCGAATGAGAAATAAGAAAATAGGGTTTAGAAACCCTATTCTAAAAGACCCGGGGTGAAAAGTCAAATCTGCCCCAACTCAGCAACTTTTTGCCGGTCGGCAACATTTTGTGCCGGCCGGCATAATATTGTGCCGATGGAATTTATTTTCTGCCGGTGGCCTCCTAGCCCAGCCGGTGATGTTCCCACAGCCTTGTTTAGGCCATATGAGTGGTTTCTGGTCTTCATAGCCCAAGAAAGTGCAAGAAAGTGTATCTCCGATGCTCAACCGGCCTCCATTTTGACTTCGGACCGTGTCTTCTGTGCGTGGCACTCAAATTCATGCAATGTTGTATCCTTTTGTATCCTTTTGCCATTTACAAGATTCAAAAGTTGCCCCGCGTGCGTTGCATGCATTCATCATGTTGTCCGGTGCGTTGCGTCGCGCCGTCATACACATCCCTCATGCATTGTCATGCAGTTTATTACAAGCGTTGTCATGCATCGTCATGCACCTCAATACATACGTCACCTCGCACATCATTCGTGTTGTCGTTGCCCCGCACATCATTTGTGTTGCCGTGCACCTCCTTGTTTCGCATTATCATGCATTTCAAAAAGAAAGAACGTGCGTTGTCGCGCACACGAGTTCATTTGCGTTGTTTTACATTTTGTGTGGCATGCGTGTCACACTTGCATTGTTTTTAAACATTCGTGTGGCATGCGTGTCACACTTGCATTATTTTACATTTTCGTGTGGCATGTGTGTCACACTTGCGTTGTTTTACATTCCGTACGGCACGTGTGCCCCATCTTGCATTTACATTGTCTTACATCCTGTTTTTATACACATTGCGTGCACGTGTGCATTGCTTTACTTATATGTGTTCAAGTTCCTTTTTATACACATCGCGTGCACGTGTGCATTGCTTTACTGATATGTGTTCAAGTTCCTTTTTATACACATTGCGTGCACGTGTGCATTGCTTTACTGATATGTGTTCAAGTTCCTTTTTATACACATTGCGTGCACGTGTGCATTGCTTTACTGATATGTGTTCAAGTTCCTTTTTATACACATTGCGTGCACGTGTTCATTGCTTTACTGATATGTGTTCAAGTTCCTTTATATACACATTGCGTGCATGCGTGCATTGCTTTACTCACATGTGTTCAAGTTTTTTTTATATACACATTGCTTGCATGCGTGCATTGCTTTACTCACATGTGTTCAATCCCACTATCTTGCTATACACATTGCATACGTTGTCGCGCACTTTCGATTGCATTGTCATGCATGTTGCTAACAACATTGTACCTGTTAAGTTTGTTTTGTTTTCAGGCACGATATTGTATGTACGGTTCATTTGAGGCCGGTGCAACCGGACGAGCCGCACAGGTATTGTATCCTCCGAGTGAGACGTATTAAGAATTGCATAATTCTCTTACATCCTTTCTGCATTGTAGTGTAGTCTGGTGTATGCTAGCTTATAACTGTCGCGGTGTGTTATGTTTCTTTTTTTTTTTGCGCAGTGTATGATCATAAATTATGCTCGGCTTCTTGCATTGTCTTGCATTTTGCCCCTCGCCGCGCATACCTTGTTTGTCTTGCATGTTTGTCCAAGTCTTCGGCCTTGTCAAAAATGGGTCGTCTCTGGGCTTTGACATTCACTCCCGTCATTGTTATGACTTTCGAGTTCTGTCAAAGAGGGGCAACTGTAGACACCCCATTTTTGACCGTCCTCAAGACTTGGACGTCACCGCTTGAACACTCGGTGATTATCCATGTTTGTGTTTGTTTGGAGTTCCCGGAGTTCTCGACTACGCGCCTTGCCTCAGGATCTCCGAACTTGACTGTTTTGTGTCTGGTTTTGCACCAAACACTTGTGTTTTTCCTTGGAGGGGCAGGGAATGCCTTGTGAGGCATCCCCACACACCACCGGCACTAGCTAGAGGCCACCGGCTGGATTTTCTTGCCACCGGCAAAATATATTGCCGGTCGGCACTCTTTGTTGCCGGTTGGAAGTCATTTTTGTCAAAATGACATTTTTGGCTAGCCGACTACTGTTCATCTGCTTTTTCAGATATTTTATGACAGCTGTTTGGCATTTGCTTCCCCTCCATACACGTGTATGGAGAGATGTCCCTCTTGTTTGCTTACTAGTTAAGCATTACAAGATTGCTCCCTCTATAAGAAGAGGCCTTCTCTTCCTTGTTCTAGGGTTAGAAAAATTGGAGAGGAGAGGGAGAAGAGCTCTGGTTTTAGCTTTAGGACATATATCTATCCTATATCTATACCTTCTCCTCTTTGTTGTCTTGTGTGTGTTTTAGTCCATACTATTGCACACAAGCACCTAGTGCTTCACCTTCCTTGGGCTACTGAGGTTCTAAGGGCTGGTTCTTGATATTTTTGACTGGATTGGAGCTTAAGGAGGCAACAAGAGCACCCTTTGTGAAGAAGGTCAACAAGGGTAAGAAACTAGTCCTTTTTACCCCATTTTTGCATCCTATCTCTACCTATCTTAGAGCTATTTTTGTGCTTAGTGTTTAATACAAAAAATTTCTGTTTTTAGGCCCTCTTGATAGTTTATTAAGAGTGTTTTGTGCTTTGGGGAAGTTTGACCCCTCTTAGGCCTTGTAAGGCCTCTTTTTGTGCTATTTTGTGCAAGTTTCGAGACTTTGGTGTTTGGGCCTCTTCACCACTGAAATCTTAAGGGATTTCAGTGCTAGAGATGGTGCCTTGAAGTCTCCAAAAGGGGAGGGCCACCCCCTCTCCTTGTTGTCCTTGAAAGGGGCCATTTTTGGTCTCTTAAGGAAGCCTTTGTTCAAATGTGTGTTGATCATGTCTAGGCTGCATTTCATGCTTATTATGCCATAATATAATCATGTTGTGTGTTGGTTTTGGTACTTCATACATGTTTAGTATAGTTGCCATGTAATACCTCCTTGATCCCTTAACATGCCTTAGGTTGTTAGCCTTTGTTTGAGCATGATTTAGGCTTAGACTTATGAATGTTTTGTTCTTATTTTGCCATGCTTTAGGTCTGTCCATAGTTGTTTGGATTGATTTTGGCATGCTTAGTATAGCTTCTTTGCATTTGTGGCTTGTCGGGCTTGTAGGCCTCAAGTATGTGAATGTGTAGCATGTGTTGCTTGCATCATTTTGGTGGTTTGGAACCACCCAACATGTAATTTCAGTTCCTTTGGCATGCTCATATGCTTGCCTTAATTGCCTCTTTATTGCTTTAAGAGCATGTGTTGTATGCCTTATGTTTTGACCGTTGTGCATGCCTTTGAATTCAAACCATTTAGATGCCATCTAAGTGGTCCTTTGGGCTTGATTTTGTGTGCTAAAACTCTGATTTTAGTTGCTTAAGTCTTGCCATGTTAGGTTTTGCCAAGTGTAGTTCAATGCCTCTTGGCATGCCTCAAGTATTTGGGCCAATTGCATGCTTTTGTTTGTCTTGTGTGAGTTGGTTTGGCACCTCTTATAACATGATTTGAGCTTAACTTGCATGCCAATTGTTCATATTTGTGCCCTCTTAAATGTGTTTAAAAGTTGCCCCATTATGCTTAAAGTATTGGACCATGAGTGCTTGCATAAGTTTGTGCATTTTGGCCTTCATTTTTAGGCACTTTGGCCCGATTTTAGGCCTATTTGGAGTTGCCTAAGTCATGTTTAAGTCCACTCCTTTGCTTAGTTTGCATGCTTGCCTTGGATGTGTGTTTGCATACTAGCATTCTTGTTTGCATCCCATGTTGCATACTAGTTGACATGCTTAGGATTGCACACATAGACATGCATGCCTTGTCCCTTGATTTGGTGATGGGGATTGGGCTCTTTGATTGTTTAGTTTGCATTTCATTTGACATGAAAATTGCACACTTGATTCTTTGGGCCATCATGCATAGAAATGCGTGATTGGTGGCCCGAGAATCGAGGCACATCCTCCCTCACTACAAGAATTTACACATTTCCCGACCACTTTTGCCGACCAAAAAAATTTTTGTCGCAAAAAAATGATATTTGCCGACCAAAATATTAATCAGTCGCGAATGATCATTATTTTTGGCGACCAAAATTAGTTGGTCGCAGAAGGTCATATTTTGGCAACCAACTTCAAATTTGGTCACCGAAGGTTACATTTTGGCGACCAAAAAACAATTAGTCGCCAAAATTGTATTTTTAGCGACTAATATTTTAGTTGCCGTTGATTGAGATTTGGCGACTAAAAAAGTTTGTCGGCGAAGGTACCTTTTCTGCGACTAATCTGGTCATTTGGTCGCAAAAAATTTGGGAGGGAATTTTGAAACACGGAGGAGGGAAATGAAAATTTTTTGCGACAAAAAAAAATTTGGTCACCATTTATAAAACGACGTCGTTTTGTACCCACTCCTCCCTAAAAATTTGGTCGCCATTTATAAAATTTGGTCGCCATTTCTAAGTGTTGCCATTTATAAACCCTAAACCGCTGCCCCCTTCCAACTCTCTCTCTCTCTCTGTCTCTAATGGAGAATGGGGACGAGTGGTTGGTCCCCGAATAAGCTACAACACATTCTCTTCTGCTTCTCCATCACCATTATTTTCTCTCTCCTCGCCTCCCTAACTCGCTATTCCTTCCTCCGCCGCCGGACCATCTGGTTCGGATATTTTTGTCTCCCTCTCCGCCGGCACCGCCAAAGAGGTCACCGACGAGCTTGGCTTCTTCAAGTCGGCCGGAGCCTCGGCCAAAGATGCTGTTGCTGATCTCCTCGGCATTCTTCTCGCTGTGCTCGTTCTTTCTCTCACCAAATCACTCTCTCTGTGGATCAAACCCAATCAATCGGGTCAAATTCGAGGGGTCGAGGTAGTTTGATCGATGGCTTGGGTTCCAGTTTGTGCGATCGAGCATTTTGGAGTGATCAGGTTAGTCTGTAAACAGTTGTCAGTTTGGTTTATGAGAAGATGATATACAAACAGAATTTTCTTACAAAAATGAAGATTTGAAACTTGAAATAGGATCTATTGAATTTAAATACATAATAGGAACAACTCATTACTTATATCAGTTTGTTTTTAAATTTGTTTGTACAGCATTACTCCAAAAAAAAAAAAATGAACCTTGGAATTGCTATTGGATTCAAAATTTTCATTTTCAAGAAAAAAAAAATGAATGGCTATTGGAATGAATTAACCATTAATTTTCAATAGCAATTTCAATAGAAGAAATGAAAAAAGGGCTACTGGATTCAAAATTTTCATTTTTCAGATTACATCAGTTTGTTTAGTAAGTTCGTCTATTGATTTAGAAATTAGCTTGGGGTTTTGCATATTCTTTTCAACTTGTTCTACTATTTATAAATAAGTTCATTGGTTTTGAAATCAAATTACTCTAAAAGAAAGAATTTTAAAAGAAAAATCACAAAGGAAATGAGCAAAACTTAATGTGGTTGAAAAAAAAATCTGATAGAATTAATTCATATATATTGTCTGGTGATTGCAGCAGGCAAGCCATGGAAAAATATCGAAGGAGCTGGTTAATCGGCTAATGAGTATTCTTGGTCACATGATGCAGTTGAGGACATTAAAGGTATCTCTTTTGAATGAGAATAATTTATTAGTAACTGTTGCTTCATTTTCTTGTTGATGTTAACTCGCTCCCAAGGTTAGTTTATTTAGCTGGGTGAAGGCTTGGGTAGTGATCATGATAGTTAGCATGAAGAAAATAGGGAGTTTCTTTGAAAATCTGTTAGGATGGTTCCGAAAAATGTCATGAATAATTGCTGGGAACAGCTTAAAAATGAACTTGATTTCTTTTTGATGATTGATAAAATTTTATTAAGAAAGAGAAGATAACAAATGGAGAAGTATGGGCAAGATATGTAGAATGGATGAAAACATAACTATTGTTTGATAACTCAAGAATTCCAAGAAAGATTAATCTTCTTCAAGTGATGCAGAATGGAGGCAAAATAGAACTACGGTTTGTTAGCAGGAGAATTCCAAGAAAGATTAATCTTTTTTAACAACGGCATTAATGATAATAAATTTCTCAACTCAAAAATAAGAAGCTTTTTTTTTTTTTTTGGTATATAGATAAATAAAATTCCTTGTTGGAGATTCATCTCTCCTCTGTGAACGACAAAAAAGTGTTTTTGGTGCTAAATACCAAAGTCTTTTCTTATCCCAAACTCCAACCCGACAGACATTACACAAACAAATTGAAAACTCAATTTATGCTATGCTTAAACCCAAAAGGAGAAAACAGAGATCAAATTTGATCTTGCAAGGAAAAAGGTGGTTTGTCAAGTCTGCCTTCATGCCCTTTAAACATCTTGGGATAAACCATTTTTAACTTATTGAGCGAAAATGTTGAATTTTTTATTCCTTGTCACTATCCCACTGAAAAAAGCAAGCACTTCGTTTTTATCATGGGAACACATCAAACATGCACTTTTCTTCCATGGGTGTGTGAAGCCTACATTCTGTGAGTAACCAACAAAATGAAGATAAGGTTTTATAATGTCTGTTTGTAACTGTTAGAAGTTTATATATTTTATGCAGGACTTTTCTATCAAACATGTTATTGTAGATAGTTCATGACATGATTTATGGGCTTGCTATTTAGACTCGCCATGGATATAAATTTATAATGATGGAGTTGGAGCAATATCTTAATACCTGGTTAAGGTAACATACTATTTAAGCAATTTTATGTTTGGTTCATAAATTTTCTAAATTGAGTCATTTGGTTAGAGGATTGTCGTCTAAGTGTTGTCACAAATATAATTGCACTAAGCAGAACCATAGTTGCATGGATGGTGATTCACAGGCATATATATGTTCTCTGGGCAGTTGATGTTTATTACATGCATGTCTCTGTTGAGTCTTTTCCATCCCAGAAATGGAAGTTTTTGAGTTATTTCTCTTCTTTCTTTTTTAGTTTAGTGACAGTTCATCAAAACAATTGTCAAAAATTGCTAGATCGAGCACATGACGTGCATAATTTTAAGTCCAAGACTGGGTTGTATCTTCTACAACATTTATACTACTAAACCTCCTCCTTTTAGTGATTCCGTGATTGAAAAGAGTGTTCATATTATGGGAAGTTTCCCTTCCAACATGTGATTACATCTGACTTACATACAGGTAAACATCGACATAAGGACTTTCATATGACAACATCTGACGTGAAGAACAGGTAAACACCGACTTAAAAGACTTCGACTGTCTTCTGTCTTCTCTTTCCTGTGTGTTGAACAGATATTTGTTCTTTTTCCAGTAGCTAGGAAATGCCTCCAAGGCTGGTTTAGGAGTGAATGAGCTAAGCTATGTAATTCAATGGAATTAAAAATTGGTGTTTTTGCAATTCCCTGCTCTACATGTGAACAGTGTACTTCTCCGATCTTTTTGATTTATGCTCACCAAGTGTATGTAAAAATGCCATAGAGAGGTTGGTTATATGGATTGGCAAAGTTGTTTTTAATTGTGAATATTTGATTTAAACACATAAATTATTTGTTGGTTATCTCTGTGGTGTTCATGATGCCTTTACAAAACAGCTTGTTGGATCTTTTAATGGAATGTTAAGAACAAAGGTCTATCTTAAAATTCAGTAAAAAGCATAACTTCATTTAAAATTAATCTAAAACCTAGTTTTGTGGTTTTGTTGGTTAATCCATGGTCCTTCTGTTGTTTTTTAGTATAGATATATTAAGTACCAAAGAAGGAAAGAAAAAATAGTGCAGTGTTTTTTTCAATCAGATTGAATGGCCTTCTAATTTAAAACGTCCCATTGTAAGATTACTACTGTTCTTAATTCCCATTATCTAATGGACAGTCCATGTAGGCTGCCGACACTGCAATTTGGTGTATCATCAGTCACATGTGCATGGATTTTGGGGCATATATGATCCCCTGTACACTTCCCCATTGTATTTTATGATCCATTGAATATTCATTACTCATAGTACAGTTACAAGTCCTGGGAATATGCATCACTGGCCTTTAGCTCAAGTACTTTTGATTCTGCTCTCAACCTTGGTGGTTTCAAATCCCCTTCTTGTCTTGTTTAGCCACACATTCTTGGCTGTCAGGACAATAAAATGAGGATATATAGTAGATATTTTGACTATCAAAATGAACCATATACTATGAAGCACCGATACGCCTAAAATGTTGCGTCTGACGAATGCACGCTGCATCGGGCACTGACCAAAGGGGTCTGCAATGCGTCTTGTATATTTGGGTACGGCATGGGTACGGGGGGTTACGGAGGGGGTACGCCATGGGTACTTTCCGGGGCAAAAAATACTCAAAAATTACATGTATACATAGAGAGAGAGAGAGAGATAAAATCGTGCTTTAAACATACCATAAACACATCTATAGAGGGAATCGAGAGAGAGACAGAAGAGATAGAAGAGATCGAACCTAATAGTGTAGATCAATCGTCTAGGGTTTTCTCTTCGATCGATCGATCACGTCTCTCTCTTTGACCGATCTTCTGCTCACTGTTGATCGATCGTCTTCGTCTCTCTCCTTTCTCTCTCTCTCCGTCTCTCGATCGCCTCTGTTCTCTTGTTCTCTCTCTTCGTCCCTCGATCGCCTTTGCTCCGTCTCTCGCCTCGCCTCTTCGTCTTTGACTTCTCTGTCAAAACAAATATCTAATATAAGATATATAATATAATATATATAATATAAGATATATAATATAATTGGTCATACATATAATATATAATAATATAATAAATTTTTATATATAATGTAATTGATCATGTATAATATATAATATAATTGATCATATATAATATATATAATAAATTTTATAAATTATAATTTTTATCATATATAATAAAAAATATATATTTATTGGCGTACCGAAGCCGTACCCGTACCCTACTTTTTTGGGATTTTGCCGTATCGCCGTATAGAGTTAGCTAGAACATTTCAGATTATATACTTCAGGGGTCGCCTTTTTTTATTTTATTTTTATTAACCATATATCTTATTCAGATTCTGATAGTTTTTGTGACATTTTGGCAGATGTTCATGATTATGCACATCCACTGATCATTCTCATCATCCATGGTTTTACTATTGATTTGCATTCTTTTAATGTTGGGACATAGGTTTTAAGTTGAGATATCTATCAAATGTGGTTCTACTGTCATTATACTGGCTGTCAGTATACTGTCATTATGTTGGGACATAGGTTTTAAGTTGAGATATCTATCAAATGCCTCCAAGGCTGGCTGTCATTATACTGACTGGCTAAAATCATTTGATAAATCTAGCAGAACTCCTGAATTTATTGTCTTGTTACATGACTAGGTGACCAAGAATTTGAAAGATATTCAAGGACCTGCCTTAGCTATTGTTCTTGAACGACTGAAGCACTCTGGGGTTTTCAAGGTATGTTGTAGTGAAGTTTGTTGAGGTTTTATTATCTTTGTTCAGTAGTGCTGTTTCATTGTGACATAATTTTTCTTTGTTTCCAGAAACATTTGAAGTGGCTAAAACAATATTGATGGGGCCATCATTGAAAAGTGGATCAAAAGTTGGAAAAAGTGGATCAAAAGTTCACGAACCAGACGAGCACCCTCCCCAACATATTTCTTAACAAGTTCACGAAGCTAAATTGTACAAGACTACTTGGCAGTATAAGCATTTTTGGGAGGATTAAATGATTTTTGGATGGATGTGTATCGATAACAAATATTAGTAGTTTTATTTGTTGATAGCTGCACATGGATAACAAATAGTTATGTTTCAAATTGTTATGCTAGATGGATGTGACTTGTGAATGAAAACTTAGAATAATTGTATTGTGTTGAATGTTAATGAATTATGTATTGTGTCGAATGTTAATGATTCAGTTAATTTGAATGATGCTTTAAAATTATAGGTTTATTATGGATTGAATGAATTATTAGGAATTACAGGTGTATTGTTTTCCTGCTTTGGCGACCAATTTATTAGTTGCGACAAATAAATTATTTTTTTTCCGCAAAAAATGACAATTGCCGACCAAGAGTTTTGGTCGCAAAAAATACATCTATTACCGACCAAAACAGTTCTTGGTCGTGGAAACTCACTTTTGCCGACCAAAAGTTTTGGTCGCGAAAAGTAACAAATGGCGACCAAAACCTTTTTTGGTCGCGGAATGTCACAATTGGCGACCAAATTTTTTGGTCGCGGAATGTTACAATTGGCGACCAAACTTTTTGGTCGTTGAATGTGATAATTGGCGACCAAACTTTTTGGTCGGCAAAATATCACTTTTTGCGACCAAAGTGTTTTGGCAACAAAATAAATTAGTCGCGATAATTAAATATTTAGCGACCAAAAATTTAGTCGCGAAATCCAACTTTTGCCGACCAACCATAATTTTGGTCGCGAATTACTTTTGCCGACCCTCAATTGGCGACCAAAGTAGCAACCAAAAAAATTGGTCGCAGATAACTTTTGCTGACCAAAAATTGACTTTTAGCGACCAATTTTTTTGTTGCCAAAAGTGTTAATTCTTGTAGTGCCTTGAGTCATTAACATGATAGGGAGTGTGATTGGTGCATACATAGCTTGAATAGTATTGCCATGCGGATTCATCCTCTCTTCTTTGTGAGTTGCGAGTTCTGAAATTTATTGCCTAGGAAGTATTTAGTGCGACCGTGATCAATAAATGGCAGTGGATATATTTTGTGCCGATGGGCCACATCCTAGTGCGGTGGTCATTTCCTCGGCCGATGGGATTCTCCAGTGACCAGAGAGGCATCCTTGAGGCTTTGGCGGTTTCGGAAGAACAAAGCGAGGAAAAGCGAGGAGCTAGGCATGGCGGCAATTCCGGCGGAATCCGGCGCATGCATTGAGCCCTCGCCCCGAGGCAGTTTACTGTTTTTCTTTTACTGTTAAGTTAATTAATTTGTAATATTTAATTAGCTTGCGTAGTTAATTAATTTGTATATTCTTTTGGGTCCCTCCGAGCAAGGGCAAATCTGTAATAAGTGTGGGTGAGTGGTGTGCATGTCTTCCAACCCCCACTTCTTTCTTCCCTTTTATTTACCCGCTTACGATGGTAGATTAGGGAACGTTTATTTTAGCATACCTTATGCAATGCATGCGTGCATCCATGCATTTGTTAACATGCACCGGGCTCGGTACATCATACGACCGCATTGCATCTTCCAATCCAACTTGAATACGTGCATCAAATAATTGCATTTCACATGTCATTTTAGGGTTAGCCGAGCCTATCCTAATCACATTCTGTATGCGATGCATTAGTCATCCTAACATGAACTAGGGCATGCATGTTTACTAACTGGTTTCTGTTTTGGCACGGAGTACAATGTGAGTATTTATGTTTTAGCATCTCGCATGCGTGTGAATGCTAACATGATAGTAGGCTTACCATGCGGCTAGTTGCTTACATGAGATAAACTGTTTGAATGCCTGTGGGTGGAGGTTGGATTGCTTGAGTTGGAAAACTCGTTGAAATCCGTGTTTTAGCCTACTTGCGAGTAGCAAATTCCAAAGCACTTTCGAAACAAACGGATATGCAATGTTTATTTCCAAATTAGGCAATCTAGTCTATACTTGTTGCTACGCACATAACATAGTAATTCTAGGCTAATAATTGGAATAAGAGCATGTAATGTTTTCAAAATCGGATATCACGGTTAGTAGAGGCCGGTCTTCGGACCGGGCGAAAGAGGGTGCTCATAGCTCACCTTCCCCGATCGTACCCAAGCTCCCGAGCTAAGACAACTTTGGTGATGACGGACACGTGGCCTTCGGCACCGAGTCAGGGTCTCCTAAATTTCCCATTTTAAAAATATTTAGGTGGCGACTCTGTATCTGGCAAAGCAATCCATATTTGGCACTACTTTTCAAAAAAATCTGTTTTCTCAAACGATTTGCCAGAGTTGGACTCTTTGGTTCAGATTAAGAACCGCAACAAACAAAAATAGGGGAGTCCGAACTGTAGCAGTAGCGAGGTCCCTCGCGGGCGCTGTCTACAGGCACACGCAAGTGTGATGCAACTTGATGGTGCGTGTCAGGCACGGTTCAGTGGGGAAAAGACACGTGGCAGAACTGGTTGAAATACTGTGCGTAACAGCTTATACTCGTGTTGGAACTCTTGGAGTTCTTGATTTAATGGAGCAGGATCTCGGCTAGAGGGACGATCTCGACTGGAAAAATTTGAATAAACTTGGTTATTGGTTTTGAAACATTGATGAAAACAGACTAAAGTCTTGGTTGTATTGAGCCGACGAATGATGACTTCGGTAATGAAGGACAATGCAAGTTTAGCCGACGTGAAACAATATAGGTTCCATCACCTCAGGATGCCGAGGTAATAGAACCTAGGGGGCAGTTGTGGGGACATAATTTTTTAGTGACAACATGTGGTCGAGGTGGCACCGAAGTGCTAGCCGAGGTGCCACGTGTCCTGGTCATGACGCTGAGATGATCTCGGATAGGCCGAGGTTATTTGCGAAGATACCGGAATCCAAGATAAGCGAATAAGGGACAAGAGTCCTAGAATAAGCGAGGACTTCAGTTTGGATAAAGATAAGACTCTTAGAGAGTTTATCCAAATTCTACTGAGAGTCCAAGATTAGCAGTAATCCAGAGACCATTGAAGTTAGGCTTCTATTGGGATTAGGTCAGTGTTGGCTATAAAAGAGAGGCACCCTCGTGGGTTTAAGATACACATTCTGTATTCTAAATAGTGAGTTAAATACTTTTGCTATCTTTGAGAGATAACTGACTTGATCGTCAGAGTGCCCCCGGGTGAACGAATCACCGCTGGAATCTTTTCTTTTTGACAGGCCGTTTGAGCTTAATCTATTCTGCCAGTGTTCTCCAGCTGAGTACCTGTTTGGCAGTGTGGTCGAAAATTGACACACACAGAATCAAATAATACTCCTCCAATAAAAACAATACAAATTTTAGAGCATCTCCAAGGGGATAGTTAAACAAGGCTTGTTAGGTATTTTAGCTAATGTAAGTCTAATTTTGAGCTCCAATGGGCTAGCTATTGGACTAGCTACTTTACCATCCTATTTTTTTGGTGGCTACAATTGAAGAGCCCTAGAGGCTCTCCAAATAATTATGTATGTATATATTTTAGATTTTTGTATATTTATGTCTTGGATTTTGGATTTTATATTATATATATGTGTGTGTGTGTGTGTGTATGTAGTAATTTTATATGTTCTTTCAATTTTGTTTGATAAATTACGGAATAACTTATTTTGTATTTTGTATTTTGTATTTTTTTTTCTCATTCTATAGGTTTTTTATATTTGTATGAGCAAATTTATTATTATTGCAAATTTATATTAGTAAAATATTAATAATTAGTATTTTTTTATTTTAAAAATTAATTAAGTTAGTTTAAATGATTAGTTAAAATAAAGAGCGTGGTTGGAGAACACAATAGCTAAAGTAATTAGGTAAAATAAAGAGTGTACTTTTTTTGTACTTTAGCTAGTAAAAAGTAGAGAGTGTGGTTGGAGTTTATCTATATCTATATTTATATCTATCTATCTATCTACCCATTTTGGCAACAACAACAATACACAAAAAAAAAAAACTGATTTTTTTTGTCTTTAGTAGTTTTTTTCAAAATTCTATTAATTTTTTTTACTTTTTCAGTCTGTTTTGTCGAAACGAATCTATTTTTTTTTTTTTGAAAAATTCTTAAAAAAATACTAAAGACAAAAATAAGCTAAAAAAGATTGCTTACTTTGACTTATTTTTGTCTTTTCTAATTTTTTTTTTGGATTTTTTAAAAAATATATATTTTACAGTTCGTCTTATCAAGCTGAATTTAGAAATTTAAAACTTTTTTAAAATTTTTTTAAAAAGTTCACTAAAGATGAAAATAAACCCCCCCCCCCTCCCCTTCCCAAAAAAAAAAAAAACCACGAAAAAAGCCGTTTCCAAAACAATATATGTGAGGGCTTCTCATGTTGATACAAATATGTCTTGTATTTTTTATTTTCTCAAAATACTCCTAGTATTGACACAAATATGTCTCATATTTTTTATTTTCTCAAAATATCCGTATAATAGATACTTAAAATAAAAAATTATATAGTGAAGTAAATGAGACTTGAACCCATAACTTTAGATAAGAGAAACAACATATTTAACACTTCAACAACACATATATGAATTTTTAAATTAAAATTAAAAAATATATTTTATACATTTAACAACACACACACCCATTAGTGTGTATCTATATATGTGTGTGTAGTATTTAACATTTCTCTTCTAATAAAATGATGATATCTTCAAATTAAAATAGGTCTTATCTCTTACTAATTCATTATTGTTATAATTTTTACTGTAAATCAAAATTACTCGTTAGATGGTAGCAATTAGTTGGAGTAGGGGTTGTGGGTAGAAGGGTTGTTTGGTATTAAGAGTGTGTGTTTGATCGTAGGATAGGAAAAAATATTTTTGTATATGCAATTGTAGAAAAAAATATATATAAATAAATAAAAAGAGAGAGAGGAGTGGTATTTGTAATTGTTAGAAATCTTACTTGATGTTAATGGAATTATTTATTTTTAAAAAAAAAGGAAATAAAAAAAATAAAAAATAAAAAATTAAGATTTGACTTCAATATTAATTAAACCTAATTTTTAAATTATGAACTCTCAAATTCTAAAATTACATCTATTCTAACCATTTAATTAAAGGGTAATTTAGAAAATTTAATAACTCTTTTTGATTTTTTTTATTATTACTGTTGACAACTACTTCTCACCCTTTATGATCATCCATCAACATCTCTTCTCACCTTACTGACATCGGTCCATCCCTTTGTTCCATCCATTGCTTTACTCATTCCCTTCTCCGAACTCCCTGTCACCCTTCTAATTCCCTCCCTTCCGTCAACATGGTCAAAAACCACCAAATGTGATGTTTTAATCTCACCAGCAGAAATTAGTTTGAATCTATTCCCTCTCTCTATGAAACCCTAGCCACTCTCTCTTTCTTTGCTCTTTAAAAGGGAGGGAGAGGGTTGTGTTTTTAACCTTCTTCTCCCCTTTATTTCTTCTCTTACGGTTTCTATTACAATGCTAGCTACTACCGTTCATCTTATCTCTATTATCAGTTTGCTACCGAGGAAACTTTCAGCTCTAGACTCAAATTTGATTTATGATCGAGATCTAATACTGTTAAATGCGTTGTTATACGTTAGGCAACCATCTCTCAGATCTAAAATGTTTTATTTTGTAATGTAGATACAGAGATTAAGATACCAAAACTAACAGTTGAGATGATGAACGGATCATGAAAGTGATTAGTATTATTTGTTTGGTGGTGATAAATTTTTTTCCAATAATATCTCTATGGAGAGGTTTTCTCCTTCTATGGAGGTTGTCTCCTCCTTGCGTGGGGGTTTGTCTTTTCTCTATATGTGGAGAGTCATATTTTCTCTGCGTAGAGGCTCTTTTTATCTCTTTTGGAGATCTATTTCTTATTTTAATATATTTTATTAGACGATTTATTGTTAGATGTGTAATATATTAAACTTTGTATTTTTACATTAAAAAAAAAAATCTCACCAGCAGTAAGATGCATCTTTTACCTATTTTTGACCTATCAATAAATAATAATAAAAGGAAAAACAATAAATTAGTATGAGGGGTAAATTTATTTTTTTTTTCAGAATAATCGTAAAATTTATATATTTTAATTATCAGAATCATAAATTTTTGGGCTCTTTTTTGATAAGTCCCATTTATAACTGTTTAGTTCCATAAAACCCAAACTATTTCTGAATATTCCATTAGGTCTATTAATTGTAAAAGGACGAAACAACCCTCTCCATCTCTCCCGCGTGTAACTGGTTCTTCAAAACCCATTCCTATTCCAACTATTCAATCCACAAAATTCCCAAAACAAGAACTCAATCCACGAAACGATACTCATATCGCCTCCAAAAACCCTAGATTCACATCTCCTCACCAACGTCCTCGTCGTCCATCGTCGACCGTCGACCATCGACACCTGATTCATCTTCATCTCACCACTGCGAAGATTCACATCGGAAGGAGCGTGCTTCGTCGTTCGGAATTCCTGTCGTCCCACTGAGTTTATTTCATCCACTGAGTGTGATCCATACCCACCAACAATGACGAACAAAAGTAAGTACTACCATTCCACCTTCTGCTTTTCAATCATAATGTCATCACCGATGTATACATCCACCTTTCTGGTTTTCTGGATTTGAATTCGTAAACATAGATGTTTTCAGAATTGATTTTGTAAAAATAGATGATGTCAACATTCACATAAGCGTTGATTACTGGGTAAACTTACAGTAGTATACACTGCTGTGAATATTCACAGCAGTGTATAATGATGTGAACATTTACATCAGTGTATAACGATGTGAATGTTCACATTACTGTCAATGTTGATATTATTCATTGTTGATGTCTCTGAATCCCAAACTTCATCAACAATGTGATGGAATGTGATGTAAACATTCACATTGTGACATCAATGTTGGACTTGTTTGTGTCATTGGGTGTAGTTTGGTGCTGTTGGTTCCCCCCTTTGATTTTTAGCAAATTATAAAATAATGTGATCAACCATGTAAACATTCACATTGCCCTGTAACTATTGTAGTTTTCAGAATTTATTTGGCACACATGGATGATGTGAACTTGCACATTAGTGTTCCTTACTAGGTAAACTTACAGTAGTAGATACTGATATGAACATTGACATCATGTGAATGGTCACATTAATGTCAGAACCTCCAAATTTTACTCAACACTGTGATGCATTATGATGTAAATATTCACATTGCGCCATCAATGTCCAAGTTGTTTGTGTCATTGGGTGTAGTTTGGTGCTGTTGGTTCTCCCCTTTGATTTTTAGCAAATTATAACATAATGTGATCACCCAAGTTAACATTCACATTGGCTAGTAACTGTTGTCATTTTCTGAAATTATTTTGCAAACATGGATGATGTGAACATTCACATTAATGTAAATATTCACATTGTGACATCAATCTCCAAGTTGTTTGTGTTATTGGGTGTTGTTTGGCGCTGTTGGTTCCCCCCTTTGATCTTTAGCAAATTATAATGTAATGTGATCACCCATGTAAATATTACATTGCCTTGTAACTGTTGTCATTTTCGGTATTTATTTTGCAAACATGGATGATGTGAACATTGACATTAGTGTTGATTACTGGGTACACACTAATATGAATATTGACATCATGTGAATGGCCACATTAATGTCAGAACCCCCAAACTTCACTTAACACTGTGATGCATTATGATGTAAATATTCACATTGCACCATCAATGTCCAAGTTGTTTGTGTCATTGGGTGTAGTTTGGTACTGTTAGTTCCCCCCTTTGATTTTTAGCAAATTATAACATAATGTGATCACCCAAGTTAACATTCATATTGGCTAGTAACTGTTGTCATTTTCTGAAATTATTTTGCAAACATGGATGATGTGAACATTCACATTAATGTAAATATTCACATTGTGACATCAATCTCCAAATTGTTTGTGTTATTGGGTGTTGTTTGGCACTTTTGGTTCCCCCCTTTGATCTTTAGCAAATTATAACGTAATGTGATCACCCATGTGAATATTTACATTGCCTTGTAACTATTGTCATTTTCGGTATTTATTTTGTAAACATGGATGATGTGAACATTGACATTAGTGTTGATTACTGGGTAGACACTGATATGAACATTGACATCATGTGAATGGTTACATTAATGTCAGAATCCCCAAACTTCACTCAACACTGTGATGCATTATGATGTAAATATTCACATTGTGCCATCAATGTCCAAGTTGTTTGTGTCATCGGGTGTAGTTTGGTGATGTTGGTTCCCCCCTTTGATTTTTAGCAAATTATAACATAATGTGATCACCCAGGTTAACATTCACATTGGCTAGTAACTGCTGTCATTTTCTGAAATTATTTTGCAAACATGGATGATGTGAACATTGACATTAATGTAAATATTCACATTGTGACATCAATCTCCAAGTTGTTTGTGTTATTTGGTGTTGTTTGGCGCTGTTGGTTCCCCCATTTGATCTTTAACAAATTATAACGTAATGTGATCACCCATGTGAATATTATGTAATATTTGAAATTGGATGTATGCCTATGTTGGTTGGTGCCTAATATGAAATTTAATTGTTGGCAGAGGGACTACATCACAGCTTTGGTGCACAACATTGGACCATCATTATCATTATGGACCAACTTATCAAGCCAAAATACTTCGAAAACAATCATATCAATGGACATCTGTCCTCAGCAAGCACCAAATTCGTAAGCCTAAAATCGATTTCTACACATGTTCCACAACCATTACCCACATAAATTTCAAAATCTAACAACAAGTTCGCATTTTCAGGGTGGATTGCGGGCCTGTAGTTTGTTACATCATGAGGGCGCATGTATACCGTGAAGACATTGTTGCCAGCCTAGCTCGCTATGAATGGTGCCAAATAAGAGACTCATTAGTACACCTTTTCCTGAACCACAGAAAGACAGTGCAATGTGAAAACCTATAGGTGGGGGTTGTCCACCTATCACTGTTACCCAAATCTGTTATCTACATTTAAGACAATTTAGTGTCAATAGATTTTTCATATTGGAGCAGACTAGCTTAATTGTAAATCAAGTCTATGTCACTGCTTGTACAGATATTTTTCATTCAATATATGTATATGCATTTTCAGGCCTATTTTGCGTTGGTCATACACATTGAGATTGTATTTTTTTTTTTTTTTTTTGAATGCACATGACATGATGAGAATGTTCACATCACAGAATGATCGTGTACTTTCTTCTATTTTAAACCATATTACATGAATGTGAATATTGCTTAAAGTGTTCAAGTAACACAATATGGCAGGTGTGCGTATGCTATTTCTTAACACAAGTCAATATTCACATCTAATAATTTGATGATGTGACTATTCACATCATAACTTTTGATTATGCGAATGGCAACAAGGATGTCATGAATATTCACATCTTATGAGTTGATGATGTGAATAGTTACATTGATGTAAACATTCATGTCATCTACTTCGATGCTGTTAACAGTAACAACAATGTGAACATTCCCAACATAGAAATGTTTGAAAGATCAACAATGTGAACATTCACATAATGTGATTATATTACACTAGTGTTAATGTTAACATTATGCATTCATCCAAAACACAACCAACATAAATGTCAGATTGGTACCATAAAAAAGTGAAAATAAAACACAAATCAAATACTAATGCATCAACTTCTTCTTATGGTGGCAAAATCTCCGTAGTGCATCAACTTCTTCCTCAACCCCCACACGCACCAATCCCAAACTACTTGACTGACCAATATCACTTTTCAACTCAACCACAACTTCTACATGTTGTACCCCCATTGATTTAGCAAGCAGTAACATGTTCTGAAATTCTTCCTCATTCTCCAAATCACACCTATTAATCCCAGGTAACTTACAAAACAATGAAATAGAACCAGCAGACAACTCCCCCCATTTTTCACACAAACAGTCCACCAAACGCGAATAACACAATGCGCGGGCAGCATTTATTACAGTGGTACTGCAACCATATGTACACACCAACATCATAAAGCTATCCATTTCCTGTAAAAACAAAACAATACAACAATTAACAATAATCCAAACCGATATGAATATTCACATTGTGCGAAAATTAGAAGCATACAAGTACAGTTCAAGTGTTAAATCCATAATTCACATTAAACAAGATGTGAATATTCACACCCACACAAAAGCCTCATTAAGCAAACATCAAAAGTAAAAGTGAGAACATCCACATTCTTCACATGATATGAACACGATGTAAACATTTACATTGACACATATACTCTGAATTATAGAAGATCCACATTCATCACTAATCTCATGACCTCCCTTCCAAAGGACCATGATGTAAACATTCACATTGATCCATATACTCTCCATTATATCACTCACACAGAGCCTTCTTACGCAAAACTTAAAGTAAAATGCAAACATCAACATTCTTCACGTAATACTAATAGGATGTAAACATTCACATTGTTTCACACACTCTGAATTATAGAATATCCACATTCATCACTAATCTGATGACCTCCCCTCCACAGGACCACGAAATAAACATTCATATTGATCCATTTACTCTCGATTATATCACTCACACAGAGCCTCATTAAGCAAAACTTAAAGTAAAATGCAAACATCGACTTCCTTCACATAATACTAACACGATGTAAACATTCATATTGTTCCACATACTGTGAATTATAGAGTATCCACATTCATCACTAATCTGATGACCTCCCCTCCACATGACCACAATGTAAACATTCACATTGATCCACATAATCACAATTATATCACTCAGACATAACCTCATTAAACAAACATCAAAGTAAAATGCAAATATCCACATTCTTCACGTAATACTAACATGATGTAAACATTCACATTGTTCAATATACTCTGAATTATATCGCTCACACAGAGCCTCCTTATGCATACATCAAAGTGAAAGGAATATTATAACATTCAACATATATCTGAATGACCTCCCCTCCAATGAGCACGTATGATGCATGTAATTGAAAAAACAGAGCATCCAATCAATATCAATCCAAGAACAAAGCATCTGATTCATTCTACAAATCAAAACAAAAAGTGAACATGTATTCATAACTAAAATGATACTAACCTTAATCATTCAATCCTACCGTCCGAAACTCAAAAACAATCGCCGAGGCGGTTATCGCAAAAATCACGTAATCAACACCGCAACTTCGTCCTCTTCACTTGAAAATCACCATACCAGACTAGAACAGCAACAATCGAACCCTAGCACATCAAAGCCTCAGAACGATAGAACGCCAGCATGCAAGATAGAAACGAATCGATTTGAATTAGAAATATAAAAACTGCCAAAATTAAATAACGAAATCACAGGAACGTGTGTTACGTATTAACACAGTGTATATATATATATAAGGGCATAATAGTCTACGTATAAATATGAAATTAAAAAAATGGACTTTATGGAATAGGAAGAAAACTATATGGGACTCATTGGGATATAATTTTTCTTTATGGACTTATTGGGATAAAACATCTCTAGATGGGATTTATCAATAAATTGCCCTAAATTTTTTCATGATTATTTTTAAAAAATACATCAGATTTGTAATTTTTCCATAAAAAAATACAAAAACATATGTAAATTTTATTATATATGTAGAGAGAGAGTGCAGGTAAGAAGATAATAAATGATGATAAATCCCAAGAATGAATCATGGTCGCATCGCATGATACTTGTAATAGTGTTATACGTTACTACAACGCATGTATTCCACATGGTGTATGATCCACGGTTCTTATTTCTTTTCGCTTCTGTTTTTTTTAAAATTAAACAAAAATAAATATTTTAAAATAATTAAATTGACTTCACTTGAAATTTTTTAAAAAATATAACAAATCCTATTAAATTTTATGGAAAGCCTCAACAAAATTAATATGACTAAAATACACATATGATTTAAAGTATACATTTTATAACATTTCAGATTTTAAAATATGCATTTAGTTTCAAATTATTCTCTAAACTATACATTTTCTTGTATTTTCAATGTTAATTTTTTAATTTTTTAATTTTTTTTGTAAAATTATGAAAATACCCATTCTCTTGTTTAGGACTAAAGTTAAACAAATTACAAACTTTAAAAACTAAAATGGAACGATTAAAATATTAAGAATTAAAGTGTAATAAAATACATGTTTTGGAGTGTATATGTATTTATACAATTAATCCTAAAATAAAATCAAAACTAAATTGTTTTTATAAAAACAACTTGACTCAACGCTAGACAATTTTTTTTATTATGCTTCTGCTTAAAGTACACAAACAAATAAACAAACGAGAAGTATGACAAATTCACAATTTTAGATTTATAAATTTACCAACAATAATATGCCAAGAGAGTTGGATCTTATAAGGTTGAGTGTGTAATAAATCAAAAATTGATACTTATAATACTATGGGTTGTTTTGAAAAATTAGTTAAAAATTGATTTTTTTTATTTTTTATTTTTAAAAAATATGTAAAAAAAATAGAGAAATGATGTGATCTAAAATAGATTGAAAGTTGAAAGATGACTTTTAATCATCTTTTGAAAATAGTCCTATATCATTGCCGTCAAATAATATATATATATTTTTTTGAGTCCCCAATATTTTTCTAAATAAACTTTGATAATATTCTATCCATGGCAAAACCACGTGTGATATCACGTGCCGTTGTAAAAGGATGTACTAGGAGCTGGTCAGCAAAAGGTGCAACTGGTTTGGATCGAAAGCATAAACTAACAGAGAAAGTAGTATATATAAATAAACCCGGAAAGGTTTTACTCGGCCCGGCGGGGTCGGTGTGCTCCGAAACCCGAGAGTCTAACATGGGATTCAGCGTGCAAAATAAAACTACAAAAAAAAAAAAAAAAAAAAAAAGAAGAAGAAGAAGAAGAAGAAGTGGGATTTAGATCCGATTCGTTCTTAGGGCAATGCATCCGTTCAAAAATCTGGATCCTTTCCTTCAATTGTAAAATTTATTGAATTATGTAATGAATTTACATTTTTATGAGATTAATT
Organism: Camellia lanceoleosa; assembly: GCA_025200525.1. Lineage (NCBI taxonomy): Eukaryota > Viridiplantae > Streptophyta > Magnoliopsida > Ericales > Theaceae > Camellia > Camellia lanceoleosa. The sequence continues at coordinate 136,621,064 of CM045758.1, read as the reverse complement.
TTTATTACACAAGTAAAGTGAATGTCAAAATTATCTGATCCGATTATATTTGTTTCAATTCGATTTAATTAAAAAAAAAAAAGGAGAATATTGATAAGGTAGGATAAATTATAAGAATATGTAGATAAAAACTGTCAAGATTAAAATAAAATATTAAAATAAACAAGTTTAAACTTAAGAATTCATGTGCAAAATCAAAAAAATCCAACCCGTCGTCGTCATTCCTATAAATGATGGGTATAAAGATCAAAGTTGCATGATTTAAAATTATAATTCATTCTTAAAAATACTTAAAATTGTAAGCGATAGAAATTTTAACTATGAAATAAACTTATTCGTATTTTGGTAAGTGAATTTTTTTAGTTTATTGGCTTATTATAAAAAAAAAAGTACAAAAAAATAGAGAGATAATATGACCCAAATAAGTCAATAAACTACTAAGTTAGCTTCCTTTCTTCTTTTTTTTCCTTCTCAAAAGAGTTTTAATTTATGAGAGACTTACGTGTAAATCTTAATAGGTGAACTTATTTTCTAATAGTTTCTATGATAATTAATGACATTTTTTTTATCATACACTATTAAAAAACGTCACTAATTATTAACTATCACCAAAAATTTGAAAATTGTCACAAAAAATGTTACTAATGATAAGTTTTAACGACAGTTTTAAAAAATCACCACAAAAAAGTCATTAATTTTTAACTTTCAGCGACACTTATAAAAATTCTTCACGAAAACATATCACTAATTGTAAGTTTAGTAACAATTTATAAAAATCATGACCAAAAAAGTCACTAATTATCAATTTTTAGCGACATGCAAAAAATTGTCACAAAAAATTAGTTTTAGCGACGAATTTACTAAGACTTATTTTCAATAAGATTTGATGGGAATTAAAAATTCAACTATTAAGATATATTAGTAGTTTACCCTTAATTTATTATGACTAAGTAGAGAAATCCTATTATACACGCTCCTTAAAATGGGTGTACCATATGCACTCCTAATTATGTCATTTTTTTTAAAAAAAAAATTATGATTCATAAGAGCATCTCCATCAAAATAGTCAAATTTTTAGTTAAATTTTATCTAAAAGTCTATTTTTCTATTTTAATTAACCATCTTTTTAAATACATTCTTCAACAAACTCTCTATTTTCTACTCTATTATATTTTTATCTTATTTTATTTTCAATTCCAAATTTAATATTTAAGAGAGAATTAAAATAATGAATGATCACATTTGTTTAGGGTAATGATATATAAATAAAATATTAGATAAATTACATTCACATTCTTAAAATTTGAAGAAAATACAATAAATTTTATAAGTTTGCATAATTATATTAGACTCCTTTACGGTTTTAATTTATGTAACACTTAACCCATTTTTCTTCATAATTTATTAGTCTTCAGGATAAAAAAAAAAATGTGATTATTGTCATCTTTTTTTACATTAAATTATATATTTTATTTTATTTATATTTGAGTTTTAAAACTACCTACATTTGATGTTGATTTAATTATCTTAAAACGTATGGTTCGTTGTATCCAAAATTCGGGGAAGTTTATATAATTTATCCGAAAAAAATTATATTGAATTTACATACAAAAATGACGTGACATTTTATACTCTGTCCATCTCAATTTAAAATACTTATTATTCTAACTTATATTTTAAAAAATAACATAATTATATCATTTTGATTAAATTTTTTTTTATAAAATTTTTTTTATAAATTTTTTTTCTTAATTTATTAAATTGTGTTTTTTTATCTCATGTATTACAATTACGTTAATTTAATAATTTCACCACTCATGTTTATTATTGATATATTAATAATTGATTAAATGATAAATAAAATATTTAATTGTTTGAATGATAAATAAAATATATTAAATATTTTATTATCTAAAATATTTGTTGAGTCATGTTTTTCTAAATATATGTAAGTAGTGGTTTGATATTCAGCTAAAGTAACTAGTCAATAATTAAATTTGGTGAAGTGTGTTTTTATAATTTTGTATTATAAAATAAGGAAAAATTATTGATAAATCTCATTTAGAAGTGTTTTAATCCAAGAAGTCCATGAAGGAATTTTTTAACCAATTTAGTCCCATGTATGTATAGTTTTATTCCATAAAATTCTTTTTCTTGATTTACACTATTTTCTTGGACACTTATGCCTTTATACTTAATTTTAATACCCTTATAAATATTTTTTGAACAGTTAGCAATTTTATAATGTGAACATTCATATTTTAAAATTCACATTGGTAGGAACGTAAAATTGACCCGTGGGCGGCTCGAAACCCGCCTGTGAGCCGGGGTGGGCTCAGCCCGTTGACAATGTGAATATTCACATTGATTTGTTAACATTCACATTAATAGGAGTGTAAAATTGGCCCGCGTCCCGTGGCGTAAACTTGGCATGGCCGCGCGAGTAGGCTCGACTTGTTGACAATGTGAATATTCACATTGACATGTTAACATTCACATTGATAAGAGTATGAAATTGGCCATGGGCGACCAAAAGCCCACGTGGCTGGCGAGCGGGCCGTCGCTTCGTTGACAATGTGAATATTCACATTGACATGTTAACATTCACATTGATAGGAGTGTAAAATTAGTCGACGCCTCGTGGCCGCCTGAAACCCGCCAACGGCTTGTGGCGCGGCCCGGGGGCGGGCCCAGCCCGGCTTATTGACAATGTGAATATTCACATTGACATTTTAACATTCACATTGATAAGAGTCTAAAATTGGCCAGCGGCCCAGGGTGGGCCCGATCCAGTCCGTTGACAATGTGAATATTCACATTGACATGTTAACATTCACATTGATAAGAATGTAAAATTGGCCCGCAGCCCGTGGGCGGCCCGAAACCCGACCGCAGCCCGAGGCGGGCTTGGTCCGACCCGTGACAATGTGAATATTCACATTGACATGTTAACATTAACATTGATAGGAATGTAGAATTGGCCCGTGGCCCGTGGGCTGCCCGAAGCCCGCCTACGGCCCGGGGCAGGCTCGTTTAGGTCCGGGTCTAAGCATGTCCAAGACCCTAGGTTAGGGCCTAGGTCATCACTTTGAAGTCCAGCCCGGCCCATCGGTCCGCTTAAGGCCCAGTCAAGGCTTGGTCCGAGGCCCAGCCCAGGCAAGGCGCAATGTATTTTTTTGTAGAAAATAATAAAATTTTGGTAGAAAAAATTAAAAAAAAATGGCCAGGCTCGCCATGGCCAGGCTCGCCTAAGCCCGACCTAAGCTCGAGGCTAGGCCCAGGCCCATCAGCCTGACCCGAGGCTCGATCCATTGGGCCGTCCAAAGCCCGAATACCCTTATGCTAGGGTTAAGGCCTGAGCCTAATTTTTTGGCTCGTGGGCCGACCCGACTCGGCTCGGGAAAGGCTCGTTTGAGCCCAGGCTCAAGCCTAGTCCGAGATCCCAAGTTAGGGCCTGGGCCATCACTTTGAAGCCCAGCCCGGCCCATCGGCCCGGTTAAAGCCCATTCAAGGCTCGATCTGAGGTCGGGCCCGTGTCAAGGCCTAGTGTCTTTTTTTTGTGAAAAATAATAAAATTTTGATAGAAAAAATTAAAAAGAATTAAAAAAAATAACCAGGCCCGCCCCGGGCCGCCCACGGGCCGTGGGCGGATTTCGAGTAGCCACGAGGCACGGGTCGGGCCGGGCTCGCCCTGGGCCGCTGGCCAATTTTATACTCTTATCAATGTGAATGTTAACATGTCAATGTGAATATTCACATTGTCAACAGGCCGGGCTGGGCCCGTCCCGGGCCGTCCACGGACCATGGACAGGTTTTGGGCAGCCACAAGGCGTGAGCTAATTTTACACTCCTATCAATGTGAATGTTAATATGTCAATGTGAATATTCACATTGTCAATGGCCCGGCCTCGCCCTGGGCTGCGGGCGGGCTTTTGGCCGCCCATGGGCCGCGAACCAATTTTATACTCTTATTAATGTGAATGTTAACATGTCAATGTGAATATTCACATTGTCAACAGGCCGGACCGGGCCCGCCCCGGGCCACCCATGGGCCACGGGTGGGTTTTGCGCCACCACAGGACACGAGCCAATTTTACACTCTTATTAATGTGAATGTTAACGTATCAATGTGAATATTTACATTGTCAATGGGCCGGGCCCATCTCGGCCCGACTCGAATTTTTCCGGGCATCCACGAGGATCGACATGGGCCGGACCCCTACACATTGACGATATGAACATTTACATTGACGGTGTGAACATTCACATTAGGGGTATTTTGGTAATTATGTCACCCATAGGACTTATTGAAACATAAGAAAATAATGTGAACTAAATGAAACATAAGTAGATGAAAAATGTATTTTAGTCTTCTTATCTCAAATAGGACCTAATGGAATAGTCAAAAAGAATATGGGTTGAATGGAATAAAACTCTTAGAAAGTAGATTTATCAAAAAAGCTCCCATAAAATAACCAAGGAAATGCTATGTTGTAATCAGCTTAATAAATAATGCTTTAAGATTTTTAATTATATCTCATATGATATTTAGTTATGACTTTTTTATTTTTTAAATTATAGCCCAAAAAACATGGAGCCATACTATCTGTTTAATTATAAAATATGCATGGTATGTATATATATATTTTTAATTATAAAATAATACATAATTTTGGTAGGTAAATGAGAAAGAGAGAAATAAGGATAAAAATGGTGGGGTGGGGGAAGGGCAATCTAGTGTGAGAGGGCAAAACAGACTTTGACTGAGAGAAAGAAAGGAAGAAAGAAGCAAACAAAAAAAATATCAGAAACTGTAGTAATAGTAGGAGTCTAGTTCAAAGCTGGCGTAAGAGTTAGTAAATTCCGCCGAGTCCCAACAAATTCCAACCATGTTTTTGTACATAAATGGCTGAATGCTGAATGCATGATGAATGAGGTTGGGTCTTGGCCTCTATCGTTCCTTCCAAAAACTCTAGTTATCTCTCTCTCTCTCTCTCTCTCTCTGGATGGATGGATGAATGAAAATAAAATAAGGCCATACCACCGCCATAGAGCTTCCGACCTGCCCTCACTTCCAATCTAACCAGTAGTTAAACGCTCACTCAACTTTTTCAAAATAATAATAATAATAATAAATATTTATCAATAAATCTCATTTTATAAACAAGTAATTTAATTAGTGCAAATTTTTTTTATTGATCTGTTAAGTTCTATTACTGGAGAAATTTTTTTCGTGTGATCTTATTTTTTATTTTGGTAGTGTTTTGACGGATAACTATACCCTTTTATTAATATGGCATGTATGATGTGATACTCCAATGTGACAAGTATTAATGTAACACTCCAACAATGCGACACTCCAAAAAAATTAAAAATTCTTTAATGTACTTTTCGTAAACGTAACAACATGACGGGACTGATGTGATACTCAAAAACTTTTACTCAAAAAAAAAAAAAAAAAATTAAAAACTCGTTAGTGTATTTTTTTTCAAATGTGACAATGTAGTGGGTATGATATAACACTTCAAAAAAAAAAAAAAAAAAAACCCCTGAGTATGCTTTTCTCAAACGTGATAACGTAGAGAGTACGATGTGACACTCTAAAAAAAATAAAAACTTCTTAGTGTACTTTTTCCAAACGTGACAACGTAGCGGGTATAATGTGACACTCTAAAAAAAATTAAAAACTCCTCAGTGTATTTTTTTCCAAACGTGACATGTAATACTCTAACGTGGCGGGTATAATATAACACTCTAAAAAAATTAAAAACTCTTTAATGTACTTTTTATAAATGTGACACTCTAACGTGACAAGTATAATATAATACTAAAAAAAATTTTAATGTATTTTTTTCAAATGTAACACTCAAATATGACAGACAAATAAGTTATTAGACATCTAAATGGACTAAATGACTCACAAGAAAAAAATATAAGACTATAGGGATTACAAGTTCAAAATATGAGACTTATTGGTTAATCTCCCTAATAATAATCACCATGTTTGTTTTCAATTTTTTGAAAACACTTTTCAAAAAAATTTATTTTCTTGTTTTTCGTATTTTTTTTTATATTTTTAGTGAATATTTTTAATATTTTAAACAATTTTTTTAAAAGTAAAATTTTACTTTCTTGTTTCTCGCATTTAATATTTTAAACACACTTAATATAAATATACTTAAAAATTATGATTTTCTTGAAAAAAATCTTTAAAAAATTTATTAAATACCAAAATACAAAAACAATAAGAAAATTCAATATATTTTTCATATTTTTGTATATTTATTAATTTTTTAAAATATTTTTTCACAAAAAATTTACTTTTTAGATATATCTACGTAAGGTGCATCTAAAAAATTAAAAAATTACTTAAAATTTAAAAAATATTCACTAAAAACAAAAAATATAAAAAATAAAAAACTCAATTTTCATAAAACTGAAACCAAACATATTGAATAATTTTGGTGATATTTACAGAATGTATCAATTTTTTTTTAACAATAATTTTATCTTTAAAATAAAGGGTAATTACAAAAAGATACAATTAAGTATATTTGACATAATAAGTATATTTGACATAATTCTAATTGGACTTTTCTTAAGTGTGCAACCCTTGACACTTACACAAAAAGTGTAAGTGGAAGGTGAAAACAAAAGCAGGACTACAAACAGAAAAGGCGTAAGTGTAAGGCGTAAGTTGCACACCATAACAGTACCCATTTTAATTTTCATTTACATAATATTTGAGCTTTTTTTTATTTAGGGTGTTTGGCATAACTTATATAAGTGTACTTATAAATAAGTGCATTTATTTGAGTTGCATTACTTCTTTATTTTTTTACATATTTTTTCTTAAAAAGTCAAAAAAAGTTTAGATTATCTCAAATACCCCTAAGTAATTCATTAATCACATGATTGAAAAATGATATTATTATATTTTTTTATTAAAATATATGGTTACGTTTGGTAGAGCTTTGTAACTATAATTTGAGAGTATGAGTTGTATTTTGAGTTTGTGAGTTTTGAAATTATAATTTGAGTGTAAAAATTTTGTTTGGTGAAAGAGTTTTGAAAATAGTTTTAAAAAGAGTTTTGAATTGAGTGAAAAATTTTTGATGTAACATTTGATATTTGATACAAAAACTTACAACTCATAACTAAACATACAATTCAAAATTTTATTAAAACACATAAAAAATTCAGAAAATATTTTTTTCGAATATATAAAAATTAACATATCAATTGTAAAAAAAAAATAAATAAATAAATTACACTATTCCGATTAACCGGTCGGACACCGGTTAGGCCAAAATTCGAAATTTTTTTTTTTTTGAAAATTGCCTATGAGACAGAGTTTTCTGTTGGGGAAATTGTAAATACATGGAACAGTGAAAAAAAAATTACATTACAAATGAAATTTATTTTTTATTTTTTATTTTTTTATTTTTTTGTGTACAACTCTGACACACAGCTCATTCACCCAAAAAAACTCTTAACACACATGAAAGAGTTGCGTCAAACAGAAGAATGTATTTGCGCCATGCGTCTAATAGAGTTACACTATCATAAAAATATATATATATATATATTTTTTCTTCTCATTGATCCACTATAATGCAATTTCCCCTTTTAAGTTTATAGAAATTTTTACTTATAGACATTATTATAAAATCGAATAAAAATATGATTTGATGATATAATTTTTGATATTTGATCAATTTAATTTTTATGAATATTTTTATTTGATATATCTTAAAAAGTGAATGTTTCAAATTATTAAAATAAGAACCATGCTGCGTTGCATTAGATACACAATGGTAATCCCCGTCACTACTATAACAAATTAATATTTTAAAGATAAAAATTTAAGGGACAAAATATATTTGTTGTCAAAAGTATTATTATTGTATTTTTAGTTATGAAATTAGATATTTAATGATGAATCACTACCTTTTGAGATCAAATTTTTTGTCTAACAAAAATAACTTCTTCGGGATCAAATTATATTTATTAGTGACATTTTTAAAATTATAGCAAAAAATTATTTTTTTTAACGATTTTTTAGCAACTATTTTTGCAACGACAGAAATTACTTTCCAAATATATTTAGCAACAAAATTTTAATTTTTAAAAATGAAATTTTTTAAATAAATAAATAAATATTTTTTTGGTTGTCATCCACCCAATTTCCTAAAAAACAAGTAAGATGTACACAATAGAAAAATTAAGATATAAATCTACAATAATGTCAGAGACTATATTTTGTAATTACAAATATACCTACAATGATGTGGCAAGGATTGTAGATCTCATACCAATGAGTTGTATTATTGGGAGATTTGGGAAGAAATTTGAAAAAAAAAAAAAAAGGTAAAGGTAGATGAAAATGAATAAAATATATTTATATTTCACATAATTTCAATACATTTTTCCCTTTTCTTTCTAAATTATTTCCTAAATATCTCAACCAAATACATCATGAGTGTTCTACTAATAAAAAATTAATACTTATTGGGTGGACTCAATCCGAGTAATCTGAACCTAGCCCAATTTTTTTAAGGTTTGGACAAGATATTTTCAAATTCGGTTCAGGCTTGGATAAAAATTCAGAAGCCCGAATTAAATTTGGATGGGTTTGGGCAAAAATGTCAAACAACCCGAACAACTTGAAGCCCGAATTATATATATATATATAAAAATATTAAATATACATATAAATTATTAGTCATTACATGATATTAAAGTAATTGAGATTATTAAATCATATTGAATATATATTATATATACAAATAACATAAAATCTTAATTTTTTTACAAAATTTACTCTCATAAATTATAAGGACTATTATAATGGCATCTCACACACATTATATAATTTATTTGTTTTTGTTGGTCTTAATGGTCTATTATTTTTTTAAATATAAATAGAGTCAAATTTTAAGAATTTAATAATATAACTACAATAAAAAAAATGAAATTCATTTATAATTCTGTAATTTTACAACTCGTAATTCGCTTTAACTTGGGTCGGACTTAGACAATTAATTTCGGATTACAATTCGGGCCTAGGCGCGCCTAGGTAGGTCTCAACATAACTTGAATTGGGCTTAAACAACCTCCAAACTTAATCGAACCCATCCGAATTCCATCCCTACTTATCAAATTATAACATTATAAATTAAATTGTAACAAATTTATGAAAATGTGAAACATTTTCCATAAATCTATTCTTCCTCGGGGAGTAACATACAGCCTACAAAGTTACTAGGCGTTTAACGTTGGTTTCGCTGGTCTCTATGTTCATTGAATAGCCTAATAATGTTACCTATAAACATACTACACAAAGTTGATAATCCACGTTCCTTAAAAAAGGGGGCCTCCATTTTACGAATGAAACATGAGCCACTGATGATCGGGGCTCTTTGTTTCCTGTTTTCTCGGTCATTTGTCTGTCACTTTAATTTTGTGTACTTTTTAATTTTTTATAGAATATAGATTGAAATTTGGATTGAACTTAAAGTGATATATTAAAAAAATAATGTGACTTAAATAAGATGTTGCGACTTAAATAGAATAGTAACTTTTTGACTTTTTTAAAACTTACCAAATCAACCCTTAATGTGTTAGAAAAAATTAATAACATATTTGATTTATCTCTTAAAATATAATTTTGAATTTTTTTAAATTATATTTTTTATTATACATCAATCAATTAATTTTCCTTTCTCATTCTTTATCACATTTTCTCCTACACCTATTTATTTAACTTGAAAAAATATCAAATCATCCCAAATTTTAAAATTCTAAGAATATTTTCAAAATATGTAATCAAATAAATTTGTTAATTTCTAAACACTCTCAAAAACATATTATTTTTAGAATCTCAAAATACAAACCAAATAAGGCTTAAGTGTTCCTTTCTCCTTTTTATTGTGTTCACAATTTCATTTTCTATTGTCTATATGTTTTTATTTTTTGTCTGGTTGAAACCGAGATTGATAGAACAAGACATGTTTAGGGCTATTTTAAAAAGATGATTATAATCAATTTTTTTTTGTTAAAAGTTACTTATAAACAGTTTTTTTATGAGAGAGGAAGTGAGTTATAATCCGAAAAGTGGATTATAACTCACTTCTCAAAAGGGGCTTAATGAGCAAGCTAAAAGCATACATTTTTATGTGTTGAAATTTGACTACATAATTAATAAGAGTACTTTCAATCGTATGTAAGACTTAGGCTTATTTTGGGAAGATGATAAAAAGTAATTTTTTAGTTTTTAACGAAGCTTTTGACTTTTTTAAACAAATGATTTGGAAAGTTGGTAAAAAGTGACTTTTGGCTTTTTTGATTAATATTTGTTTATGATATCAAATCATAATAAAATAACCAAACTACCCCCATTTAGTTTAAAATATTTACAACTTCATCCATATAACATATTTTGACCCATAAGGGGTAGGATTGTAATTTCACCATTGGCTAAAAACCAACTTTCCAAATGAAAAAAAATTCAAAAAAACCAACTTTTAACTTTTGCTACAAACCAAAAAAAGTGGCTGAAAACTAACTTTTCAAAACAAGCCTTAGATTTGTATTTGTGCAATTGGTCATCAACTAAGAACACACTCCGATAATAACATTAAGAGAAATGCTTTAGACCACTAATTAGTAGTGGCCCACAATGAGTTTATGCCTTTTCTTTTTTTTTTTTCAATTACCACCTCACTAGTAATGGGATTAATAGTGACAAATTAGTGATCTGTAACATTGCTCTAACATTAATAACCACTCACAAGAAACACAAAGTACAATAAGAAAAATTGCACAACTATTCGCATGTCATTTTCCCCTAACTTTAATATAGCGTGTTTTGCCGCTCCAAGGAAGGTTTCTCCTCCTAGGAAATCTTTCATGTAGGAGTTACATTCGCTTTTGATTCTCTTTCCTTACATGATACTTTCTATCTACAGATCGCATCCTTTACTAGATTGGTTTTCTAGTTAGGTTAAGGTTAATCTCCTCTAAGAGTCCTACTGGCCTAACTTAGAAATTAGATCTTCAATAAGGTCAAACCTTTGAACACAACAACCAGGTTGGGATATGGGCACTCCAATATCTCGACTCATCAAGTTCGGTCACTTTCGCTTTGTGTATGGGAAGGCAAATTTGAGCTTTAGCCGTTATGACAAAATTGGCTAAATCACCACGTCCACAAAAACCCATTTCACGGGTGAAGGAGAGTTGGTCGTGCAAATTTACGAATTGCCCCCATAGGTTAAATTCTCATCCGGATATCTTCGCCCTCGGATGGTACATAGGGTTCTCATCACGAGAGAAGAAGAACGAGCTTCTTCTGAGGATCTGGCGACCTTGGCCGAAATCGCGCGATCGAGCATCATCCGCGGGAACTCAACCCGCTTTGCAGGTAATGCTCTATGGAGGCTCTGATTTATCTTCTTCTTCTTCCCATATGCATAGTAATCGTCCATAACAGCATCGGTCCATGGCCGATCTGTTGCTTTACGGTCCTCGTTGGGTTGATTACGCATACATTACACACAGAGGGGGCACCGATCTGCCTCCGTGACAAATCTGCCATTTTGGATCTGTTATTATGTTGATAATCTGTTCGGTAATGTGCAAATTTGGGGCAGATTTGTATATATACATACATATATATATATATATATATATCTGTAATATATCTGTTCTTCTTCAAATATGTGTTCTTAGTTATGAAATTCCGATCTGAAATGCCAATGGTTTATGAAATTTGGGGCAGATTTTTTCGGGCAGATTTTTGTATTTGTTCTATAATTTTTGTATCTGTTCTATAATTTTTTTATTTGTTCGGTTATATTCTGAAATGCAACTCTTCGGGCAAATTTGTTTTATATTTTGGGGCAAATTTGTTATATTTTGGGGCAAATTTGTTATATTTTTTGTTGGTAGTTAATGCTAAACCCTGAATTTTTGGTAATAGACATGCTCAATTCCCATTTGTGACAAATATATAACAAACATAAAAAATTCCAACTCAATTATATAAAAAAAATTGATATTAACAACAAATTTGTTAAATTTATATGACATGTATATAACAAATTAGATATAATTCCAACTCAATTTGGAATTACGTTTATTAACAACAAATTACGAAATATAAAAAACTTATGGTACAAAAAAAAAAAAATCCACAAAAATTGTCAACAATTAACCAATATATTAAAAACATATTACGAAGATATGAAAAAAATTATATGTGAAATGTATATTATAAATTTATATTTAAAAAGTAAATACTGTACAAATTTTATTAGACATACATCACAAAATTTAATTATGAAAAACTATATGATAAATATATTGAAAAATGTTTTCAAAATATCAAAAAAAGTATATTGAAAATATATTACAAATTATATGTTTTAATTTGCGTATATTTTTTACTCAACACGAAATGCTCAATTCTCATTTCTAAAAAATATATTACTTACATAAAAAATATATTTTGAACTAAATTTGGGAAGGAAAGTACATATATTATCTACATAGATTAACAACAAATTACAAAATATTACAAATTTATATTTAAGTTGATTAAAAAAAACAGTTGATTAACAAATATATTACAAAAATATTACACACATATTAATAATATATTACAATTTTAGAGTTAAAAAGTAAAGAGTGTAAAATTTTATTACACATATATGCTGGCTATTTAATTATTAAAAAATATAATGGCAAATATTTTCAAAATATCCTAACAAAATATATTGAAAATATATTACAAAATACATTTATTAATTTCCATATATTCTTTACTCAATACGAAATCCTCACTTCTCATTTCTAAAAAATATAATAATTAGATAAAAAAAATAGTTGCACCTAAATTTGGAAAGGAAGGTAGATATATTATCTACACATATTAACAACAAATTACAAAATACATGAAATTTATATTACAAATATATTTAAAACAAACTTTATTAACAAATATATTAAAACTATATTACAAAGATATTAATAAAATAATAAAATAAATATTAGAATTCTTGATTTAAATAGTAAAGAGTGTCAAAAATATATTACAAACTAAATTTGGGAAGGAAGGTAAATATAATAAAAAGTTTGTACAAATATATGACAAAATTGGGTATATTATAAAATTTTTTAATAATATATTAAAACGATGTTCAAAACATATTAAAATAAATATTTGCGTTAGTCTTCGGATCTGTTCCTGCTGATTCATGTAAATTTAATTTATATTAAAGCGTAGCATGGCGTCGTTCACCTCTACTGCAACTTCCAGTACATGGCCACGACGAATGTGTGCCTGTGGACATGGCCCGTGTATTGTTAAGATTTCCAAGTCCACAAAAAATCCAGGGCGTTCTTACTTTGTGCGTCTCATACAGGTGAGTGACCCAATCTTTACCGGTCATAACTTTATGAACATTAACAACCCATGAAACTAATAGTTTAATAATTTTCACTCATCAGCCCTGTGTAAGTTGGATTGGTTGGTGTGAAGAACGAAGGCAAGAGAACCAAGGCTATGCGTCACCCGGAGATGAAATTGCCATGCAATTGCGGGCTGATGTCATAGAAATTCAACAATCCTTGCATGTCCTTAAGACCATTGTGTATGTGCTCTGCATTGTCGTTGTCATTTTGTTGTGCCGTATGTAAGCACCGTTACCATGTTTGTAGTATGTACAAAGAACTTATTATGTTGTCATTATGTTGTTAGTATGTTCGTATCATTAGTGTAGTATGTTATCGCATATGGGAGCCGTAATACTACCTAGCATATTTTTTTTGTACTACTAACTTCCAGGGCACCTATGTATGTACGTCAGTAATGTTCAATGCTTATATGCAAATTTAACTTTAGCATCATATATCTCTGTTTGTTGTTATTAATGTGTCATGGCTTATACGTGTGTATATAAACCCTAAAAACATATTTGTGATGGTAATCTTTTGTAACCGTACATTAGTAATGGCTTCGACACGTACTTCACCGCGTAACCACTCCAAAAGCAAAGGCGTTGTCACTGACAATTCAACCAGTGTTGAAGAGACACAAACTCAGTTAAGCCACAAGGCGTCATGGGATAGTAACTCAGTACGAGTTTTCCTCCAGTTGATTGCGAATGAGATTAGTAAAGGAAATCGTCCATTCGTAGTCCTCAGCCAAGCAGGGTACAAGTCATTGGCAAGGAAATTTGAGAAAAAAATAAGAAAAAAACATGGACTGAAACAGTTGAAGAATAAGTACATGACGTTGAAAAAAGAGTGGCAAGCGTGGACGAAATTGATGGATTCAAGCAAGAGAGTGTCCGGGATAGGCTTTGACTATGACACCGGGTTGTTTCAGGCACCTGACGAGTGGTGGGACAAGATGAAATCAGTAAGTACATGTACAAACAAGTTTTATATTTGTCATTTACCAGTACATTTTTTACTTCTACATTTAACTTGAATAGAATTTCTTTACATGAAATATAACGTCTGCCTCTTTCATACATCTATATTTCTGCAGATCAACAAGGCGTGTGCGAAGTTCAGGAAAAAAACATTGGAACACCGTGACTTGATGGAGACGGTCTTCATGGGGGCATCAGCTACTGGGAAGCATCATTGGACCGGCGAGAACACCGCCGAACTCGCTAGGACTCATCGATTTAGTCGTGGTTTGGGAGCCCGACCATTTCTTGATCCGATACCCCAGTCTGAGGACGTGGATTCTGATACTTCACTGGAGCATGTTCCGATTGAAAAGGCAAAAAGGAGAAAGACGCCATCAACAAGTGTTTCAAAGTCGAAGAAGGGAACAAGTGGTGCGTCCGTTATTGCAGAAAGCATGAACAGAATGACAGATGCGGTGCGTTCGAAGAATCAGCAGGTCACGGTGAGGCACCTCACAAGCAACGAATCACTATACACTATTTCCGAGTGCATGCATAAACTTAGCAGTATTCCATCCCTGATTGGTACACCGTTATTCTACTTTGCTTCCACACTTATGGATAACGCCGATTACCGGGAGGTCATGATGTGCCAGCCTGATGACGACCACATCATTGGATGGCTTACACAGAAGCAGCTCCAGTGTACTGCGTCGGCGCCTTTTGCAAACCTGTTTGGGGGTCGCCGGATGTGATATAGCGGTGTTACAAGTTTTGAACATGCATGTCCGTCTCTTCCTTTTTAAAACTTTCACTTATGGTATTGTTGGCACTGTAGTAAAACAAGATGGTGGTGTGTGCACATTTTCATTATGTCGTTTTTGTTTTTTTTTACCTAGTTACGGGCAACAACAAGTTTTAGGTAAGTGCATGGGTTGACGGAACGGAAGCATGGTTGTGCTTCGTTTTTGGGAAATGACTGCGATGTTTATGTTTTACTATTTTGTGTGGATACGTTTAAGACAGGGAATTACGTGTTACTTGCACGCTTTTGAATGCCTATATGTCGCAAGTTCATTTGGTAGTTTAATTTGCTGGCTAGTTTTGTGGTTGTGAACAACATGGGCCCTCTGTAAAGCATAAGTTGAATAGCTTATTTTTTTCGTGCAATTCATATGATCATGCATTGCAAATGCGGGGCATATGGGTCAATTTGAGGAAAATGTTTGCATGCCGAAGAAAGTTTTTGCCGCATTGTGTGAGACATTAGTCAACGATTTTGGGTTATAAGTCCTGCAACGTCCCCATGGCTTAGCTGTTGAAGAAAGCGTTGCGATGTTTATCCATGTGTTGAAAGGGAAGCAAAATCGAGAAATCCAAGAACGGTTCCAACATTCCGGGGAGACAGTGTCGAGGGACATGCATAACGTATTAAATTCCATGAAAGAGTTCACTGTTGTTCATTGTCGGCCCACATACAGTCAGCATCGTATACATCCATACGTGCGGTCTAGACGGAAATACTTACCGTTCAAGGTACTTCTGACAAACATGATTGACATATAAATGAAGACACTATATTTTGAAAACAGTTATTATCTACACGTGACGCTTTACAAAAAACGAAACAGTTGTTACCCACTTACGCAGCAAAACAATGTATCCATGTTTGCAGGATTGCATTGGCGCAATAGACGGAACACATGTCAGTGCATGGGTTACGGGGCCAGATGCGGCAACATATTTCGGTAGGAAATATTATCACACGCAAAATATAATGGCCGCTGTCGATTTTGACATGTGTTTCGTATTCATTTCCTGCGGATGGGAAAAAAGTATGCATGATAGTCGCATATTCAACGAGATAGTAACAAATGATAATGTACCCTTCCCACATCCTGACGAAGGTAACACATGGTCCTGTTATTAGATTTATTAAAAATTAATTTTTTCCCGAGAAAGCGTTATATGAAAATAGCGCAGAATGTTCGTTTTTGTGTCATACATTGTTGTCATGTCTGCAGGCAAATATTATCTTGTTGATTCTGGCTATCCAAACCGGATTGGTTACTTAGCACCATTCAAAGGCCACCGTTACCACCAACAAGAATTCCGACGTATTGCACGGAACGCGATGGCAAACACACCAAGGGAATTATTTAACAAAGTGCATTCGTCCTTACGCAGTGTGGTGGAACGAACTTTCGGTGCATGAAGAAATTGATGAGGGTTTATTTGAGACATGCCTCGGTATGACTTTGCAAATGTGCAAGTTCAGTTAGTAGGTGCGTCAATGGCATTACATAATTATATACGGCGAAACACAGGTAACCTAACAACTGTTCAGCCAATCTGTGACGAGGAAGAGGCAATGACAATAGTAAATGCCATATCAGAAGTTGAACATGACGATGATGGTTTAATGATTGGAGATGAGGACCCCCACATGGCATTGGTCTGCCTTCACATACGCGACAAATTATGTTACATGCGTAATAACGGAATGTTAGGAAATATATAGTAATCGAAATAATTTACGTATGGTTGTCACATAATGACACACGTGGAAGAGAATGTATTAAAATATATTATCATGTACAATATGTATGAGTTTCCACAGGAATGTAACCCCTTCAAGTTGTTGACGTGCCTAATTTTGGAAAACAACAATCCATATGAATTTTGCTTGTGGAAAAACAAAAAAAGGTGAAACAAATAAAAACAAATGAAAAAGAAAAGTAATACATAAATTGTCAAAGAAATAAAAAATTAACGCAATATCCGCCTAATCCAAACTAAAAAAAAAAAAAAAAATAACAAATAACAAATTTGGATTTGTAAAATTCGGCAGATCGAAACCCAACATACAAAAATTGTCAACAAAAAAAATTAAGAAAAAAATGCCAAAGTGAAACCCCAAAAAAGAAAAAGAAAAAGAAAAAACAAAATATAAAAAAAAAAAAAGCAAAAACCGTTTTTTTTTAAACCCAACATGAGAAATATAAAATAAAAAACGAATAGCCAACATATGGCAAATCCAAACCCAATATAGAAGTCAATAAAAATTAAAAAAATTAAGCAAAAGTCGGCAGATCGACACCCAATATAGAAAAAAAAAAAAAAAAAACACACAACAAAACAAAAAAAGCCAAATCAAATCCCCAAAAATGCAAAAAAAAAAAAAAAAAAAAGCAAAATACGGTAAATCGAAACATAACATAAAAAATTTTAAATTCAAATTTACCAAAACATGCCAAATACAAAAAAAAAAAAACAAAAAAAAAAAACAAACAATTTAACCAAAAAGTCAAAATTGTAAAAAAAAATACCAAAAAAAAAAATATTGTTTACAAATTTTTTCTCAGCAAGAAGCAAAAATTGTACAAAAAAAATAAAATAAAAATACTGTTTACAAAATTTTTCTCAGCAAGAAGCCAAAATTGAAAAAAAAAAAAAAAAAACCGGAAATATGCCATATCAAAACCCAAATAAAAAAATAATAAAAAATAGACAAGGGCAACTTCGTAATTTAACAACATGACACCTCACTAAAAAGCCAAAAAGCTAAAAAAGTCAAAAAGTCCTTCCCAAATCAGGCTTTTTAGTCCTAGGTTAAAATAACCAAAAAAACTAAAAAGTTAAAAAGTCAACCCACTTCCCAAACGGAGACTCGGTATCTTAGTTCAAAGCCTTGTCATATGACCTAACTCGGGAGTACGTGCTCACTATTTTATCAACAATTTCATTTTCGAAAGTTCGTGTTTTTTTTTTTTTTTTTTAAATTTTTAAAATTTTTTTGATTAGTTGAAATGAAGATTGAAAGAATAAGGCATGTGAGAAAGGTAAAATAATGCATTTTATCAGCATATATAATATACTTTTATCCATTTTTTTGGGCGTTTAGTGACTTCTATTTTATTAGAATAAATCAATGGGGAGGGAAATCCTTCAATTGACTAAAATTTCTAAAGGCTATACATAATTGACTCAGATGTGTGAAATTGTATAAAAAATTAGAGACTAATTAGACTAAGCCCCGTTAATTATTAATGAATATTATTCTATTTCACTCAAATGTGTGTATATTGTATAAACACACCATATTTTAAAGTAGTTTGGAGGGATTTGAGGCTTCGTTTGAAATGTGAATTGTTTTTTGGATTTAATTTGGATCTAAAAAGTTTTATTTGGGATATTTTTTTGACTTTTTGTGGATTGTTTTTTGGATTTAATCTGGAGTTAAAAAGTTTTATTTGGGATGATTCTTTTGACTTTTTGTGGATTATTTTTTAGATTTAATCTTTTATGAGAAAAAATAAAATAACTATAATTTAGATGTGACATTTTTTAGTTTGAGATTAAAAAATTTATTTTGTCTTTTTATGATTATTTTAGTCTAACCCATCTAAACCTATCATGCAAAACAAGTGCTAAATATACGAAAGTGATGCATAGGCCTATTTTGGAAAGTTGGTAATAATTAACTTTTTGGTAAAAAACTGCTTATAAGTAGCTTATAAGCAATTTTTTTGTGAGAAAAGAGGTTGATGATAATCCAAAAAGCAGATTATAACCAAGATGCCAAAATAGCTCATAGTTATTATGATCAAAATGTATGAGTTGAGAAATGAATAGAGAAATGGTATTCGTTATAGTTGAGAAAGGTTTTGGTATAACCAATCTTAAAATGATTTATGATTAAGATTTGGAAAATGTTAACACACTTTTTGAAAGGATGCATTATATATACTTTTAATTATGTTATTTTATTATTTAGTTATGATTAATTTTATTATTTTATTATTTAATTATTAAATTATTTTAATTATAATTTATGAATTTTTTAATTGTATCTCATAATATATTTAATTATAATATTTTTTTATTTTTTAATTACCACTCAAAAAAATATAAAATTATACAATACAATAATATTTCCCTTAAGATTGATATATATCAGTACCGAAAGATTTATCGTCAATAAAATTTCTGTAATCCCACTATCCTATATACGTTCAGGATTGTACGATGCAGTCCGAACAGGGAAGAATTTCAAAACAAAACCATGAAAGTGTATGAAAAATGTTTGAGACTTTTTTTTTTTTTTGGGAGGTTTGAATTAATAATGTGTTTGTATTGCGTTTTTTTTAAAAATTTTTTAAAATTTTTATATTTTTACTTGAACTAATTACAAATAAATAAGAATTGGGTCTGGCTTGGACTGGACCGCGTTGTTGGGTCAGTGGGAGTCCACCACAGGTTCCGTTTTGAAAATCTGAACCGTTCAATGTGTAGAATTCTTCGAGTACTATATGCCTGTAAAAAATCACGTTGATCGGATATCGATAGCTATGTGATCAAATCAGTTTTGTATAAAAAAAACGGACGGTGAATAAATTAACGGTTGACAAAAAACTAATTTGATCACATAGATATCGATATCCGATCAAAGTGATTATTTACAGGTATATAGTATTCGAAGATTTCTATACATTGAACGGTTCATATTTTCAAAACGGGACCCGTGATGAGCCTCCATGGATCTAATAATACGATCCAGTCTAATAGTAGACTGAACCAAAACCAGACCCATCTATATATTAAGGAAAAGGGTCTTTTAAAACCCAAGGCTTGTGGAAGCTCCAACATGTCAATCCTAATTATCTGATTTTTTAATATTTTTAAAAAAAAAATTGACTTGGTGATTGGTGATTGATTTAAAAATTGTAATAAAATTATAAGAATACTGTTTTGTGAGGATGTGAATCATTACGGAAAATACATTTAGCTTGGATGTACAAAAAATTAGATACAAAAAATTAATCTAATGGATTATCAATTTTCTCCTACAGTATTATTCTAATTATAATTACTCTCTCTCTCTCTCTCTCTCTCTCTCTTGTCTGTCTCTGGTTTTACGCCGGATGGCAGATGAAACCGCCCCATTTCCCCCATTATAACCATCCACCTTCTTCTCATTCTTGTTCTCTTCCCAATTTCCACTTCTCTCCCTTAAGCCCTTCACTCTCTCTCTCTAAAGCAGCAGCAGCAGCAGCAGCAGCAGATTTGGGTTCGAAGAGTTGAGGGTCTTACAGCGTGTAGTAGAACTCTGAAAAGCATAGTTTGAGATAATGATGTTGATTGGTGAGGTTCAGTAAGTAACGGATGACCAGGTACTTGTTCTTTTTCAGTTTTCAAGTGGATTCCATCAATTTTGGTTTCATCTACACTCTCAGCTCTATTTTAACTCTCAACTCAAAATGTGTTTTTTTTTTTTTGGTCTTCTTTAGGTGTTCAAACAGAGCTTGATAGAGACTTGACACAGTTTAAAGCATATCATAAATGGCTCCTGAGAATAGCAACTGGCTTTCGTTTTCGCTATCGTCAATGGAGATGTTGAATTCCTCGTCCTCTCGGTCTCAGATGCTTCAATCCACGATGAATCTCTTGCCTTTTCATGGCGCCTCCCCCTCCACCTCCACCGATGATTCTCACAACTACTACTTCCTCGATAATCTCTATGCCAACGGTATTTCTCCTTTTCATTTCCTTTTCTTCGATTTACTGCTTGGGATTTTCATGTCTTAATTATAACTCGACTCACAGAATCAGAGTCCTTTTGAGATTGATCACTCGAATCTGAAAATTTTCGAGTCCGTTTATGGCTGAGTTACTTGGAAATCAATCTTTCTGTTTGGTTCCTCAGGAAAGTATGTACGAATAGAAAAATAAACTGGAACTACTGTTCCTGAAAGTTACATTTCGTACTTGAGTGGATTTTCAGTCCTAAATCTTTATTCTCTCTCTCTCTCTCTCTCTCTCTCTCTCTCTCTCTAGTGCCGCATTTTCTCAGTAACCAAACGGGGCCCAATGTTACTTCTCGGGGATTTATATATCATTTTCCTAGATGTTATTTTTGTAAAAATTTTAGCAGCTATGTTCTGAATCGATTCAGTGATCGAATAGTTCTCTACACCTTTTTTTGTTTTGTTTGTGATTGAGTTGCTTCGAGTCTGGCTCTTCCAACTGAGTCAGTTCAGTTGTATTGTATTGCATCGCAGGTTGGGAAAATACAAAGCCTGAAGGTCTATCTATGGAACAAAGCATTGGAGATTCATCGATTTTCACAAGCTTCGTGGATTCACAAATCAATCAACAGCCATCTCCAAAGCTGGAAGACTTTCTCGGAGGCGATTCGACCTTGGTTCGATACTCGCATAGCCAAACAGAGACACAGGACTCGTCCTTGACTCACATCTACGATCAAAGTGGTTCAGCCTTATTTGCCGATCACCCAGATTTCAGAACAATAGATGGGGGGTTCCAAGCTTTTTCAACAAACTCGAGCTCTGAAATTGATGACTCGGCTTCTGTGCCCATGACTCAGCTCACTTCCGGCGACTTCTCAGGCCAGTGCCCAAATGGTGGACTGTCACTGGGTGGTGTTGTTAATGCTCAGAGATCAGAGAAGGCACTCATTTCAGTTGATTCGGAGGAGACTTGTAAGAAGATGAGTGATACATTTGGGCAGAGAACTTCGATTTACAGAGGGGTCACTCGGTAATTCATAGCTCTTCCTTAGCTCCTTTATTATTATTATTATTATAATGTTGATACTTTCTATGTTTTTTTGGAGTTTTCTTAAGTGTGCAAGTGCACACCATGTGCCACTTACATAAAAGGTGTAAGTGTAAGGTGTAAGTATAAGTATAAGTATAAATATAAGTATAAGGTGTAAGTGTAAGGTATAAGTGTAAGGTGTAAGGTGTAAGTGGGTTGTATATGGTGTGCAACCTCAAAAAATGTATAAGTGTAAGGTTTAATTTTTTATAAAAGATGTAAGTGTAAGGTGTAAGTGTAAAGTATAAGATGTAAGGTATAAATTGCACACCATAACCAAATCCATGTTTTTTTTCGTTTTTTAATCTTACTGTTCATGATGTGGTTTACTGGTGTTGATGCAGGCATAGATGGACGGGAAGGTACGAAGCGCATCTATGGGACAACAGCTGTAGAAGAGAGGGCCAGGCCAGAAAGGGACGTCAAGGTCCTCTCTCTCTCTCTCTCTCTCGTACTTACATACATACATATATACTCTGAATGTAGTATAAAATACTATAACAGAGAAGTGACGACGTCAAGGTCTTCCTCTCTTTTTGCTAGTAGAGTTTTTTGTTTTTTGAATTTATAAATTGCATATGGTTTTAAATAAAAAAAATTTCAAATTCAAACAGTTTTTAAAACTTGTTTGATATTTTAGGGTTATTTATTAGTATATTTTTTGACTTTTTTGTGAGATGATTGAAAGTGATGCGGTGAAAATGTGATATGAATTAAATAAAAAGTGATGATTCAAATAAAAAGATTACAACTCAAATAAAATAATACGTTAAAATAAGACCATCTCCAACCCTGAATCAAACCTTTCACCAAATTTAAAATTTGATGAAAAAAACACTGTTTCATACTCCAACCCTTTCACCAAATCGATATCAAATCGAAATTTTATCAAACGTTTCACCAAATTTGATATAAGCTCCGCGTTTCACCAAAACACTGTTGATGACCGTTAGAAAAGATGAACCGGTCGACCAGCTAAAGGTTCAAAAAGTTCAAAAAAAAAGTTCAAAACGTTGAAAAAAAAAAAAAAAAATTTTTTTTTTAGCTAACCGGTCGACCACTAAAAGGTTCAAAAAGTTCAAAAAAAATTCAAAAAAAAAAAAAAAAAAAAAAAAATTTTTTTTGGCTTAACCGGTCGACCACCCGGTTGTTCCGGATGAAAATTTGATGAAAATCAAGGGTTGGAGCACTGAGTATCAGATTTGGTGAAAAGTCATTTTTCGATTTAGATTTGGTGAAAAAAGAAGTGAAGCGTTGGAGATGCTCTAACGTGTGTTGTTTTAGTCCATACTAAACAAAGCTTTAATAGCTTCCTAAAATCTTGGTATTAACCTTATTTTTAATGATTGTTTGAGATGATCTAAATAAATATATTTTTTATATTTTTATAAAAAAATTATATAGAAAAATAAGAGGTGATGTGAACTAAATTAGTGCATTTATCTAAATTAGGCCTACTTTGTTAATTAGAGAAAAAAAAGTTAATTTATTGATTTATTTGGATCACATCATTTATTTATTTATTTATTTATTCTTTTGAATGTGTTTTTAAAAAAAGCCAATAAGCTAAAAAAATTACTTTTCAAAATAGGCTTAAGGCTTGAAAATTATTTTCAAGATTACTTTTTAAAAAAATTATTTTGGTAATTTTTTAATTTTTTGATTAAAATATGAGGAGAAAAAAATAATATGTTTAGAAGTATTTTTTAATTTTTTATGAAAAGATATGTAAAAAGTTTAAAAAACAAAAAAAGAATCTTTGGGTATGTTTGGTTTGTGTTTGAGAGATGTGTTTTAGAGATAAAAAGTACGAAAACATGTTTGGTTTGGTTTTTTGGGAAATTTGTTTTGGAAAATTGTTTTGAGAGAGAGTTTTGGAAAAAGTGATTGATTTGATGTGTGTGTGAGAAAGATTTGTTTGGAAAACTTGTTTGGTTTGTGTGTTTTGGGAAATTTTTTTGGAAAAATTTGTTTGGTAGAGAAAATTTCTGAAATTTGTTTGTAGAGAAAATTTCTGAAATTTTTTTCAGAAACACAAATCTACCCTTTAATTTTTTGATTTTTTGATATGAGTAGTCGGTTTTTTAAATTTTATGATGATTTTTTAATTTTTAAACTAAAATAATGAATTACCAAACGAAACCCAAGTGTAGTTGTTTAAAAGATGTCAAACAAATTCTTAGAAGTTGGAATCATATTTTGAATTTTAAAAAGTTACAAAATTCAGTATATTGTTATTTTTTGAATTTAGTAATTTTTATTTTTAGATTCCTTTATAAATATTTTTTTTATTTTTAAATGCATTTAGTTTAAAATTTTGATTTTTTAAATTATAAAAAAAAATTACTAAAAAATTCATTAAGAGATTAATGGGTTTTGAAGCGCAGGTGGTGTTGTGGCATCATCTGGTTCTTTCAAATCATACTTTTATGATGATTGATTGAGACTGATATGCTTCTACGATTGTGCTTCATGGCCGCCATTTTTTCATTTTTTGGGTTGAATTTGTTGTCTTTTACCTCTTTTTTCTTTATTTTATTTTATTTTAAAAAATTCGATTTTATTTCCCTATATATGATTCATTGAAATTTTTACTGTTTGCAAACAAGGATTCCCTATAAAATACCAAACACAGAAGTGGAAAATATTAACAATTTATTTTCTTGTCTCATTGTTCTCTGTGGAAAATAAAGAAAATAGCCTGAAATAACCATCCTTGATCCTATTTTCGGGTTACAACCTGCAACCTTTACGTTGTTGCCTCTCAACTAGTCTGAACACTAGCTTCTGAAACTCTGAAATTTTATCACATTGGCTTTTTGTTCACTGATGAGACTGGCTCTCAATGTGGTGGTTGACCAAGTCACCAGAATGAGAAAATGAGGTTTCAATGCAATGCAGAGCCCTCCCTTTTCGAATGAGGATCCTCCTCTTAAGATTCCTACTTAACTTCCTACTTACTGAGTTATTGGGTCTACTTTTAGGTCTAATTTTGATAATTCGAACCGTTTATATTTTAAGAGTTATTGAGTATATCATACTTGTAAAAAATCAAATTGATCGGATATTAGAAAGTATGTGTTCGGAAAACTAACTAAAAACTATTTCTTTTAAAAATTTAATAAACAGTTTTTTGAACACATGTTTTTTGATATCCGATCAACTTGATTTTTTACAGGGATGATATATTTAATAAATCTTTAAAATGTGAATGGTTCGGATTATCAAAATTGAGTCTAAAAGTAAGCTCAATGGCCCAGCAAGTAGGAACCTCAAGGAGAGAATCCTATTCTCCCTTTTCAAGGAAACTGATGATTGCTGGCTATAGTTATTTATTTTTTGCATCCCCTTGTTTTGAATTTTTTGACAAACCCACATGGTTTGATAGCTGGCTATGAAATTGTTTTCGGGATTTTTATATGGGTGGATGATAGAAATGATATAAGCCCCAAGTATGCAATTGATAAATTTTTATTAATGTTAATTACACGGATAGTTTTCAAATTGTATATTTGGAGTACTTCAATTAAAAAATTACCACCTGTTCCTATGGCTAAATAATTGTGTACCACCACTTTGTGGTATGGTGTGGGTGTGTAGGTTTAATTTCTATAGATAAGAATTTGATATTTTTTTCTCTTTCCCATCTTGGGATTGTACTTTGTCGTTTATTGCTTTGCTTGAGTCTGGTGTGTTGTTAGACTTTAATTGTCTATCAGATTGATGTAATGCTTTTCATATTTGTAATTAATTGCCTACCGAATTACGCTATTTTCACTTTTATATGGAAGGGACCAGGATCCTCTCTTATTATTTCTCTGCAATGATGTTGTGTTTGAAAAATGACATTAAAATATTACCTATTTTAAACTACGTAACTCCAAAAGGACATCGTTGTGCTTCAATTATTTATGTTGGACCATTGGATTATCACAATAAAATTATTTCAGAGAAAAAGAATGGTAGATGATCCTCATTTGCAGATGGCGTTTGTAATTATTTTTTATTTGTTTATAGTTGATGAATTTAATGTTGTTATTGAATTTGAGGTGATTGTAAGTGATACTAGTAAGTGATACTTGAGGGGTTATTTGTGTAATTAACCGTCTTAGTTAAGAAAAACTTAAAATTTAATTTAGCTAAGAATTTTGTGAAACATTTCAAGTAAATGATTGATTAGGCAAGAACTTTACTGCATTGTTTGTAATTTGCATGATATTGAAAAATTGTCAGGTCAATAAATTAAAACAGTAAAGATTTTTTAGATTCTCATAATTCTTGCTTGGAAACGTTGAAGATGGAGTATGAAAAACTAAAAGAGAAGTAACGAATATAAAAATGTCGACACCATCTCAGATTCACACACATCTGATCCTGTAAAACTTCACACTCAATATGCGAGTGCACACACAATTCTCCTCATTTTCCTTTGTTTTGTTTGAGTAATGAATTTCTTAATCAGAAATCTTGACTAGCTTGTAAGCTAATGTGAAATCTTTCCCGACTTTTGCATGAAATGTGGAATGCTGAAATCTCTGGTTGTCACTCAATGTGAAATTTGATCTGCAGTGTATCTGGGTAAGTAATCTTTTTAGCCATTTAAAATATATATATATATATATATATATATTTTGTGTTTTAACTTTGCCATCAATGATTTGTAATGCATTTGTTTAAATATCAGGTGGCTATGACAAAGAAGAAAAGGCAGCGAGGGCTTATGATTTGGCAGCCCTAAAATACTGGGGTCCTACTGCCACCACCAATTTCCCTGTAATATATAATGCATCCTTCTAGTTTTCTATGTTATTCAGTTTGACAGTTCCTTTGTCTCTGCATTATAATTTAGGTATTTGACCAATAATGTGATCTTAAGCACTGAAGGAGATGTCTTGTTGCCCTATAGGTTTCAAATTACACCAAAGAACTTGAGGAGATGAAACACGTGACTAAACAAGAATTCATTGCATCACTGAGAAGGTCTGCTGACCTGCTTTTGCTTTTCTCTGTTCTTTTGTTTTTTGTTATAACTTTAATTTTAATATTTTATTTCTTTAATAACTAATTATCTGGTAGAATTGCTAGCACCACAAATGATCTACTCTTGCTGAAGAAGTTTCTTTAAAATTGTCAGGAAAAGTAGTGGATTTTCAAGGGGAGCATCTATCTACAGGGGTGTAACAAGGTTTGAACACTTCCATCTGATAACCAATCTATGGTGCTGTTTGGTGCAGCTTTTATTGTAAGTTAAAGCTAATAAGCAGAAAGTAGAAATTAAAAGCACCCCTTTCTCAGTTTCTAAATAATCAGCTTTTTTTAAGCTCATTTAAGTTATTTCTGCCTAAAAGTCTGTAAGCAAAAAATGCACCAAATAATTTGGCACAGATTTCCAAATTAAAATAAGCGATAATCATCCCCAATAATTCACACCAAACACCCCCTATGTCTAATGGCTTTTCAACTATTCCATTTTTATTGTTGCTAACATTAGGAACTAGTGATTTTTCACAGGCATCACCAACAGGGTCGATGGCAAGCAAGGATAGGTCGTGTTGCAGGGAACAAAGATCTGTACCTTGGGACATTTGGTAATAATTTTTTCCTATTTACCTTTTAATGATAAAGAGGTTGGCTATCTCATATTGAGCTGCAGAGGCCTCATAAAAAATTTATTTTTTTCATAAAAAATTCTTCTAGGAACATTTTTTTGAATGAAATACTCACTGGACCCAATATTTATCTTTCAGCAACCCAAGAGGAAGCAGCAGAGGCATATGACATAGCAGCAATAAAGTTCAGGGGAGTGAATGCAGTAACCAATTTTGAGATGAACCGGTACGATGTTGACACCATTTTGAAGAGTGCTCTTCCGATTGGTGGGGCTGCTAAGCGGTTGAAGCTCTCACTTGAGGCAGATCAGAAACCATCTTTGAACAACCTAGACCAACAACCTCAGTGCAGCAGTAACAGTAGCAGCTCTAGCATCATCAATTTCACTAATTCCAGTCAGCCACTTGAAGCTATCCCATGTGGAGTGCCATTTGATTCCACCGCTCGTTACCATCATGACCTCTTCCACCTCAATTCCAACAGTGCTGCTGCTTCTGATAACCCTGGCTCTTCCTCCACCATGGTAACTCCTATGACTTTCTTGCCATCAGCACCTGAGTTTTTTATTGGCCTCACCAATCCTATTAACATGACCTACTAACTAGTTATTAAACTTAAGTCAACAAGTACCGGTCAGTTAATGTTTGACTGCTATAGCCCATGTCTGTTGTATTCTCTTCTCTTAAAGCTCTGAGATCTCATCTGACCCACTAAACTTTAGAGTAGCATTTAATTATATGTAGCAGATATGAGGTATATGGTTCTGTTTTTGTTTCCTAGAAAAAAAGAAAAAAAAAAGCCGAAGTTTTGTAACTATAGCTTTTGTTCAGTAGGTTGATGAGATATGTATGTTGAATTGGCCTGGGGGCATTCCATCTTGAGGAAGAAGTGTACCCTTCTTCTCTAGTTTTGCTATGGTTAAGAGTTACTTCTCTCATTGTTAATTGTTGCTGTGTTAGTTCTTAATTGACATACAAAACCATGGTTTCCATCATTTCATCTTTCATTATTGTTTTCCTAGTTTACCAACTTTTTATGTGTACTTAATGGAATTCGGGCTTTCTTTTTTTAATTTTATATTATTATGATGAAGTATTGCTATATGAAGTTGGAAATTGTTGGCTGAGGTTGTAAAATGAACCAAGTTATTCATGTTTGACTCGTTAAAAATTTTGAGATAATTTAACACATTTTAAAACTTGTTTTGGTATTCCTAAGTTGGCTTGATGAATAGTTCAACATTGAATCATTTTGGGCTGTTTAGGCCTCTAATTAAAGAAGACTATTGAGGGCTTGTTTGGTTTGCTTTTGGGAGAGTTGTTTTTGAAATTTTTTTTTTAAAATTTTGTTTGGTTTGTGGTTTTTCTTGGAAAGTTTTCAAAATCACTCTTTCTTACCTATCAATCAATTATATTTTTTTTTCAAAAACATCTATTCAATTACATTAAAATATCAAATCATCTTAAACTTTTAAATTTTAAAATTACTTTCAAAATATATAATCACGTAAGCAAAAAAAATTTCTAGACTCTTCCCCCCAATTGTCTTTTTGAAAATCACTCTCTCAAAAATAAACCAAACAAATCCTAAATGTTTTGAAATTTTGAATGAGAAAAAGAAAAAAATAGTGAAGAAAAGAGAAAAGAACGTACTGCTAGAATGATTCATGAAGGTTTAACATGAGCTGGCAATCTTCATATGCCCGTTTGACTGTGATTTGGTCTAAAAGACTTTAAAAAGCATAAAACAAAGTAGATAAACGTTGTGGCTTTGTGGAGTTGGTCAAACCTAATTTGCCAGTGTTACGTGTTTTGTTTTCTTCTTTACTGGTGGTTTTGGCTTCTTGCTGCAACATTAGGGTTAAACAAAATAATTGAAAAAATGCAAACGGGTTCATTTTAGATCAAATTGTATTGTTTGGTACGGTTTTTCAAAGTATGATTAGGTGTTAATTCTTACAATAGGAGAATTGTACTTTATGGGTTGGTCCATAATTTTGTAGTTATAGTTTTGGTTTGGATCTGGAACGTTTAAATATATGCGCGTGCGCACACACATATAATTTGTTATTTATGGTAGATATTCAAGTATTTTATTAGTATATATATTCGTAGGTTAAAATCTAAAGTGATTTGTGATTGGAAATAGATTTAATTGTGGCAAATCCCAAACACACAAAAGTTAACAATCTAAATTATCTAACACGCACGAAAGTGATTTAGATTGCTGTTTTACAATTGATAAATCGACACAAAAGATTTTAACGTGGAAACAATCACAATTGGAGCACTTATAATTGTGATAAAAAAATCACGTGCTAAAAGGCACTAATCAATCCACTATGAAGATAATGAAAATATACAAGAGTACAAACAATTACCCAACATGCTCAAGAACTGTCTTCTGCCTCTTGTTTCTCTTTCAACAACAACTTTATCTCGGTGTTTATTAGTCCTCCAAGCTTAAATCTTCGGAATCTAATGATCAAACTCTTTCGAAAATTAGAACAATAACAAACCCCTTGATATAAGCAATTCAATTCATGTGACATGACAAACTCACAAAATCATCAAAAGAAACAATAGGTAAGCACTCTAGAAGAAAATACAAAGTATCGAGTTTTAGATTTGGTAGTCGTAACCCTAAAATTTACAACTTGCGTAGTTTTAAACAAAATAGGGTCGCGAAGACCGCTTATGCCAGCAGAAAGTTCGCTCAAGTGGTGTGTTTAAGATGCAGAGAAATCATAAGTGCCTTTGCTCGCGCAATAGAAAGTCTGCTTGAGTGCATAATTGAACCTCCCAGTATATCCACCAAAAAAAAAAACTTCCCAGTATTTTTGTAGAGCAAGTTTGAATTATTAAGAGATGTTATTCTTTGTTGGAGCCATCATTTCACCGCTTGAGCGGTCCAAGAGCAAACAGGGCACAAACATTACAACTGAAACGTGTTTGTTCGCGGAATTGACAACCCAAGGGACCTAACAATCTCCTCTTTTGACAATTTCCGGACAAAACACTTCTAACAATGAAGCCTAACAAAAACATGCACTATACATAAACACAACCTAACCACGCTAAACACCATGTGAAGTGTACCACCTGCAATGATCACAATAAGAACAACACAAACAAAAGTGATAGCATGTACCAATATATAAATGAGTAGCATGTACCAACATAACCAATATAACCAAACCATAACCATGCTATCAGCAATTATAGTCCCTTTTTTGACTGGGAATGACAAAGAGCCAAATGCATGATCAAAACCCAATAGCCAAGAAACAAGCATAACATAATCTAAGCTATCAAGTTCCAAATCCTAATAGACATCAAACATTTCCCAAAATAAACATCAATGAACCAAACTAAAATATGTCCAAGCTAGGAAATAATACACAACCAGAATAGAAAACAAATATGTCCAAAATAGCAAGATATGAAAGGAAACAGATATCCACAAGCATGGTCAAAAAAGAAGAAAACATTACTGAGATGGCGGTGATGGCTACTACAACTGTAGATAGGATAGAATCTAGGCAAGCTGGTAAGATGACTGATCCACCAAGGTAAAATTGTGTCCAGTAGTAGCCTCTAATGTAGCGAGACAGACATGCTGCACGTCCTCACAATCAGTTATAGCATCCAATTCACCTTCCTCCACCAATTGTTCCACACATGCATCAGAAGGACTTGCCTCCGAAGACTCCCCCTTAACATGAGCCTAACTTTGAGAGACGGTCTTTTTGGTAAACGGTTTAACCAGAGAAACAAACTCATCATCATTAGAAGAGGAAACCTCAAGAGAGAAGAGGATCTAATTAATGAGACACCTATACGGAAGACCCAAAAACTTTTCACCCTTGAAGACAGACATCATTTTTATAGAATCATTACTAGAAGATCAATGGGAATGAGGCGATCAATGCAGTACAAAACATACCCCTGGTCTTGATTTTATGTTTGAGCTATGAGTGGTTACATGAAGGTTAGCATTGACAATGGGGTTCAAAGACGAAAACAAGAGAGGAGTTCGTTTTGTTTGATTAGAGCCTCGGCAGCCCAAACCCGAGGAGACCTACATAGATTGGAAGCTACCAAATTGAAGTCAGCATTTGGAGTGCCCATGAAAGGATAATGGCAATCAGTAATCGGTGGAATCCTAAGTGCATGACGAATCAAATCTTGATTAACATGAATTTGTTTGGACTTGAACTGAGTGATAAAAGAAGGACCATTCTCATCAATTGAGTAAATGTTATAGTAGAACTCTCTCACCCAATCAAGATTTTGAGGACCTAAGAAAAGAAGGACCTGGTCACCACCTAAGGGAGTGAATACATGCCTAATGGGAATAGACTTAAAGGTATTGGGGTGAACATTGCGTTTGAGATGAACAGGCTAAGAGACAAAGAAGTCCCTAAAAATTTTAGCTTTTTCCTTTGATTAGAATTTCTCAGTATTAAAAGCAGGGCAATTGGTTGTAGATTTTTGATATTTGGTGGATGAAGACATGATTTAGCACTACAGAGAAAGATATCTGCCAACAAGGACAACACATACCCATTCACAACTGACAAGCCATGCCCAAGAACACCCAACAACCAAACACCACCAACAGCAATGACCCACAAAAATACCTCCAAAGACCAACCAATGGCCCCCAATATCAACCAATAGCCCTCAATGTGAACCCCCAAAACACCACTAATCAACCAACATCATTAGAGATAATAACAAAAAAAAGAGAATAGGGAAATTTAAAAAAACAATAAACAACCAAAACATGAGCATTATATTCATGAGTGAGAGAGTGATAGGCAAAACAAATAAGCAAGACCAAACATAAAAAACAGTGTTAAACAAAATATAAAGCCCAAGAGGAAAACTAGCAAAGCAACTAAAGATATGAAAAAATAACAACAAAAAAAAAAAAAAAAGAAAAGAAGAAGAAGATAGAAATAAAGAGGAAAGCCCTAGATTAAAGCTCTCAAAACAACTACGGATCACCAAAAAAAAAAAAAAAAAAAAAAAAAGAGGAAAACCCTAGAAAGAGAGAGAGAAAACCCATGAGAGATAAACCAAATACGGAGCGAACAGAGGAGAAACTTACCACAAAGTGATGAAAATCACGTGAGATGGGACGAAATCAAGAGAAACCAAGGAGATGAAGGTCGTCAATGGCAATGGGAGTGAAATCGCCCTAGAAAGGGTGAACATGAACCAATTTGGGGAGAAAATGGAAGTGAAGAGATGGAAGTGACTATTAAAACCCGCACAGACCACTCGAGCGAATATTTCATCGCTCGAGTGAACTAACTTAAACTCGTGCATATCGCTCGAGCCAAGAATCCATTGCTCGAGCCCAAAAAGTATTAGATGAAGTCATTTACCGCCCGAGTGCAAGAAACATCGCTCGAGTGGTCCCAATAAAAAAGAAAAGTCCCCAATAACCTTAACCATACCCTTGAGCATCCAAACCAACCAAAACAGAGTATTATCTGAAATTGCAAGGTATGAGTAAAATTGTAATGATGTGATACTAAGATGAAATAATCTACACATCATGAAACTGACAAACTTGCAAGATTGATAATTATGAACATGAGATCATCAACATGCAAGGTAAGAATGTAAAAAATGACATAGAGAACACATGCATGCAAAGCTCAAAGGAGAACATGATAGCTCACAAAAATAGTGCATGTGTGCAATCCTTGAATGTCCACAACCGCTAGAGTTAATCTTAATAGTGATCGGATGGCTGGATGTCATGACCCAAACCTGTCCCTAGAGGTTTGGATCATAACCGGCCAGCTATCATATGATTACCTATGGCCTCAAATAGAATGCAAAATGTATAATATATTGAGGCCTAAATTGGAAGCAGATAGACAGTAATTAAAGTCCATTGAGCAGTGCATGAATGATAAAGATAAAATATTCCTCATTCATATCATTGAACCCATGTATAGAACATATACAGTAGGTAAACTTTCATACATTAAGTTCAAACATTCAAACTCAACTTTACAAAAACAAAAACTTAATAATAAAATGCAAAAGCCCCATCTCGGAGGCATGACATCACAGGTTCACAAAAGATAACTCCTTAAGCTGACTTTATGGTTGATTTCAATGTTGATCACCTACATATATATAGGAAAAGTGGGTGAGCTGAGCCCAATGAGTAATAATAAAGTAAAAGAGTTATTGAATAAGTTCGAATTTTAGAAAAAAAAAAAAAAAACTTATCATAGTGAAAATATCTTTTAGAAATAAATCATTCAATAGCATTGATCATATCTCAATATGACAGAACGACCTTGGGTCCAATATAAAGCGGAATGACCTTAGGTCTAAGTTATAACAGAACGACCTCTGGTCCAATTTATACGGAATGTCACGACCCAAACCCGCTCCTATAGGTTTAGTATCGTAATCGGCTAGTAATCCTAGGATTACCACAGGCCTCTGAACTGATTAACACATAATAAGGGGCTGTGGAAGCAGATATACAAAATATTTTGTACATAGAGCTGTGCAGACATACATGAGACAGTAAATTTAAAGCTTATATACATATACCGACATATGACATCATGTACACATCCATCTTAGATCGTCATTAAACATATCATGCAAAAGAACTGTTCACTTAAAATAACCAAAAGTCTTAAACTTACAATTTGATTCACAAAACTCGACCATTGACTCTTTTCGGAACCTCTTTGGGAGGCACAAAGAGTGGCTGACAAAATTGAAGCCCAGGCAATCATCACTGAGCCTGATTTCACGCCTAATCACCTACATACATAAATATTATAGTGAGCTAGAGCCCAATGAATAATAACAGAATAAAGATTTTAATGAATGATATCCATAACAGATTCAGAAATCAGATTTCAAATCTCTTGTCAAGGCAAAAACATAATCACGTTCGTATTCGTATCATAAATAGAGTTATATTCATATTCAAATAATGCGTGGTACATCCATTAGCGTTAACAAATCACATTGGTCATTCATATCAAGTTCCATAACAGAACCTCCAGTACCAAGTATCATGTAACATACGTAGGCTACGGTATTATTTTTTCCGGACGAGGGCCTTATGACCATAAGCC